>JAMPIV010018210.1:137500-208049 GCA_024509875.1 Oreohelix idahoensis
TGTTAGATAATCTATTGAAGGCGCTAGCTGCCAAAGCAATTCTAGTATGGATTTCTCTTGTTGTGTCACCATCCTGAGTCATTTTACTGCCTAAATAATTGAAACTTTCAACTTTCTGTAGTTTTTCCCCGTTCAAGATGATATCAAAGGTCTCGTTAGAAAAGTTCATAGCTTTAGTTTTAGAGGCATTTATTTGGAGACCAATTGTAACCGAGAGATGACACAAATTATTTATTGCTTCTTGGGATTGTCTTGGTGTTGAACTTAAGAATGCTACATCATCTGCGAAATCCAGGTCCCCCAGGAATTTTCCATTTGTCCATTTTATACCCAATTGTTCATTGTGGGTATAGTTTCTCATAACCCAAACAATAGCTATTCCAAAAAGTAGTGGTGACATAATACAGCCTTGTTTCACCCCTGTTTCTACTGTAAACCATTCTGTATTCCCTTTATTTGTTCTACACAACATCTTGCATTGTCATATAGCGCTTTGATTATATTCACATATTTTGTTGGAAAACCATAGATTGTAAGTATCTTCCACAATGATGGGCGGTGTAGACTATCAAAGGCTTTTTGAAAATCGACGAAGGTGATAATAAGTGGTGATTGCCTTTCCACTGATTCTTCTATAATTGTTCTTAGTGTGAATATTTGATCAATACATGATCGTTTCGGCCTGAAACCCGCTTGTTCTTCTCTGATCTTTTCGTCAGCATGCAATTTAAGTCTTTCTAACATCATGCAACATAATAATTTTCCAGGTACTGATAATAGAGATATACCACGCCAGTTATTACAGTCTGATAAATCACCTTTCTTCGGTAACTTTACAATAATACTGTCTTTCCATTGTTGTGGTGGTTGTTCTTCTCTCCATACTTCATTTATAATATCTAAAATTCTCAAGAGGTTGTTGTCATTAACTGCTTTAATCATTTCCCCTGAAATTTCGTCAACTCCAGCAGCTTTAAAATTTTTTAATCTTTTAACGGCTTGTTTGATCTCGTCCAGCGTGAATTCATCGCAAGTTATTGGCAAGGTGGTTGTGGATGTTTCATTATTAAAATCAGGTGTTACTGTTGGTGGTGGTCTGTTTAGCACCTCCATGAAGTGCTCAGCCCATCTCTTCATTTGTTCTTTTTATATATATATATATATATATATATATATATATATATATATATATATATATATATATATATATATATATATATATATATATATATATATATATATATATATATATATATATTATATATATATATTATATTATATATTATATATATATATATATATATATATATATATATATATACAGTAGAACTCCATTTATCCGAACCCCATGGTACCGAGCATCGTTCGGAGATAATCAAATGTTCGGATAATTGGATTACATAATGTATCGAGTACATGTACACATATTTCTAAAAATAATTAACCATCACAAGGAAAATACACTATAAAACATTTTTACTTGTACTGTAATAATAATACCCACACTGTATTAGATCACTGTATCACCAAAATCTTTCATTACACTGCAGTGCATGTACTACTTGTACAGTATTATTTATTTATTTTTTTTAAAAGAGAAATATTTTCAAAATAACATTACAAACAATTCAAAACCAGGCACAACTTACGTATACATGTACTTGCACAGATGTAGCCCACTATTTAAAATAATGAGGAATCCTCTTTTGCACGAAACTGGATAGTCTCCTTTTGGGCTGCTAAGTCCCGCATTCTCTTCAACAGCAGAAGCTGTGTAGGACAGCTGTCATCTTCTTGCTCGTACCAAGCCATCGCTGTTTCTAGTGCTATAAAGGCTTCTTCAGGACTTGGTCGACGTTTTGGGTTTTCTTCATAATTTACAAGTACATCATGTACTTCTGAGGAGTCTTCATCATCGGTCACTACATGTATTTGGTTTTCTTCTTGCACAAAAGACAACATTTCTTCGTCATTCAAAAACAGAAAACCAGAATCATTATCATCTTCTAGCCACAAGTGCGCATCATCTTTGTCACAGTCCGAAAATCCGGGCATTGCTTGAAACAGTTCCACAACTTCATTTATACAATCATCATTTGTGTCCACTGCAGTAGTTTCCAGTTTTCTTTTCTTGTTCTCTCGACCTCTTCACCAATCAAGAAATATTTCACTATTCATCCAAGCACTCCTCTGTGCTTTGTAGCACAATGGGAGACATGCCACATTCTTTAAACAACGTGGTGTTTTGGCTTTGCCGATCATTAGCACCGGTAAACGATGACTTCCACTGGCATTCGCGGCTACCAAAATTGTTACTCTCTCTTTGCACTTTTTAAACACAGAGGAAGCTGCTTCGCGCTGAGATGCAAGTGATTTTTGAGGCAATGATTTCCAGTATAAGCCAGTCTCATCGGAATTATACACATTATCGAGTGAATAATCTTCTTCTTCCAAAAAAAGCCAAGAATGTTTCTTTAAAGATTTCAGCGGCAGTTGCATCGCTAGATAAAGATTCCCCTTGAATCTCCAATTCTCGTATGCCATGACGAGATTTAAAGTTTCTTAACCATCCCTGGCTAGCCTTAAAGTCAGGAGGACCGTCAAGTTGTTTGTTGAACTGTAGTGCTTTTTCACACAATAGAAAGCCAGAGATAGGTTCCCCTTTGCTTCTTCTTTGCACAAACCATATACTGTATACAAAGCCTCTTCCAATTTCAAATCTTTCGCATTTCTCATGGTTTTACGTTTCTTCGACCCATTTTCACTATCCAGTTTCGATGCAAAACCCATAATTGTATCCTTGTTACTTTTGATGTCAGAGACGGTAGCTTTCCCAACATTGAAAATCCTTGCAAGTGAAGACACAGTTTCACCTTTTCCTAGTCTCTTGATAATTTCTGTTTTCGTTTCAACTGACAACACATTGCGGTTCTTTTTATATGCTTTAGGCCTACTGGAAGATGCCATATCGCACAGAGAAATACTTGTACACCAAAATTATTCTGCTGTAGTAGCAGACACAATTATGTTAAGTTGAACTGTCTGTTTAGTCAGTGTTCTGCCTAGAACGCACACGTACACTGGATTGGTAAACCAGATATTAACTGACTTTATGATCTAACTTACTTCCTGTACATAAACGACCGACCATTAGCCCATCCCATCCTCTACAATTTGTTTGCACACATTTGAAGCCTGCCACATCAAAATATTCACAAATATAGTCTAACTTGACTAATGGCGCCTGATTTTTGTTTTCTGGAAAAAGTGTTCGGATAATTGGGTGTTCGGATAATTGGGGTTCGGATAAATAGAGTTCTACTATATATATATATATATATATATATATATATATATATATATATATATATATATATATATATATATATATATATATATATATATATATATATATATATATATATATATATATATATATATATATATATATATATATATATGAGATATTCATCATATTGTAAATGTGAGAATGCTTTTCTTTTTTACTCTTACAACTTTGCATGTCTTACAATTAATGTGTAAAATGCACGGTCCTGCGTGCCCGGTTCTCAACTCATCGTCCTATATGCTTTTCGTCGTTTTCTTCTCTGTTTTGTGTCTTCCTATTCCTCCTCCTTATAACGCTACTACTACTAATGTAGTCTACTTCTGTTACTCTTCCTTCTTCCAATTCGACGTCCGCTATATTCTCACTTTAAATTTTCGTTCTTTTCTGTGTTCTTGTTAATACAACTACTAGTATTATTAGAATACAGTGAGAAGACAAAGATAATGAGAACAAATGCAACAAATAATATCGAGGTTGCACTGGAAGATTGCATAACTACAGTATTATCAGTTATACACATGCCTAAGCAGCAGTATGGACAAAGTGGGAGGAACGGACAATAGTATCAAAATATAATAGGACAGGAGAGCTGTCATTTCAAATGGAAATTTATGGAAATCAATAGACTTCATGTCGAACACAAAAATAAGAATTTTCAACTCAGATATCAAGTCAGTCATATTGTATGGTTCTGAAACACGGAGAACAACAAAATCAACAAGCTTGAAGATAAAGACTTTAATAAATAAGTATTTATTTGTGTCGAATAAAACGATTGGAATGCCGTGACTAAATCATCATAATTAAACTGATGGAAGGAACCAAACGAATTACCTTTGTTGAATGGCGCATGTATCTTAATAGCTGAAGGTTCACTTTGACGATAATGATAAAGATGATGATGATGACAATGACGATGATAATGATCATCTTCATGATCACGATGATAGTGATGATGATGTGCTACACTGAAAGTTGAAAAATAATAAATTAATCAATGTTAATCATCATTATAACTACACAAGTGGAACACGATTTGAGGGAAAGACGTTACATGGTCAGGCTCTGAGAAAACTAGTTCATAGCATTGCAAGCCATTTCTTGGTCTGGAATTACCAGGGTAAGAAAAGTACAGGGAGTCAAAACAATCACGGCGAAGAGAATTAGAGATGGAAACAGAGGCGTCCCTAAAATATTTGGCTCCCGGGGCGGATCCTGCCTTGGGCACCCTCCTGCCATAAAGAAAAAAACTTGCATATTTTTAACAGTAAGTACTATCATAATTGTGTCCAATGGCACCCCTGTCCTGGCTGTCACCCGGGGCGAACCGCCCCACTCGCACCCCCCCCCCCCTTAGTACGCCACTGGGTGGAAAGACCGTGAAAGGTTGGCCTAAGGCAGGGAGGCTTGAAGACTATTTGTTGCAAGTCAGTACTATACGGTAATGGATAACACACAAATATTGAGGACACTTATTGAAAGCTTTACTGGCAGCCATTGTTCTGCAAACCCTAGGTTAATAGACGTCGAACAGACGTAGGATAGACCTAAGAACACATGGACAAGAGAACTGACGATATGAATAATGAAGGGGTTGACGATATGAATAATGAAGGGGTTGACGATATGAATAATGAAGGGGTTGACGATATGAATAATGAAGGGGTTGAAGAAGGCACTGAAAGACTTTAAGCTGATGACAGGGGGCAGGAAGAATTGGCGTACGTTTGATAAATGGGGAGCCGCGGTAGCTAAGTGGTTAGTGCACTGGCTTCCTAGCTCGATCTGCAGTTGAGGTGGGATTTCTTAGACCGCAAACGGCTCCGGGTCGATCCATCCTTAAGAATTGTGTACCAGAGCAACTCTGGGAAGGTTAAGGCGGCCGGCGTGATGCTGAACACATCACACGTAGTGTGTCGATGGTCACGAAATTATTAGCCTAACACCATATTCCCAATATGCCTCAATGGGCGTGTAACGGGATGCTTTCTTTTTATTACCTTTGTTGAATGGCGCATGTATTTTGAAGGTTCATGATGACGATAATGATAAAGATGATGATGATGACAATGACGATGATAATGATCATTATCATGATCATGATGATGGCGATGATGATGTGCTACACTGAAAGTTGAAAAGTAATAAATTAATCAATAAGTTAATCATCAGTATTACTATTATTACCGCCGCTACCACTACCACCACCACCACCGATACTGCTATGTCTACTTCTACTACTATCACACCTAATGCTGCTTCCTATTGTTTGTCCTTCCTTTTTTTCGTCCAACTCTCACGATTCAAAACTTAAAATCTTTATAGTATTGGTAATCGCAGCAAAGAGGTTAGTGTGCATTCAGAGCCATCGCACCGGACTGAAGACGAAGACGATTCTGAGCAGAACAAGCAGAATGTTCATTCCAGCGGTGTAGTGACGCCAAGGTGGAGAATCTTCTCCAGAGTGGGCTCTCGCTTTTCCATAAAGACTGGTGTAAGTCATCATTAACTATTTTTCTTTAAAATCAAAATCTTATTATTTCTTTGTCACGTTTGAAATCTGTGACGTTCACAATCTCTATGTTATCTCATCATTGGGAGCTGTAACTTTGCACGCAGTTTCGTTTCTTGGTACACTTTAATTTTTCAAGCGGATTTTATATATTGAATAAAACCATATAAAAAAAAGGTGTGAATAACTCCATCAACTGAATAGTTTCATAGTAAGGGAAATTATGATCTGCAAATAAACATTGTGTTTTGTATTTGGAATGGCGGGAGTCGAATGGTGAATGGTTATGAATCATTCATTCAATTTGTTTCTTTAGCGAGCCTGTTTTAGACATACAAGGTAGCTGCATTCATGTGGTCTATACATTAGGTGTTTAAATGTATCGAGGTATTGCATGTACAGATACATTTTATTCCATGGCAAAACTAAAATAAAGTTAGAACTTCAAATCACAAAACATGTAAAGGCAAAAACATGGTTCAGGAACCACTTTTACTGTTGTTATTACATGCTCTGAAAAGCAGAAAATGCATTATTCATGCATTCTGCAGCGTAAAATAAATGTGAATGTCCCGTTATCATTAGTCAGTATTGCACGAAATAAAAATTTGTGAATGATATGAACAATTACTGCTTAAGGAAAACAGGTCTTCATCATCATCGCTCATCAGCAATCATTAACCGCCAGGTCCCAAAGACGCATAGGCCTACAATAAAATCATGCCACACTTGCTTGTCCTATATCAACTGTCTAAGGTCTTTTCATGTCGTGTTTATCCATTTCATATCTGTCTCCCGTTCCTCCTTTCTCTCTGTTTTTTTTTTTTTTGGTTCCTGTGTATACCTCAATATATATATATATATATTTTCACAATCCAGTCTATAGTCAACAAGACGACACACGATGACAAGAGGCATCCCTGCCGGAATCCATTTCTTCTCTCAAATGGTTCTGTAAGCTGTCTTTCATGAAGAGTTTTGCATTTCATGCAGTTACATTTTTACGTTATTAGCTTTTTTGTACTGCTGTACAGGTCCCTTGTTGTTTAGACTAAAAAAGGGTGTTAAATCTAAACAACATCTGGAAGTCCTCTCAGTACAGCACAAGCACAACATTAAGATTATATCAGAGCTGTGTGCTTTCTGTGCTTCTCTATGGTGCGGAATGCTGGAGAGTTACAGAGAAGGAAATGTCAAAATTGTCCTCTTTTCACACAACATGGCTAAGAAAAATTCTCCGAATCTTTTGGCCGAATACCATCACCAACCAATATCTGCTTACTTGGAGCAAGCAAGAGGACATGCACACCATCATAGCTGGCAGACGCTGGAGCTGGGTTGGCCATGTCCTCAGAAGAGACCCTGATGCCATCACAAGAACAGCTATGCTATGGACCCCTGAAGGAAAACGAAAGAGAGGCCGACCAAAAACAACTTGGCGGAGGACTGTGGAGGCTGAGATGCAAAGAATGAACCAGAGTTGGGGCACTGCACGAAGGATGGCCGCCGACCGAGCAAAGTGGAATCAATTTGTTGTTGCCCTACAAGACGCCACCAGGCGTGATGGCCACTGACTGCTTTGACGGTCGGCGGCTAAGGATCAAAGAAGAAAAGAAAAGAAGTACGGATCCCTAGTATTTGTTTTTTTCTGTAGCTTCCTCCGTCTCTCTTGCCAGCTTGTCAGTATTTGCTCTTGTCCTTTCTTATACTCTTTTTTTCTTCTATGTTGCATTCATGAGGCTTGGCTCTGAAACTGCTGAAAATTCTGAAAATTTCCTCTGTTTAAATGAAACTTTCTTATGTTTCTTTGTTTTTCTTATGTCTTGTTTCTGTTGTTACCAATTCTTTATGCTGGTGTTCTATTTTTCCCCACAACAATTGAGCATGTCTTTTCGTTCATTAACATTTAGTACAACATTTTGGAAACCCAGAATTGCACACTTAGCTTGGAGGAAATCCTTGTGCCCTAGACTACTTTACCTTCAGCTTTTATCTGGTTTGCTGCTTACACTGTTGGGATGACAGATGAGAGGAACTGGGAAGGAACCCTGGGCAGGACAACGATTCCTCAGGACAGCCCAAAATCAGAGCACAGTATTTTAGCCATGCACATTTTAAGTTCCCCTCCCACCCCCTCGGATGGCGGTCAGTGCACGTTTTGTCGCCCCTTTTCCTTCTAGCTTAAAATCAGAAGTCAAGTTCCTTTAAATGCTTGCCAAGCCATGGCAGAATGCCTGAGAAAGAAACTGGAGCTCAGGAACCCAACTCAACAAGTTTTGGAATAACAGAAAAGCCACAGAAAAAACCTAGATCTTCAGTGAAGATAAAGTCAAAGATTCTTCAACGTTGAATTGCCTGCGATAGAAGGACACGCACAACAACAACCCTAGTTTGATTTGATTTTGGTTTTTAAATACCATTCGTCATTGCACATGGACAAACCCCATCAATGCTCCGATCTCCTCCCTTAGGTCACACAAGTAGGATCTTAATTCAGTGCACGAACTCCGTAGCACCGACGATGATCCCGATGTGTGTATACAGCAATTACACCTGCTATAAATATTGTTGTGGCTGGTAGGTTTTCCTAATGCTATAAATTTTGCCAGGGCAGAGGTTGTATGGCCTACTCTTTACGATCTCCAACTGCCGATGGATTTTTAACTTGTGCAACTTTCACACTGGACCTCTGATTTGTTCGCCCTTATCCGAGAAGGCTAGGCATCCAATCTCACTACCTAGTAGATCAGGAGAATATGATATGATGAGGACCCACTGATTCTGAAAATGTCCTTTAAATATGTTCCCTCTACTGGGACCCGAACCCGGTACATTTAGAATTAGAGGCGAACGCCATACCTCTTAGCCACCCCGACCCCTTAGTTAAACAACAAAAACAACAATAATAATACCTTTTCATCTGTTTCCCCTGGTCGTATCTACAGCATTATGCGCATTGTTAAAACATGTATCTGTGTTTGTGTCTTAAAAAGTACAGTATTAAGAAAGAAACCATTATACGAATGTAAGTCGTGTCTAAAGTACTTGTCTTGTCATTTATAGAGAGAATCTATTTCTAATGACAATGAGGACTCGGATACGCCGGTTAGCCAATACTCGTTGGATAACCTGTGGCAGATTTTCGGCGGAGCGTTGATCTTTCAATCTGCCACATCTGACGAAACTAAACAGGTATCGTTAAAATATGTTATGATGTTCAACCCGAAATTAACATAACATCAACACATTGTGCCCAAAAACGTGTGTCGTCACCGCTTTACAACCTACTACCACACACAAGTGAATAAGCCGATTATCACTGGCTGACACGTCTACAGCGGCAGGGTTGTATATGTCCTGACGTTTTCTCCTAATTATCGAATACCATCGCAGTTCAGTTTCAACGTCACACAACTGCAGGATGTTTTGATAAAAAGGCTCAACACAAATCTTCCAAATTAGTTGCAATGCACCATAATAACTTACAAATCACTATACATTTATCACAGGCATGTCGTACAAGGCGATTAATATGAGTTAGTATATGGGGTTGGCAACTTCTTCATGCAAAAGAAACTACCACTTCATAAGCCCCGATCACCAGTGTCTATTCTTGAGAACCGCTTAATTTGCCGTAAGAGATTTCTTGAAGTTGGATGGTTTAGGATAACCCTTTGTCTGAAGTGATTTTCGTAGTTTTTTGTTGTTGCTGTTGTTGTTGTTAATGACCGCTATCATCATTTAAGGGTGTCTTGGTGCACCCTCAACATTAGAGGAAAGAATAGTAATACCCTACTCTACTATGCAAGTCGTTGGAAACGCTTACGAAGGGTTGGGCATGCCAAGACTAACTCATCCTTTAGAAATGTCAATCCACATACACAGAAAACAAATAAACAAACGCTAATTCGACACCAGCATGGAATAGTCAACCAAAGAAATAATTTGACAGAGTCATTCAAGTAAGAAAAAGGTCCTCATCTGAGGCGCTTCAAGACAATCTATAGGAAACACAGACAACCTTCCTTGCGGCGATAGGAGCTGATGATGATGACAGAAAATATAAACTTCGGAAGTACCCTAGGCTGATGACTTACATTGGATCTGTGGACAGCAGTAACAACTTCTTACCAAGTTTTAAAATGTTTCACGGTGTCACGATTTAAACCAAACCCCTTCCCCTCCAAAAAAAAAAATTAAAAATAAAATTTTTTGTTTTTTTTTTACATCTTTCCAATATTCCTTCTGAGAAGATATACTCTCATTTGCTTAGCAATATTAGGACGCAACGCCGACTGGCAGTCTGTCGCTATTTACCCCTGGGTGGAATGAACCTGGCATCATGAGAGCTATCAGTTATACTTCCAAGGCTTCTAATTTAAAGATAGGTAAATACACCACATTACTTTAAAACGTACGACATTTAATGTTTTTACACGCTAAAGTTACCCGTTTTTAAGATCCAGTGACGTTATTACTCTTCAGGAGTATGTCATGTTTGACAAGGACATGTCAATGGAGGACTTGGGCTCGTTCATGAATAAGATTTGGAGACTCCGGGCTCCGGAGATAGTTTTAACTGTCATCTCCAGCTCTGAATATTTTGATGAAGGTACAGAGAGCGAGGTGGAGGATTTTCAGATGGGCATAATACAGGTTTGTGTCAACGTTTGTTTCGTTGTATTAGCATAGCATAACTAGTCGATGTTTTGTAAATTGTTGCGCGTCTTATTAGGACAAAAGACAAGAAGAAACTCTAGATGGTTACGGCCACGAGGACTTTGTCAGGGAAAAACGAACAAAAACAGAAATGGAAGAGCGAGATTTTAGTAAAAATCGTAAGAAATTACGAATTCACCAGATGCTATGGACGACTTTAAGCAAAATGACCATCACATCCGGTAATAAAGAGCAAAGACTAAGTACAGAGGAATAAACGAAAAACAAATGGGGTTGGAGTGCAGAACACCAAAGAAAATATATATATATATTGATAGATAGAAAGAGAGAGAGAGATAGAAAGAGAGATAGAGCGAGAAAGATAGAAATAAAATACGAAAATAAATAAATTAATTTAAAGAATTCTGCGTCTAGTTATGACATAATTTATGCGCTCTCTTCTCCTCTCCGGCAGTAATGAACTAAATTTGTTGTGAGTACTGAATTAGGCGAATAAATCTTATGTTAGCATTCTCTTTTTCACTACTGTCATTGTTCACGTTTCACGCTTCGATGCATGACAGGGCCAGACAGGCGTATCGTCCATTCTTGAGAGATTAATTTAGTCCCTAAAACGTAATAAAACCACAATTGACTCCAGGTAAATAAATGCGAGCATGAAGTGTTTGCTAACATTGCATAATTACTTCCGACTCGACAGGAAAAAGTAAGAAGTTAAAACGTAAACATTAGTAAGAATTGTCGGATGTAGCAACTCCATATACGGAGGATGACTGTTTGAAATTTTGAGTCATACAGAATACTGCATGAGGAAAAGTTTTCATAATATGAACTTTGAATTTATTGGCTGACCTTTTGAGGCGCCAATAAACAAACACGCGATTGGAAGATTTGTCAGAGCGCCATGCAGTAAGCTTATGCCGAGAGCTGCGATATACCGTAGAACATCTAGCATACGACACTGAATTCCAGAAATCGTCAAAGTAGACAGCTCGGACCTTGCCACGGAAAAAAGAATGGAGTTAGGATTCTGAATTTTTAAGAACGGAAAAACGTATTAAAGCATATTTTATCTACTGGAAAATAAAACTCGCCAATATTAATACTGAACCGGACTCATACAGAAACTACTCACAGGTCACAGAGGAATTCTAGAATACGAAATAATATCCCAGACGTGTTCGAGGCATCTGTGTTAAGTTGACAAGACTATTTACCTGAGCAAGACGTCTAACATTTGCCTAGTTACTAAGGTGAGTTGGACATATTTTTATACTGAATTTTTTTTGTTTATACTGGCTAGGAGAGTTAAAGATTCATACTAGACTGGCAACCTCAGCATGTGAAAAGGATATATTCATGAACCACCACAGAAAGCGCTGGGGATTGCTTCATGTTAGTTCTCACGGAAGAACTAAAAGCAGAGGTAATCTTAGACTCCAAGTGGAGAAAGGAAGTGGATGAGGATGACATCATATGTATATTATCATTTGTAATGAGTTGTATGTATGTTTAAAGTTGTTTCTTTAGGCACAAGCCACTTGCCGCTGTCCAGTTGAAATTTTTTTTTACATTAACTAAAAGAATGGTGATTTTGTTATCACATTCCATGAGTTATATGATATGTACTCGTACTCAGGGAGAGTACACATTCTGATAAACAAATTGGTGACGGACAGCGGGGAAAGTCGCCTGATCTAAATCAGGGTAACAAATACTTAGCAGCGGAATGTGTTTTTTATTCCCTCTAAAGTTAGTGGTACGGATTGGAGAGACCATTTGAGGTTCTACCAACGTTACCAGCTGTACTAGTTTGTGGTTCGAAGCTTGAGATCGACACGTGAAACCTACTTCCCACGGGTGATGAAGATCCCTGCCTTGACCGGAAGTGGTTACCTCCAGAGACCTTTGGAGACGTACCCTTGCCATAGAGACGAAGTAATGGAACCAGTAGCACAAACATTTTATCAGTTTGGAAGCTAAGTTATAAGTTTAGCAGGCCACCTCAAAAGACTATATTTTCATCTCCCAAACTGAGATCTATGATGAACAATTATTTCTCATAATTACCATGTCATATTTATTTACATTTATTTCAAATTAATTGAGCATTAAATCTGTATATGTTGATTTTGACCAATTCATAGCTGATTTAATCATTACAGAGAGAAAGGCATATGTATGATCCAGTACCTCTAATATATATTCATTAATATATATATATATATATATATATATATATATATATATATATATATATATATATATATATATATATATAGATATATATATATATATATATATATCAAGCTAACAAAAGGAATTTCGTTGAATTAAATCAGCTGGGGGCTTGACCGAGCAAATCATTTATATCCATCTTCACAAAAGGCGGCGGGTCAGATACAAAGTTAACGTGCTAAGACTCATTCAGCATTGTTCTTGACGTCTGAAATAACTTGTGAACTACCTCGAGGTAGAAGCATCATTATCCTTCTATCTACAACTCTGCCAAGAGTAATCTTGTGCGAATGTAGATACCTTTGAAGACCCACATTAGATAATGTAGGTTTTGACAACTGTTGGACCACTACTGCAGAGCAAGGGGAGGCAACCCGTAACACTAGTCAAGTCATAACATCAGGTGTACTCCTATTCATTTTAAATATTTTTTTACTCACTTCTGGAGTTCTTTCTTTTCATGACAAAAGCTCTTTGGGTCGTGACGTTGTTTTTTTTTTTTCTTGTGTTTTTTTTCAAAGTAAGACGCAATATCTGTGTTGTGTTTTACCCCACCTCTTCATTTTCTTAATTGTAGTGCAAGTGGGGATCAAATTAAAAGACACTTGAGACTGTATCGTGTTGTTAAGTATGGAATCAAACTGGTTTCCTTTTGGGGTTTCCTAATGAAAATAGGGAAATAATTTTTTTCCCTCAATATATTTGTCTTTTCGCTGTCTACATTTAGTCCCACTTGTTGTGTCCTTTCATCAAGTATTTTAATTTCGTCTTGCATCTGGTTACGGTTGAGGAACAGATCATAAGTTCGTAAGTATGCGTTTTTCTTGAAACGTACAACTTTCGAGATACAACGTTCGTATATTTCATCAGGCTGCCAGACTCGCTACCATGTGGATTATAACGGAAGGCATCAACGCTGGCGTCCCACGGATCATTGGTGAAGCTTTCGCCCATGAGCGGGTGAAGAGAAAGATTATGGAGAAACATTACTCGCGCTGCACTGGTGAAGAAATGGTGTTGATTGGAGTTGTAGGAAGTGATGATCTGTGGTATGGTGAAACTTTAGAACGAGCTACACAGCCTGCGGTATGTATTGTTTTCGGTTTCATTCTCGTTCATTATTATTATAAGCGAAATCTAAGATTATTATAATACTGTCAATGAGATGTAGTATTTGAATGTATTTCATAGAAGTCTTTTGTTTCTATAGAAATTTATAAACTCACGAGTTGATTTTATGTGCCCAATGGGTAAGGCAAGGACTACGACCTACAAAAGCCTGCCGCAAACCTCATAATTGTGGTACTGGAGGAAGGTGGTCGAAGTAACAAGGAGGAACATTGGTCCGCAATCAGATGATACGTCAATGGCCTCGAAACCAGCCCCTGCAGTCCCAGTTGCGATGGTTTTACCATATCTGCAGAATGGGAAACGATCGGCTACCATGATACATATGGGAAACAAAGAAACTGGGATCCAGACCTCCAAGGCGATCCAGAGTTCGCTGAGAGGACAACATCAGACAGTCTGTGAAGAACAGAGGATTGGACTCGAACAAGGCCAAATGGAAGACAGCTGATAGGATAACATGGTGCTTTCTCTAGTTAACTTTTACACCCCATGGTAGAAGATGAAAGAATAAGTAAGATGTTCTATTTCTGGGCTATCATTTCCACCTTTCATCTCTGAATAGAGCATAGTCCGTAAACTAATTTACGCCAAGCCGTTCTGTTTGGTGTCAACATTAGCCAAAAATGTTTCCATCTGTTCTCTATCCTTTTTTAGGTCTGTCCTTAGTCCAATTCCCCCCCCCCCCCCCGCACCCCCCCTCCCCACTTTATTGTTCTTATCCCCTCCATTTCTGTTGCTTAGTTATTCCAGAACACAGAAATCCTTGTAATGATATCAGCTGTTTATGCCCACTGTATGTCCTATTCATTTACAGTGTGTTGTCCATCTCTTACGTGACTGGTATTTGACTGGTTATTTTAATAAATCCCAAGTTCTCAAAACTGATATACCATTTCAATCAATGAGTTCTGCGCAAGCACATATTTGTGAAAGGTGTAACCTCTTTGTTGTCGCATATTTAAAAAACTTTCCGATTATCTAATAGTTAACGCATTGGTTGTTTTCTAAACAAAAGCAATCCTTTGAGCTGATTATTCTTTCCGTGTATACCTACCTACTACGAATATATATATATATATATATATATATATATATATATATATATATATATATATATATATATATATATATATATATATATATATATATATATATATATACAGTGATACCCTGTTTTGCACTAGCCTATATAGCGCTGCTTCGCTCTAGTGCTCTTTAACATTAATGAGCATTTGATTAATGTATGAAAATTCATAAAAGGTGACGAGATTAGCAAGCTTGAAGAACCTTCCGACATAAGCCATCAAAATGTGCATATCAGCAAGAAGCCAGAAATATTGCCTCGCGCATACCCTCGCATAAACACAGTCAATCTCCTCTGTTTAGTTCAAGCTCTGTCGGAACTAGACGTGTGGCGAGTGCGATAGCGAGTCAGCAGATAAAGTATATTCTCTTCAACGTCATTCACCTTCCACCCAAATTTTAAAGTCTCGTTTCCTCAGATTTCAATTTAGTTACTTATTTATGTTGTGGTCTTTTTCATTGCATGTTTATAAACTCTTTATCAGAATTATAGTGAATGGAGAGAAAGATAGGCTAGAAAAAAAATATGCCGTACAAATGTACTTTATCTACAGTCTCTAGCTCACTTACTGAATTTTGCCAATTCTCATTCTGTTACACTCGTCAATCCTCACATTTCTGTCTATTTTACTGTTCAATGTTCTACGCTCTACATTAATTAGCAACCATACGCTACTATAATAATAATAATAATAATAAATTCTTTAAGCACCAAACACGGCGCATAAGGCAGAAACCAGTGCTCTCCAGGTTGTTCGTTGTGACGCCACTCCTCTTAGCTCTTGCACATTATTTAGGCCCAACGTTCTTCCTTCTCTTATTATTGTTCTTCTGAGTGTTTCTTTTGGTCTTCCTTTTTTCCTCTTACCCTCAGGAACCCAAGTGAGCGCCTGTAGTGGTATTCTGTTGTTTTGCATTCGTAGGACATGACCGATATATGACCATCGTCTTTTCCTTATATAGTCGGAGACATATTTCTGCCTAGAGTCTTCTCTTATTTGTCGATTAGACTATTTATATTTTCACTCTTCATATCCCACATAATATACAGTACTACATATATCTCAGGTTAAACATAGCCTATATGTTTAGACGGAACAGCGGAACAAGAGAGACAATATTGTGCCAAAGAATATTAGCAGAAAAATATACAGAGGTCCAAGAAAGTATGTACATGTGCTTCATTGACTATAAGAAGGATTTTGACAGAGTCCATCATGAGAAATTATTGAATGCCTCGAAGACATGGGTATTGATGGAAAAGACATAAGAATACTCAGTAACCTTTATTGGGAGCAAACTGCCACAGTAAGATCTGGAAGGAATTATTCACCAAACATAGACATGAAAAGAGGTGTCAGACAAGGTTGTGTGCTGTTCCCCCTGCCTATTTAATCTATACACCGAAAACATTATTTTGAAACATAAAGCAAATGCCAGGACTGAACGTCAGTGGAAGGTCAATAAACAACCTTAGATATGCAGATGATACCGTGTTGTTAGATGAAAGGGAACAGGATTTACAAGAACTAGTGAAGCAAGTGAACTGTATAAGTCATGAATATGGATTGGACACTAATATTGAGAAAACAAAAACTATGATAATTTGCAAAATGGGCGATAGGGCCACATTAAAGATAAGCATACATGGGGAAATCCTGGAACAAGTCAAGAGCTACTCATATCTTGGTCACATAATAACAGAAGATGGCAGATGTGAAACAGAAATCAAGAACAACTTAGGAATGGCTAAAGCTACATTCAACAACGTGAAGTATATACTGACATCGAAACAGTTATCTTACAAATTAAAACTGAGAATCATAAAATGTTATATATATATTCTGCACTACTATATGGTGTAGAAACATGGACAATGAATAAGCAATTGGAAGAGCGAATTGAGACTCTTGAGATTGTGGATGTTTAGAAGAATGGGGCGAATCTCATGGAAAGAGAAGAAAACAATAAGGTCATACAAAATCTAGGTATGAAAAGAGAACTAATGAGGGAGATCAAAGTTAGGCAGTTAAAATACTTTGGCCACATAAAAAGGCATAACACCTTGCAGAAGATCATAATAGAAGGGATAGTTGAAGGCAGACGTGCAAGGGAAAGACAGCACTATAAGTGAGAAGACAACATCAAGAGATGGACAGGAAAGAGTCTATCAGAGTGCACCACCAAGACAAGAGACAGAAGACGTTGGAGATCCATTACAGCCAACCTTCGTTGTGGAGATAGCAGCTGTTGATGATGATATGGAACGTATCTCCAGTTATCCGATGCTAAAATAACACCGCAGAGCATTGGTTTTCAACCATTCGTGTATCATGGATCGCTTTCATTTCATTGTCAGGTGCGGGCTACGGACGTCTTTCATTGCCCGGTGAAATCTACAGACCTTGTCTTAGAAAATAAAAATATGCATAGATGCATAATTAAAATTGTTGCATACAAATAATACATTTTATTATAGAAACAAGCGTTAAGCTTACACACAGACGCATTGAACATTAAAACATTTGTAAAAATAATGTGTTGCTTTAAGTGCATTATTATCTATGATAATTTTCCGAGTAAAATGTCGGTGACACAAACATTCATATTTTATGTTATGTGCACGGACTCCATTCGTGAACCCCCAAGGGGATCACAGGTTAAGAAACCCTGCTGTTGAGCGATGTTTCATTGTGTGTTCCAATTTACCGTTACGTATCGTGAGCGCTAAGCGGGGTATTACTTTATTATGTACTTATATATTTAAATCGCTTCTACATACCTTGTGTAAAGCAATAAACATGTTAACGTTTTCATTACTAGGACCATTTTGGGAAGTTCATTATAGAGAACAAAGGCGACGATAACCATGAACTAAACTCTCAGCATACTCACTTCCTGGTCATGAAGAGCCTTGAACAAGCAGACAAAGACTTCAAATGGAACATACGTTTTCTTATAGAGACAAAGATGATACAGTTTGTGACTAGCAGACGTGCCAAGAAAAGCGGTACATTAAATACTTGTCAATTAGTTTTCTACATCGGATCAGACATTTTTGATACAGCTCTCTTGATGACTTTGCATAAGATTATTGTGGCGCAATGCCAGTCGTCTCATTTTATCTGTGTTCTACCTGTCTTTTTCTCTATCTTGTGCCTGTCGCGAGAGGGTTGAGATGTTATTAAAATATAAGATATCCTGGACAAACAGTTGTATCAGGTAATACCAGGATAGTGCCAGATAAGAGTCTGGTCTTATAAGTAATACCCTCTTCTCTGAAAAGAGTAAGGGTGTATGGACATCAAAGGTAGGGTCAAGCTGTATAAGTTTCCAGGTATGATGTTATTTAATTATCCTGGATCCCTATGGGCTCCCTCTCAAGATCCTCCCTTGGTTATTATATTATTGTTGGCTCTGCTAGGGGATATTAACAAAATTATTTCCAACAAGAACATAAACTCAACTTTAATAAGTAAGTAAGTCTGCTGGTAAATATTTACAATTTATTTAGCGTATACCGTTTCTCTTTTCGGTCTGGAAAGTTTGAAATGAAATCAAATTTATTTACAACAATAAATCAATAAACATTAAAAATAATTAACAATCTTAAAAAGTCATTCACTTGTTGAAGGTTATCACCTGGGTTAATTATCTCCTTTTAAAGAACATTTATATGATACTAATGAGTTTTGTCACTATTTCTTGACTTGAGGCTAGTAATGGGTAAATTTATGTCCACACTTTTCATCATACACTGTAGGTTGTCTTTATTAGTATCTTGTTTGTTAATGTCGGAGTATAATCTGGATACGATGATTAGTGGCTTTGTTTTGCCACTTATCTGTTGTTTAGAGATCGTTCACACTCCTGCCATGGACGGACAAGTATTATGAATTCCTCCAGGCAGTATAAGCTGGGTATCTGGCTCTGTTGACCACAAGAGCACTCGCACCACAGAGTCCAACAGAGGTGGATGACTCTTTAAAGTTGGTGTAGTTTTCAGGATAAAACCTGAAACAAAAATAAACGTAACCCCTATATGGTCCATCACTATTCCCTTATTACACAAGATGGAGATGATAGACAGTGTCAGACAATGTGCTAGCAAATGCACAGGACAATTTATACTAGTATTACCCACAGCCAGTTCACCGTGACTACACCTTCATTCTTAATCCTTAGTTAGATCCATTTGTCCATGCTACGCCTCCATACAATGATTTGGTCTAGTATAAAATACTAAGTAAAACCTTGATCAATACATTAAAACAGTTTCTGAAAGACAAAGAAAACAGCCAATGTTACGACCACAAGGCCTTCGTCAGGGAAAGGAAAGAAAGTGAAGGCTAGATAGGACACATAAGAACCTAAATAAATATTTAAAAATATAAGAATTAAACATAGGTACTTCCCTGAAGGAAACTTCCCGCAAACGGACTGGCGTGCCCGGAAAAGGAAATGACTTTCCTTTTTCCGGGCACGCCAGTCCGTGTGCGGGAAGTTTCCTTCAGGGGAGTACCTAGGTTTAATTCGTATATTATGTTGGTGCGGAATGCTGGAGAGTTACAGAGAAGGAAATGTCAAAATTGTCCTCTTTTCACACAACATGGCTAAGAAAAATTCTCCGAATCTGTTGGCCGAATATCATCACCAACCAAGATCTGCTTACTCGGAGCAAGCAAGAGGACATGCACACCATCATAGCTGGCAGGCGCTGGACCTGGGTTGGCCATGTCCTCAGAAGAGACCCCGATGCCATCACAAGAACAGCTATGCTATGGACCCCTGAAGGAAAACGAAAGAGAGGCCGACCAAAAACAAATTGGCGGAGGACTGTGGAGTCTAAGATGCAAAGAATGAACCAGAGTTGGGGCACTGTACGAAGGATGGCCGCCGACCGAGCAAATGGAACCAATTTGTTGTTGCCCTGCAAGACGCCACCAGGCGTAATGGCCACTGACTGCTTTGACGATCGGTGGCTAAGGATCAAAGAAGAAGGACCGAAGAAAAACTGGATTCAATAAAAGGGATCGGACTAAGTATTTAGAATCTTCTGAAATTAACCAGAAAGAAAACGGCTTAATAATACTGGAAACCACAAAGTCCTTGGAACCTATCCAGAGGATAACAGTGGGATTAGAAATAATATTAATACCCTAACTACCTGTAAGACGGTCTCATAATCATTACCCCAACATCATTCAGAAGTCTTCCTGTTCCAGAAGTCTGTAATTTATAACCCGATACGGGGTGAGTTGTACATCTTATCATTTTATATTTTGCTTTTGACATGTTTACCTTGCTGTTGGTTGTTCAGGGTCATAAGATGCTGGCAACCTCAGCATGTGAAAATGATAGTCATGAACCTCTACAACAGGCTCTACTGACTGCTTTATACCGATTTTCTCACAGGGAATCAAATACAGAAGTAGCCCCAGGGTTCCAACGAAGCCGGGAGTGAGTGATGACACCATGGAGTACATATTTATTATATTAACATTTAATAAGTTTATATACATATTTCATCATCATCTCAACGGATAACCCGTCATGGGTCGTAGGGATGCCATGGTGGAAGCATCAGCAGACATGGTCCTCCACTGCTCTCTATTCTCAGCAATGCGTACAAGTGTGGAAAAACCGTGTCCTGGCCATTCTTTGATGTTATCAGCCCAGGATTTTCTTTGCCTTCCTCTTCTCCGTTTACCTTCGACTGTTCCCTGGAGGATCGTTTTCGAAAGGGAGTCATGACGAGTTACATGCCCAAACCAGGCAAGCTTTCGACGTTTCACTATTGACAAAAGTGGTTCTTGGTGGCCTGCATAGGTGTTTATCTTCTCTCTAACATAGACATATTTAAACATGTTTAAATTAGGCAAAGGTCGTTTTCTGCTGTCCAGCCACATTTATTAACTGACAGCAACGATGATTTTTCACCCAATTCACTGACTTTATGATTGTTGCTCAGGGATGGTTATTGTTATTGTTAATCAGATTGTCGAAGGGTATGAATTGTTCCTGTTTGGCACTGGTTGTATACATGGCGGATGTGTTCTCTCATACGTCCATCCTTGCTGGTCCTACGTTTGATGCCGAGCCGAATTCCAGCAATCTTAGCCTTGATGATTTATTGATTGCAGTGTCATTATGTAATAGACGAACGTGAATCGCCCTCAGTATTTCTTACTCCTTATCCATGGCCAATGCACCTTTTATGGATGCTCTTGAAGCTAGTCCGTCAGTCTTTTCATTGCCACGTACCCCGGCATGACCAGGACAGTTGATGCATATCAGTTCTTGAAGATTTGATGCTTCTATGGAGGTTTTCCATTCATGTCGAAGCCAACCATTTTGGACCTTTCGAAGCATCGATTGTGAGTCTGATACAACAACTGCCTTTGTTAATAAAGTCTCAGACAGCTATCATAAGGCAGCTGTAAATGCCTCTACCTCCATTCTCATGCTGGAGGTTGTTATCATGTAAGTCCCGCTATGTTCGGCGACGGTTCTGCCCTTTACTCCAACAGAAAAGCGCTACCCTGATTTTTTACCACAGAGTACAGACCCATCAGTGAACCCAATGGCATCATCATCACCAGCATTATCATTTATAAGCTGATCAACTTCCAGCTCTGCTCTCCCATTGGCCCAAGTTCTGCATTCTCTACCAAGGCTGATGATGACTTGCTGGTAGTTCATCAGGAATGGTAAAATTACGAAGAAAAGAGGAAAAGGGTAGTTGGAACTGACAGCGGGAAAGCGGCTGACTAGTGTCAGGAAACCAATACTTAGAAGAGACATTTGTGTCTTCTCCAAGTTTGTGGTACAATTTTGTGATAGCAGTTTGTGGTGCAAGTTAATGATACCCGTGTGTGGTACCAGCTTGATGCGAGTCTGTGGATCAACCGTTTTTGGTCTATGTTAGATGCCATCCTTCGACAGGTTGCGAAGATCCTTGCCTTGAAGTTCGGAGCCGTTACTCCTTGTCGTACATTTTTAGATAGGTTAGAGAGATATTTGGTCCCGTCTGAGTAGAGTAGATAGTGGGGTATGTGCGAAAGAAAGGTGTTAGAATAGATTCCACGAGTGAATAGATTAAGGTGAAGGCCAGTCTCTGGAATGAGTGGTTTCTCTAGTCTAGCCTATCTATACGACTATCTTTAGTATAAGAAGATCTGTCAAACCTCCCTATAAATATAATTATAAGTTTACTACTCACACACACACAATTATGTGACAACAAGACACACAAACGTGAAACTATGGTAAATGGATATGAGTCTGACCAACACACAAGTTAAGTTCTTGTTTAGTTTATTATCACTTAAACTTTACAACATCAAACATATATAAATCAATAAAATCATGTTTACAGACATAGGAAGATAACCCAATAAGTGCCCTACCCCCTTGTTGAGAAAAAAAAGATCCAAAAAGAAGTTAATAACCCAAAAGGTCAAAGATTAACACTAGGTTATAGAATGGACAGTAAAGAAAAGAACAAAGTTCCTACTTAAGCTATCCAGTAAAATAACAGTATTTGCAAAGAAAATAAAGTATGGTACAGTTTCCGTAACTAGAAAATATTCACTCTCACTCTGTCGTTCGTGGCCACATCAATCACCCCTTACCTAAACTTGGTGTAACACTCTTGAACGTAAACATCCATGCATATGTATCATGATCCAGTAGTTTTATCCTCCGAAGTGCGCCCCAGTCCCTCCAAAAACAATTAATTTTTATAATGGGGACGCCTAATTTGGCGGTTGATTCTTGGATATGCAATGTCACATCAAATAGTTCATGTAGGAAAAATAAACCGCGATCTTGTGTTCACAGTAGACAGTACTTCCAATAGCTAAAGAAAACCACACCTGGTTGCTAAACTATTAATTAGGATGATGATGATAAATCCTATCGGCTTACTTTGGGGTGAGTGCCGATTATAAAACAGCGTATTCTCCTGGATAAAATCCACTTGGAAAAACGACTGTCAGAAGTCGGGAAAAATGTTATGTATATTGCCACAGCGAGCTGATAAAATTGAATAAACAATCTGGGTATTTCGTAAGTCCAGTTAACTAAAATTTACGCTGGGAGGACAACATTAGACAATCTTTGAAGGACCGAGGACTAGAATGGAACCAGACCAGGAAGAAGACAGCTGATAGAATGGTCTGGCGCTCTCTCTTCCAAACCTCTACACCTCACGGTAGAAGGGGAACGACCAAGTAAGTAAGTAAAATGTTAATTTGTCGCCTTGGAAATTCCTGTTTACACCTGTACTGGGGACGAACGCCAAGGAAAAACGACAACTATTACTCCTTCAGTAACTGAGGAAAGGACCACAATAGAAAACCGCTGGCCGCTGGTTTTGATCAAGCACTATATTAAGAAAAAAAAAACATTTAACCAAAATGCCAATATCCTATACTATCACGCGTAAGGGTATGATCTCTTATCCTCTCCGTCACCTAATTAAATTAAAGGCACACGGTGTCTAAGCCTATCTTATCGCGCTTTACTTAGCGAGTACAGGTTGGATTTTAGGCATGCCGCATTCCCGCCCCCCCCCCCCCTCCCCCTGACCCGGTAAACAATCAGCGCACAATGTCAGTTATAATTTAATTATAACTACGCGCCCTTAACAAATATCGCCTTTCATTACTAGCTAGGTGATTGTCAGCGTCTGTTGTTTTGACACATGATATTAAACACAAGTCATTTAGAAAATTACACACAATGAAATATAATGCAAATTCTACTCTATCACTTTATCCGTCACTCATAGCCTTATACTTATCAGCTAAACCGTATCTTCTCATGAAAAGAATGGTTGATGAATTTTTACATTAAACTGAACCACTGGTAAGAAAATATCTACGTGTTTGCTATTTCACTAGTCTTAACGCTAGGGAATCACAGTGAATAAAAATGGTAAAACTTTAACACATTGAACACTTAAGCACAACTTATATTATTACCAGAAACCAGAATAAATCCCCACGAAGGCTATTAACGCACTATTCCACATAGGTTCTAGCGTACGCGTTCAGACTATCCAAAATGTTCTGAGAGACTTGATAACTGACTTGGAGAGAACGCAGTATATATACAGATTTTGTGCAATTATCTCTAAAGGATGTGACAATTCACACCTTCGGCATAGCAGGGAAAAACAACGAGCTTCGTTTACGAGATAAAGGATTTTACTGTTCGCTCTAGTCGCGATGCCAAATGACATCAAACGACATGGGCCGTTCGAACGGGCCCCTTATAGATTTCCGTCCGTTTCCCCAGATCAAAGCTTTACGTCCCCTGACATGCACGGACATCAAAGGTGGTCGGGAAGTATTATTATCGCCATTGTATTTCTTCAAGGATCTGGTCTTTTGCCCACGTGCGTCTGTCTAATAACCAATGATTGACAGATCAGCTCGCGTGAGAACTCAGGTAAACAAACCAGGTTCGCTCCACTTGTTAAGACTGCCAGGTGCGAAAGTTGGTAAACACTCATCAGCGCATGTAAAACAGGAAAAATAAGCGTGGCTTCAAAATATGAGTCAGACAGACAGCGAAATTCCTGGTTTTTGCGTAGCAAAATTATAAACACTAAATGGGGAATCAAAGGTGGTAGGATTTCAGGCTGATTACTGAGGCTATATTTACATTATACTTCACACTCCTGCAATTACGCCTAGGACGTGCCCTTGTAGTGAAGTGAATCCGTATAACAACACGCTCAAATTCCCCGCTCAAAAGCAAACTAGATATCGTATTTTTAAATCTATAAATGACTACAGTATTTAAAATTTTTCTGAGGGGCAAGTCAAATTTACCGCCAACAATTTATCTAGTGTATTTGAATTTTTATAAGAAACAAATAAAAGTTACCGCCAACACCAAAAATTTATCGAAGAGCCTAGTATAAATTTAACAACCAATCAAATCGTTTCCATATTTTGTAGTGGTAAGAAAATTTTCGTTGACGAGAAATAAATGCCTATTTTGTGTTTTTGACCGAACGTACATAATTCATTTCTTAATAACAATAGATACTTAAAACGTAAGGGATATCTCAGATTATAGCGCTGATATTGCTTAACTTATAAACATAAAGATTCCCTCATAATAAAAATTTTACGGTAGTAGAAAATTTAATTTAGTGAGATTTTCACATCAGGGTAAGGCCCAATTTAATTACAAAAAAATTACCCACATTTAAATGCAAAGGAATAACTAAGGGAAAACTATATAGAACGATAGAGAAATATTGGCCGTTTGATTATCACTTTTGATAATTAAAATCGGTCCACAAATAACTATGATATAATATTTTGAAATTTAGTCAGATCATACAGACTCACTTAGAATCGCATAATTTACTAGAATCAAAAATTAACTTTTTGACGTTCTCTCTGATTGGTTCGGTGTAGTTCTGTAAATAGTAACAAACTTTTGTAGTTTCCCGCCATTGAAATCATAAAAATCACACTGAGCTGACGTGTACAAACAGATTGTACACCAAGCCTTTGCCGGTTGGACCGGTAGAGCGAACTAAGAACCCTTTTACAGCCAGTCAGCTTGAGATAGTGTGTGAACTTATTTACCTGAGGGTAGGATTGATAATTTTTTTAGCATACTTTGTTAAAGAATTGACCTGTAAAGTAAACAGGCTAGGTGTGCCATATTTATTCGAAAGTGTAACTGACGACGAGATGTGTTGGGTCACGCTGACCTAAGTAGGAATGTGTGTAGTAGCAGACTTGTTCGAATTGAAAAATTGGTGTATAGTGTTTGCAAATTTACGACAGTGAGTGTTAGAAGCGATTTAATTTAGTATTTTCTTCTGGAGTAACACCCTGTTCATAGATTATGCAATAAACATATAGGGAAGGTTAGAATTATGTAATCAACAGGTCACATGCTGTATTGTACTTGCCATGATTATTGTATGGAAGCCAAACATGGAAGAGGTACCCAAGCATTGATGAACCCAGAGACAGAGTTATGGTATGAAAACTGACGGTAGACAATGGAATTCAAGGTCTTGTGCAACTTGTTAGCACAAAGGACTGACCATGGTAAGTTTTAATATTGTTTAAGGGTGAATTGATTGAGGCATATCTCTACATGGAAGGGGTTGTCCTTCTATTTCAGGTTATATCACGAATTTACCTCGTGGCTGCAGTTACTTGAGAAGAAGAGCGATGGGAGTTGAGAGCTCCATATAAAGCTTGGAGATAGACCCCATCTTCACAGCCAGGAGTCGTAGCAGTATAAATATTAAAATCAGGAACAGTACGTGTAGTCATTCCAGTGACCCTTTAAAAGAAATGGAACAGATTTTCCAAAATATTTATTTCATTTTGTAAATAATTTTTCTTGAGTTTTATAATTCCTGACCCAAAAGATTGAGGTTCAGGAAAATTAAATTGTATATAAACTTTCATACAGCCTTGCTTACTTAATTTTTTATTAAGTTGAAGTTCTGTTTGAAATTAATCATTAAATAAAGTAAATACATTTCCCCTAGACCCGTAGCTAAATCAGTTGGGATCAGTAGAGGTAGCAGTTAGGGACTCAGAGATCATCATCATCTACTCTGAGAACTTACTTAGCTTGACCCCATCTTGATTGTCTATACACCCTTGCTCTTTTCAGAGAAGGGGGTATTTCTTATAAGACCAGTCTCTTATCTGGCACTATCCTGGTATCCTCTGATACACCTATCTGTCCAGGATAGCCTATATATTTAGTAACATCAAAACCTCTTATGACATATTGATATCCTGTGCTGGATTTTCCACCATACCCTGGGGCTCTTACTGTAGGGAATAATAAAGCTAATAAAATTAAACAACTTGTGGTGAATTGGATGAGCTGTCATTGACTATAGTTAAGTAAATTAGATAGTATTTGCTAATTGATAATATAAGTTGTTAATAATTTGTGTAAGAGTGAAAGAGAATGGAGACTTGGCAAAGTTTAGATCTGCTACAGTGCAGGCGGCAAAGGACTTTGGCCTGATTGGGGACGAGATGATTCAGTACGTTACTTCTGAATGTGATAAATTTATAGATAGGAAAGATAGGAGGTTAGAGGCTGAGAAAGAGGTTGAGGCTACGAAATTGCAGAGAGAGCCGGAAATGGAGGCTAGGCAGATGGAGGCTGAAAAGGAGGCTAGGCAGATGGAGGCAGAGGAAAGGCGTTTGCAAAGAGAGCATGAGTTAAGACTAAAAGAACTGGAACTTCAAGGACATGTTAGAGATAATGGAAGCAGCCCAACTACCTCCGACTCTAGTGTAAGTCAGGGTGCCTCTAATTCAGCCATGAATTTCCACTTAGACCCATTTGTAGAGAAAAACGATGACATTGACTCATTTCACAATAGATATGAGAGACTAGCTACTAACTATGGGCTAGAGAAATAAAAGTGGAGCCTAAAACTATCACAAGGGTTGAGGGGAACTTCATATGAATTTTTCTCCAAATTAAGTAGAGAAGATCAAGAAAACTATGACCTCCTAAAACAAGCATTGTTAGTTAGATATGAGAAGAATGCTGAATTTTATAGAAAGAAATTTAGAAATAGTAAGCTGATTTCTGGAGAAACATACCACCAATTCGCGGCAAGACTAGAAACCTACTTGGAGAAATGGACTGCTCTGGGGAAACCCAAGACCTGAAAGAAATGGTCATGATGGAGCAGTTAAGAGAGTCCATGGCTCCAGACTTGAGAAAATTTCTCATGGAACAAGGTGCCGAGAGATTGGGGGAGATTCTCAATGTTGCTGAGAGATATTAGGCAGCACAGAAAGAGGTAGCTAGTATTAAGAAGAAACAAACTGAAAGTAATAAAACTCCACCAGACGAGGATGATTATAATACAAGGGATCAACCACCTAGAGTTAAACAAAGTTATGACAGGCTACGATTTGATAGAAACCCTCAGGTACAGGACAAAAGATCCTATCGCCACAGTGATAAGTGGTGTGAAATTTGCCGTATGGGAAACCATAATACAATTGAATGTGGTAGGAAAGTTCCTCCATATCACGCTGCATGCATGATAACAGTGGACAAGGGAAGGAAGAAACTGACAGACATTCAGATAGATCTCCATCATCCCCCCATCTGTGAAGAAGTGGTATGTAATGATGCGAAAGTCAAGTGCCTTTATGATTCAGGTTTGGAATATGACTCAGTTGTGAGTGCAACCCTGGTGCACCCTGACCAGTATACCACAGACAAAGTGGAGATACAAGGGGCATTAAAGGATACAGCCACCATGACACTTCCCGTAGCCCAAATCAATGTCAAAACTAGGTATGTGGAAGGAGTGATAGAACAGCAATGTGTGACGAGCCTAATTACCCGCTGGTGTTAGGGAAGAGATATGTGTTTCTAGGGAGCCCTATAAAACCTGTGATCATGGCGACACTCCAGGTCAGGTCGACCCCTAGTAAGGAGGAAGAACCATCACTAAAGATTCATCCTAAACAGATGAGAAAGGCCCAGGCAAAAGATAAATCCTTACAACCTTGCTTACTGCTTTACAGGAAAGCTGGAGCAGGACCCAAAGGATATGGACAGTTAGTACTGCCATGGAGATATAGGGAAAAGGCTATGAAACAAGCACATGTTGTACCAGATGGTGGACATCAGAAGATGGGTACCACCTGTCGAACGAACATCTGTAAAATTCTACTGGCCAAATGTAGCTGGGGACATTGCCTAGTATGTACAAAGTTGTGACCAGTGCAGCAAGGTACATTCCACACGTTGGAAAAATAATAATCAGATGCTAGAAAAGCATTGTGACAAACATGGGCCTGAAAGTAAAAGGAGAAATAAAAATGATAAGGTAGATGTAGTGGATAAGATGGCACTTTTTCACAAACAGTCTTCCAATAAAACATTTACAATGGCAACTTTACGTATGGCACAAGGAGTAAAAATAAACACAGACCAGTTTCACCCGACACATTGTAGATCGGAGTTCGTGGAACTGGCTAAAAATAGAATCGGTTGTCAGCCAAATTTGAAACTGAAACTGCAGGGAAACCCCAGAAGAAAAGTTGGGAGTGGGCGTTTGGACAATTGTAAACATATTCAGCTCGCTTCACACTACGGCTATTAAGTAGCATTATGAAGGGCACCGGCGACAGTTGACCGACCCTATACAGTCCATTGGAAGTATTGTACGGACATTGGATTGAGATCACACATATTATAGCAAATGCTAAAGGGAGAATTGATTATAGATGCCGTAACTCATTTCCCCATATTTATATCATATGGTTTCGCCAGTGACGTTAGGCGGAGAAAAACAGCTGGTGAATATGGACTCTACCTGAATGGCAGATTAAAGAGTCATACATGAATATTAGTAAAGGGTTTTTCCAAATTCCATTCAAGCCTGAGCTCTGACCAATGGATGGCTGTGATCACATCGGAGGGGTACATTGAATTCATATGTTGCTTTTTGATTGGAAATTACTCCGAGTGTTTTATCCAGGCTGATGAGGAAATTACTGGATCCCCTACATAACTCTGCTATCACCAAATTTATAGATCTCCTCCTCATAAATATTGCAACCTTGAGGAACATCTAAAACCTCTGGACATGTCATTGGACAGACTCAGAGAAGAGTAATGGTGAATATTGATTGATAATCAGCATTTGACGGGCAGTCGCACCTGCAGCTGTTTATTAACCTAAACTGCAAAAGATATTTGGATTGCAGAGGTGTGAGGCAGATTTCTTGAGTAGTGCCTACTTTGAATGACCCACCTGCAGGAATCCAGGATAACACTAAGGCATAGTGGAGTTTTTTTAACGTGATTGTATACAGATATGAAAGCTGTACTAGTGGTTCACGATTTTCTAACGGGGGAGATATGTAGTGAAGTGAATCCGTATGACAACACGCTCAAATTCCCCGCTCAAAAATAAACTAGCTATCGTATTTTTAAATCTATAATAACTGCAGTATTTGAAATTTTTCTGAGGTTCAAGTCAAATTTACCGCCAACAATTTATCTAGTGTATTTGAGTTTTTATAAGAAAAAAAGTAAAAAAATTACCGCCCACACCAAAAATTTATCGAAGAGCCTAGTATAAACTTAACAACCAATCAAATCGTTTCCATATTTTGTTGTGGTAAGAAAATTTTGGTTGACGAGAAATAAATGCCTATTTTGTGTGTTTGACCGAACGTAGATAATATATTTCTTAATAACTAAAGATACTTAAAAAGAAAGGGATATCTCAAATTATAGCGCTGATATTGCTTAACTTATAAACATAAAGATTCCCTCATAATAAAAATTTTATGGTAGTAGAAAATTTAATTTAGTGAGATTTTCACATCAGAGTAAGGCCCAATTTAATTACAAAAAATTACCCACAATTTAATGCAAAGGAATAACTAAGGGAAAACTATATAGAACGATAGAGAAAAATTGGCCGTTTGATTATCACTTTTGATAATTAAAATCGATCCACAAATAACTATGATAAAATATTTTCAAATTTAGTCAGATCATACAGACACACTTAGAATCGCATAATTTACTAGAATCAAAAATTAACTATTTGATGTTCCCTCTGATTGGTTCGGTGTAGTTCTATAAATAGTAACAAACTTTTGTAGTTTTCCGCCATTGAAATCATAAAAATCACACTGAGCTGACGTGTACAATAAGACTGTAGACCAAGCCTTTGCCGGTTGGACTGGTAGAGTGGACTAAGAACCCTTTTACAGCCAGTCAGCTTGAGAGTGTATGTGAACTTATATACCTGAGGGTAAGATTGATAATTTTATTTGCATACTTTGTTAAAGAATTAACCTGTAAAGCAAACAGGCTATGTGTGCCATATTTATTCGAAAGTGTAACTGACGACGAGATGTGTTGGGTCACGCTGACCTAAGTAGGAATGTGTGTAGTGGCGGACTTGTTCGAATTGAAAAATTGGTGTATAGTGTTTGCAAATTTACGACAGTGAGTGTTAGAAGCGATTTAATTTATTATTTTCTTCTGGAGTAACACCCTGTTCATAGATCATGTAATAAACATATAGGGAAGGTTAGAATGAAGTAATCAACAGGCCACATGCTGTAATGTACTTGTCATGATTATTGTATGGAAGCCAAACATGGAAGAGGTACCCAAGCATTGATGAACGCAGAGACAGAGTTATGGCATGAAAACTGACGGTAGACAATGGAATTCAAGGTCTTGTGCAACTTGTTAGCACAAAGGACTGACCATGGTAAGTTTTAATATTGTTTAAGGGTGAATTGATTGAGGCATATCTCTACATGGAAGGGGTTGTCCTTCTATTTCAGGTTATATCACGAATTTACCTCGTGGCTGCAGTTACTTGAGAAGAAGAGCGGTGGGAGTTGAGAGCTCCATATAAAGCTTGGAGATAGACCCCATCTTCTCAGCCAGGAGTCACAGAGTTGGTGATCCTGACTACTATTCAAAGAACTGAAGCAGCAACATTCTGAAGATAAGTCCTTTAGAAAGGCAATGGCGATTCATCCAACCTCATTCACCCAATAAAACTTAACCACTGTTGGATGATGACAGTAGTAGACCTTGCAGTGTAGGACTGGTAGCAGTATAAATATTAAAATCAGGAACAGTACGTGTAGTCATTCCAGTGACCCTTTAAAAGAAATGGAACCGATTTTCCAAAATATTTATTTCAATTTGTAAATAATCTTTCTTGAGTTTTATAATTCCTGACCCAAAAGATTGAGGTTCAGGAAAATTAAATTGTATATAAACTTTCATACAGCCTTGCTTACTTAATTTTTATTAAGTTGAAGTTCTGTTTGAAATTAATCATTAAATAAAGTAAATACATTTCCCCTAGACCCGTAGCTAAATCAATTTGGATCATTAGAGGTAGCAGTTAGGGACTCAGAGATCATCATCATCTACTCTGAGAACTTACATTGCTTGACCCCATCTTGATTGTCTATACACCCTTGCTCTTTTCAGAGAAGGGGGTATTTCTTATAAGACCAGTCTCTTATCTGGCACTATCCTGGTATCCTCTGATACACCTATCTGTCCAGGATAGCCTATACATTTAGTAACATCAAAACCTCTTATGACAGCCCTCATCAGAGAAGTCAATGATTGACGGAGCATTCAGCACACGAGTTTCAAAATCTGGCCAATTAAGATATTTTAACCAGGCTAAAGTAAAAAATAATTCTTACCACCACATCAAACCACCGTAACCATTTTCTGTGTAGAAAACCCATTATTTTTCTGTTCACCAACTTCACTTATTTATTTTATTCATGTTAAACAATAATTGATTATTCAGTTTGTTATATGTATTTACAAATTACTAGTTGACGTAATTATTCCAGAGAGAAGAACACACGAATGAATCCGTTATCTTAAATATATAATACAACAGAGCTACTTAAGTAACATTTTACTGAATAATTCAGTCGAGTGCTCAGAAACCAGCTAATAACTTTATCTTTATAGATGATAGGAAACTCTTTACAGAGCGATACAACAGGAAGCAATCTGATCATCAGAAGCAGTCTCGCCATCCATCAAGTGTTTCGGCCCTACATACTCCTTTACACTCTAAGGGGGGCGGGCCCACTTGGGTCATGACTCCCAAGCGTCTCAGCCTCCTGTTGTCTTGTATCGAAAATGAAGCCATTTCACTTATGGTAGCAACTTTAATCCACAACTCCGCCAGCCGTGGAGGCAATTGTGAAAGTAACAACGAGAAGACAAATTATTCCGTTCGCTCCGTAGTACATCACATCACAACTACGGACACACACTGAGTCACCTGCGTGAAACCGTCTAGACTTGACACTGCGCGCTCGCCACTGAAATCCTTCCTAACACCCCTTATAGTATACATCGCCTGGTGAAGGTAGGTGCCTTTAAAGACCCTCATTGCATACCCTAAATTTTGACCATTGTTGGACTATCACTGCCGAACGGGGTGGCAATCCCGTGACAGTTTATCGATTTTTGTCATATCTGATATTATGCATGTAGCGTACGTAGTTCCCCAGTGTAGGTAGTTAGCTGACGATCATCCTTCAGATCCCCATAGAGCACTGGCCCACAACAAACATTTACCATGTCATCATGTCCCAGACTGTCAGCTCAAGGTTAGTCCATGTTTTATTCATCCCTTTAATGTCTGTCTCGAGTTCTGTCTCCATGTGCTCTTTTCTTCCCCATCTACATCTCTTACCAAGGGAATTTCAGAACAAGGACTGGCTTGTATTGTTTTTAACAGGTTTCCTCATTGTGTGTTGAATAATCGCCATTGCCATCTTCTCGTCTATAGCTAGCTTAATTCTACTAACTATACATATATACAAGGGTATTCAAATTTCGCGCACCATTCAATAAGTCGGCTTCATATAGTAAGTTACTAGAAAATAATATGTCCTTAAACAGGACCAAACACTGGCTCACAAATTGTGCACGGATGTCAGATTTCACACTCGGATAAAGAATCTGGAAAGCCATGTTGATTCATCAGCTGCAGTGCTGTTTTTTTTTTACATGCAATCTTAAATTGTCTCTAATATCTATCCATTATCCGTATCCTGTCTCCCAACTATGGGTATTCGTGAAGTTAAAGTGTCAGCCCTGTCTTTGCCGCGTCCCCTTACATGACCAACACAGTAGGTCCACACTAGGTCCTGAAGACTGGAGGATTCTAATGGTTGAATTTTTAATAAGCTAACGTGTCTATCTTTATGAGTATTATGGTGGCTTGTAACTTCTTTCTTCTAGAATCACTTGGAGGTGATGATTTGGCGATGACAAATCGTTCACCAGTAGTGGGTCTTCTGGTACAGGGAGGTCCTAAAGAAATTGAACGAGTTTTGTGGCTACTTAGAAAACAGATTCCAGTGATAGTGATTAAACGAAAAGGTTACGCATCAGGACTTCTGGCCTACGCTTATCTGGAAGGCATAAAAGGGTAAGTAATTTTTTTTCTCTTTCTTTTTATCTAGCATAAAGACGAGTGTTGCTGTTGTTTAACTAGGATTACTGAGATTCTTGCTCTTTTGCACCAGTACCAAGTTGATATTATCTACACTGTAGATCTAGGGCTTTTCGTGTGGCTTTTCTGCCATTGAGTTGTCGTCATGAGCTTCAGTTGGAGCCGCGCTAGCGTAGTGGTTACCACACTGCGCTGGCGACCTGGTGACCCAGGATCAAACCCGGGCGAGGACACTTGAAGATTTTTCGTCGACCGGGATTTGGACTGGATTAACTCGAGCCCTGGCAAGCACATTTGAAGGAGTGTCGTTGACCAGGGACTGGCGGCTTCTGAGCCGACCCATCTAATGGGTACCTCCGAAATCGGCGAGTATCTGCCTGAATGGCGAGGGACACCTGTTTCTGTGCAAGAAAAAAGTGATACTCACGTAAAAAAATAAAAATGAGCTCCAGTCTCAGTAATTAAAGATTATCTGGTCCCAAACTAGGAGGAAGAAACGCCAGTATACTATGCATTTCCCGCCATCTTGCAGCAACAAACAAAGAAAAGGTTACATCTGGGGTTCAAGTGACTACCCCAAGCTAGGTGTACAATACTCGAATATGAATTCGCTTGTAATGGTATCAGTTGTTTTCTTCAGTATATATTCTATCGAAACCGAGCGTCCGTTATGGCTCTACTGGTGCTGCCATGTTCTTTCCATTAGTGACATTTTAGTGTTTGTGTCATACTCAATCAATCTTTCTATTTCCACCAAGCATCCTTTTATGAAATTATGGAGCATTTTCGTTGTTGTTATTCTCTGTCGTTTTAGAGCTCATACATTAGATCTGCTTTGTCGTCAACATTGATATACATACATATGTGTATATATTCAAAAAAACATGTCGTAAAAGATGTATCGGTAAAACATATACACCAGTGTAACAGCCTATAACCACAGAATACTGTCGTAACTGTATACTGGTGCAACTACAACAGTAGTTGTTGGGGGTGGCCTATGGAATGTTTCAAGAAGATCTCCAGAAGTTGACTCGTTAAGAAAGAAAGAGACCTATTCGAGACCATCGAGGTCGAGAAGAAGAGAATGCGAATGCTCTCCACTAGATATTCTTTTCAAATGCATTACGGAAAGTGTTCTATTTCCTCAAGACCTTAGCTTCTGCCCCCAGACCTCGATAAAGAAAGAGTCCCCAACCTCATCTAAATGCAGAATTTTACCCTTATGTAAATATTTTTTGCACCGACAGGACGAGTTATACATTAACGAACTAGGTAATGCACAACGCGGGTGTTTAGTTTATTAGTTAAATATACACACATTAAGGGTTAGTAGAAAATAAAAAGTGTTGATGGTGAAAGACAATTCACACACACAGATGAGATGTAAATAATGTGGTTATTTAAATATGAGAGTGAACCTATGTGAGAAGAGAAATGATCATGTGTTACTACACTGATGTCCAATCTACACTGTCTATAAGTCCCTCCTCTTTCCTACACTGTATGATTAAACCCAGGTATGCATAGATTGTCAATGTAGGCGTATGGTATGCCGGATTTATTATCTCCATGACGGGGACGTACCTGTGAATACCTTTGTAGTAGTGAGATCGTGGAAGATATACTTTTCTTTTATGTTCGGAAATCTCTCTAGCGTTGACAAACCGTTGACCATTGTCTTAGGAAAATGTCTGCTGTCTGATCTTGAAAAGACACTGACTAGACTGGAGCTCTTCACGAAATGATCTTCTGGTAACAAGTGTGTTTCGTGCAATAAAGATGGTCTGACTGAATTTACGTCGTGCAATGAACGAGGAAAGTAGATGAATTCACTTCCCTTCACTGATGGAGTGAGTAGCTGAACTTGGTGATTTAATATCTTGGCGAATCTGCTTGTGACTAAGTAATCTTGTTAGGTAGATTGAACAACTTGTGAGTATGTGCTCTTGATTCAGGAAATATGCTTTTGAGTGAGTTGAACTGGATATATATATATATATATATATATATATATATATATATATATATATATATATATATATATATATATATATATATATATATATATATGATAGGAAACTCTTTACAGAGCGATACAACAGGAAGCAATCTGATCATCAGAAGCAGTCCCCCTGTCCGACAAGTGTTTCGATATATATATATATATATATATATATATATATATATATATATATATATATATATATATATATATATATATATATATCATCTCATCTCATCTCAACCCGTCATGGGTCGTAGGGGTGCCATGGTGCAAGCATCAGCAGACAAGGTCCCCCACTGCTCTCTATCCTCAGCAATGCGCACATGTGGGGAAAAACCGTGCCCTGCCTATTCTTAATGTTATCAGCCCATGACTTTCTTTGCCTTCCTCTTCTCCGTTTACCTTCGACTGTTCCCTGGAGGATTGTTTTCGAAAGGGAGTCATGACGAATTATATGCCCAAACCAGGCAAGCTTTCGACGTTTCGCTACTGACAAAAGTGGTTCTTGGTGGCCTGCATACGTGTTTATTTTCTCTCTAACATAGACATTTGTTTTGTGCTCTTTATAGCAAATGTGCAAAATTCTTCTACAACATTTATACTCGAAAGTCTGAATCCTTCGTTCAGTTTCTGCAGTGAGTGTCCAGCCCTCACACCCATACAAGAGAATAGATAATACAAGTGCTTTGTATAATTTGATCTTCACAGGAAAACTGATGTTACTTTTCCAGATCATATTCAGCCTTGTCATGGCAGCTGAGGCCATATCAAGGTATTGTCTTGATTTCTTTACTTGATCTTCCATCACTTAATATAGTGGACCCCAGATATTTAAAGGTGTTCACTTCTTCTAACTTTTGCCCATTTAACGTAATGTTGGTCGGAACATGTTTCTTAGGGCTATTCACCAATATCTTGATTTTTTCTATATTAATTTTCATCCCATACGTTCTTGTTACTTTCTCCAGTCTAGAGGTAAGGTCTTGAAGTTCTGATTCTGTTCCAGTTTATAAGATCGATATCATCAGCAAAACGTAGATTGCAAAGAGGTCGACCACCAATCGATATGGTTGTTTTATAATCGTAGAGAGCCTCCTGCACAATATGTTCAAGATATATGTTAAAAAGCACTGGGGACAGGATACATCCCTGCCGAACTCCTACAGTTGTTTTGAAAAATTCTCCAATGTCATTGCTTGCAAAAACAGCACTGCTTGCGTCCTTATATAGTGCTTCAATGATATATATAGTGTTGGTATCAATTGAATTTTCTCATTATTTGTCATAAACCTTCATGCAAGACTCGATCGAAATTTTGTGAAATCGATGAAGTTATTGTATACATCGCGTTGATGCTGGAGATGTTTTTCGATCAGTAATCTAATATTGAAGATTTGTTCTGAGGTACTTCTTTTTGGTCTAAAGCTAGCCTGTTCTTCGGACAAGATTTCTTCTGATTTCTGTTTTATTCTGTTCAAAATTATCATTAACATCACTTTACTTTGATGACTAATAAGGCTAATGGTTTTGTAATTCTTGCACATGTTTAGATTTCCTTTCTTTGGAAGCGGTATTACTAATGACTGCGTCCACTCTTTTGGCCATTTTTTTGTACTCCATATCTTCTGGCAAATTGTTGTCATGATTTTTACTATATCTGGTCTTCCAAATTTCAAGAGCTCTGCTGGGATATTATTCACACCCGGTAACTTCCCTCCTTTCATCGAACATATAGCCTCTTCCACTTCTTCCCGTAATATTGCTGCATTTCCGAGTTCCCTATTTTCGCACTTAATGTTGTTTAATATGCTATAGTCAGGGTCGAGTTTACAGTTATATAATTCTTTACAATATTCTGTCCACCTTCTCATTACAGCTGTTCTTTCATTGAGCAGAGCCCCATTACTATCTTCTATGACAGTTACCCTGGGCTGTTGGGGCTTTGATATTCTTCTTCATGTGTCGAAAGCTGCCTTGCTGTTACCTTTTATTAGTCCCGTATTAATGGAATATATAGAATCAACTTGCCATGCTTTAGCTTGACTCAGGTGGTAAGCTGCTGAGTGAGCTGAACTTGATATATGTATATAGAATCAACTTGTGACTAGATAAACAGATGAATAAAATGCTACGCAACCGACGTTTACAAACACGGGCGTAGAAAACTTTCTTGTAACTTAGTAAGTTTAGGAAGTGTATCTTGGTAATTCAGTTATCCGGACGTATGAATTTGCTAGCTTCTTTCCGGTTAGTTAGACTCCAAACACGTAATGTGGAGATTCAGACTTCTGTTGGACTGACGACACACAAAAGTGGCTTCAAAAGTTTCACATCTAACATAAATGATTGACTTGCTTTTATCTTATTCCTCACTACTGATCTCTTTGAGTAACATTAACAAAAGATGAGCAAGAGGAAAGAAGAATGCAAGAGGGGACTGTGCCCGATTTTCAATCCTTGGCAAATTAATTGCTTTCGTATATGTCTATCTAACTATCTACCTAGTCTGATTCTGGTCTTGAGTTTATGACGCAAAGACAGCGAAGAAAGTAACTGTTTACCCCACCTCATCTTGATGAACCTATCATTGCATTCATTGCAGCAGTATCTGCTATGAGACTCAAAGCTGCTCACCTCTTGCAAAGTAGTTCGCGCGCACTGGAAAAAACGCCGAGTCCCTGAGTCATTTAGTAGCAGACCGTTTGAATATTTCACGAGTTCTTATAACACACCTCAGAATATGTCTCAAATCACTAATTTACTGTATGAGGAATTCGATTTTTATAAATCCTGTTGTTTGTTTGTTTGTTTTATAGTTAATATTATTATTATTATTTTCATTTTCGTTAATTTGTTGTTGTTGTTGTAATTCTTAATTTTTATTATTTTTGTTTTCTTTATTTTAAAAACACTTTAATTATGATGATTACTGCAAATGTAATATTACTTTTATAATGATAAATGCCTTAATAATGCTTAAAGTAAACGTGAGGATGAAAGGATACAGTATACATGAGGAGAGAGAGAGGAAGGGCAGAATGTCAGACGGGCCTGCGTGCCCAGTTCTTAACCCTTTGAAAATAAAGTTCGTTCGTTCGTTCTGATTTTAATTCTCTGGTAATGATGTAAGCCATTAGGTGCATATGATAACTGTTAAATATATTGCGCATAAAAGTGTGTGCACATGTAAGTTTGTAATGATTATCTAACAATGTAGATGAAGGTGAAGTATATAACAATGAATTACTTCATATTATCCCAGAGTAAAAATCTTTGACTTGATTTATCATTTACGAATAGGAGAAATGAAATAAAAACAGTCTTTCGCACTTTTAGCTATGAAGCTAAGTGCAAAAATAAATCTTAACTAATGAAGAAGAAAAAGTATTAATAATTTTTATAAGATTTATTAACCTAATTTTCCCTTCACAAATTCTTTAAGAAGACTTTAAAATTAAACTCCACAGATATGAATCAAATTTCCACACATGAATAAAATATTAGAACAGGCCATGCTTTGAAAAAAAATTCTAGCTCCACGTTTGTTGTAAACTCCGTACTGACTTCATCGGACGTTTCGTTATATACTGAAGCACATTAAAAACGCACCACTATTATATCTGCTAATGCCGAGAAGCTGGAAAAAAAAGTGTGGGAATCGGATTTTCCCCGTATTTGTCATGAGGTAGAGAGTGAATGGCTGCTGGAATGGAAAGTGCATGATTCAACCCAGGGGTTTGTGTACAGACTACATGAAAACAATGAAAGTTATACGTGCAACATGATTCCCAACAGCTATGACCCTGAAAATGTGTACGCGTTGTGGCAGTATACTCCGTATAAAAAGGCCGTTGAGACGAAACACCCAGTACATGTGCTTGAAATGCCACGACTATCTGAAAACGACCGCCAACGAGCCATTGGTATGTTGGACACCGGAACGAGCTCGCGGGCAATTGCCAGAAGGATGAATTGCCACCACAGCACTATTGTACGTCTCAATAAACGTCACGGAACCACTGGCAGTGCCCGGGATAGACTTCGGAGTGGCCAACCACGAGTTACTACCCCTGCGCAAGATCGTCATATTATGCTGAGTCACCTAAGGAATCGTTCTCTCCCGGCAAGTCAAACAGCAAGAGCAATAGTGGGTAGACGTGGGCAAGTCTCTCGAATGACAGTCATACGACGACTCAGAGATACAGCCCTTACTGCAAGACGACCTTATGTTGGGCCAAACTTGACTCACAGACATCGTCAGCAGCGCCTGCAATGGGCAGAGCAACATGTCAGATGGACTAGACTGCAGTGGAATGCTGTCCAATTCACAGACGAGAGCAGATTCAACATATCCTTTGCTGATGGACGGATGCGGATTTGGCGACGGTGTGGAGAGCGCTTTGCAGATTGCTGTGTTCGTCAGCACAACCGATTTGGAGGTGGCAGTATTCACATTTGGGGAGGATTCAGTTTTCACCATCGCTTGGCTCTTCACGTCTTCCGTGGAAATGTTAATGCTGTGACATATCGAGATGAGGTTCTGGATGCATTAGTTGTTCCTGCGTTCACAAATTATCTAGACTTGCAGCTTCTCCAGCAGGATAACGCACGTGCTCACACCGCATGCATTACGCAGCAATATCTACAGCAGCAGAACATCGTGACGATTGATTGGCCTGCCCTATCACCAGACATGTCCCCTATATAACATCATTGGGACGAGCTTGGACGCAGAGTCTACAGGCAAGGTTCTCTAGCTAATCTGCAACAGCTCGAAGTTGCTCTTACACGTGAATGGGACTTAATTCCCCGGAATTTCCTTCAGAGACTTGTGCGTTCCACGCGGAGCCGCTGCCAAGCTTATTTGCAAGCACACGATGGACATACCAGATACTGAGGAAAGTGTGAATGAATTTTTTTATTGGTTGCATTTTTGGTTTTCTCTCTTGCCTGCACAGAATGCAATGAATTTCATAACAATCAAATGTACACATTAATAACCAGCATGGATTCATAAGAAAATGAATAAAGATTCCAAATATGTAAACTTGTAAACACTTATATTTACATTTCACACTCTGTTCCTGGATTATACAGGTGGTGCGTTTTTAATGTGCTTCAGTATATTTCTGGATTGCCAATGTGTCAGTAGTCGAGGATTTTACCGTGTGACTCCGCCCCATAATCCAGTAGCTAGGCGTCCCTGTTGTCCAGTGACATTGGCATTCTCTTGTTCCCTTTCAGTGCATGCCAGTGGCTAAAAGCAAGTAGGCTCTCGCAACCAATTCCTTACTCCGGGCTGCCTGTTCGTTTTGCGAGACAAACCGTGGTTTAGTATTAGCCGCCCAATGCAGAAATGATCCGCCCCCTCTGTCACAAAGACTTATTTTTTTGCCGCTTCTTGTGTCATTCTCTGGCCTGCTTGCTATCCTTTAATCTCTTTTATTCATTATCCAGCTAGGTATTTAGTATGCCATTCTCATCTGGCAAAAATATTCTTGTGCGTGTCACGGGTCCTTTGTGGTGACGTGCTATTCTGTCTCAATGTGGTGGCATTCTGGTTGTTTAAACAGCGGAATAATCACTAAGCGTATTCTTTCTATGGTCAAGCTGGGTTTTCCCAAAAGTAAACAATACTTGTCTAAAGTGGCCAGGTGGGTATCCCAAGAGTCTAACGAGGCTAGGTGGGTTCTGTAAGATAACACAAGGTGGGAAAGTAAATCAAAGGTGATTAAGAAAGATTACTTTACCAGTGATGAAAGAGCAAAATGAGAAAGAAAATAAAATAAGAAAGATGCTGGAAATGATACTGAGCGATAAGGATAGATGCCTTATGACAAATACCTCAGTCTCTTTTGTTACATACATTTTTAGATAATGATAGCTCAACATACTTCTTCATTCTTGTTTGACATCTCTGTCCGCCCCTCCAACTTTGCTAATATTGCTGACCACACGTGATCACAGCAGTCAGTGCGACGCACTAGGCTCAAGAATGCAAATGTCTGCGTCCAATTATGCTTCACGGCAAGAGTGGACAGTAACAGTCCATGTAAGACTGTAAGATTCATGTATAATGCAGTCTTTAGTGAACTCATATGGTGCTACAAGTCGATAATTACCGCGTTCTCCAATACCTTGCTGTAACATAATTCTTGCGCTCTCTTCTCCTCTCCGGCAGTTGTGAACCATATTTGTTGTGTGTACTGAATGCGGTGCATTATTCTACTGTTAGCACACTTTTTTCCCTACTGTCATTGTTCACGTTTTACGCGTCGATGCATTCAAGGGCCAGACAATCGTATCCACCCATCCCTGAGAGATTAAGTGAGTCCCTAAAACGTAAGAATACCACATTGACTCCAGGTAAATGCGAGCATGAAGTGTTTGCTTAAGATTACATAATTACTTTCGACTCGACAGCAGGGTTAAGTGATAATAGACAAACGCGGTCTTGGGAGACATCTGAAATAGCGAGCAGGACGAATCATGTAAGGAAACTTCCGGACAACCTAGTTATGATCTGGAAAATGTATGAAGTTGTAACGTAAACATTACCAAGAATTGTCGGATGTAGCAACTCCATACACGGAGGATGACTGTTTGAAATTTTCAAATGCATGAGTCATACAGAATACTACATGAGGAAAAGTTTTCATAATATGAACTTTGAATGTATTGGCTGGCATTTGAGGCGCCAGTAAACAACTGCGCTGATTGAGAGCGAGTCAGAAAATGCCAAGTGGAAGCGTGAGCCAGGAACCTACGATATAACGTAGAAAAAGTTTGACATACGGCACTGGATTCCTGAAATCGTCAATGAAGACAGCTCGGACCTTGCCACATAAACGAATAGAGTTGGAATCTGAATTTATAGGACCGGACAACAAGTATTAAGACCATCTCTGTATATCAGTAGAAAACTCGCCAACATTAATACGGAACCCGGAATTCTACAGAATCCCTCACAAGTCACAGAGAAATTCAAAAATAGAAATAATATCCCAGACGTGTGTTCGAGGCACCTGTACTAAGACTATTCTACTGAGCAACAAGTCTAAGATTTCTCAATTATTGAGTTTGTGGTACCAGTATGAGGCGACTCGACTAATTGTGGTACGACCTGAAGAGACCATTTACTGGACTACTATAGACTGTGGTTCGAATCTTGAAATAGACACCTGAAGATTCTTGCCTTGACCGGGAGCTGTTTTTCCTGAACTGATCTGGAAACGTATCCTCACCACAAAGACGAATCTATGGAAAAGCAGCATCAGCACTTCAGCATTTTGGCATGTCACAAGTTTAACAGGTCAACAAAACAAACGAACTTTATTTTTTCAAAATTCTTCAAGGCTAAAAACTTTTCGGCGAAGAAATCTCATTATTTTTCATAATCACCAGTCATATTTATTTACATTTGTTTCAAAGTAATTGAACATTAAATTTGTATATGTTGATTTTGACAAATTCATAGTTGAATTAATCATTACAGAGAGAAAGGCGTATGTATGATCCAGACTCTCTTGTGTATATTCATAAATAAATAAATAAATAAATAAATAAATAAATAAATAAATAAATAAATAAATAAATAAATAAATAAATAGATATATATATATATATATATATATATATATATATATATATATATATATATATATATTTATATATATACATATACATATACATATACATATATATATATATATATATATATATATATATATATATATATATATATATATATATATATATATATATATATCGAGTTAATGAGAGGATTTCCGCTTAGTTAAATCAGCTGGGGGCTTAACCGAGCTAATTATAAGATAATCCTTCACAAAAGACGTCGGGTCAAATAAAAGTTAACTTGCTCAGACTAATTCAGCATTGTTCTTGACTTCTGTAATATTTTGTGAATACTACCTCGAGGTAGAAGCATCATTATCCTTCTATGTACTACTATGCCAAGAGTAATCTTGTGCGAAAGTAGACACCTTTGAAGACCCACATTAGATACTCTTAAGTTTTGGCCACTGTTGGACCACTACTTCAGAGCAAGGGAAGTGTCACGAAGTGGATTTCAGTTTAGAGCTTGTCCGAGTATATAGACAAGACACTAGTATGATAAAGTGACTCTCCCTCGCCACTCGGGACTTAGTTAAGAGCTAAAGACTCACCACCTCTGACTACCATAAAGGAGATAAGTTTTCACTAAAAGTCCACAGACACAACTATACAGACAAGCATATACGTACAGTATAGTTATGGAGAGAAACTGATCCAGTATACATTTTATAGTTTATTTAAACAACAAAATAAATAACACATAAAAATAAATAACGTGTGAGGTCGCACACCTGAAAAGAACCAAAACAATTAAAATGACCTACAATAAAACCCAACCCTTTCACCCTCTCTTTCAACCTGCATGGGAAAAAGAATTAAGGATTAACCACATTGTACTTGGTGGGGGTCTCTAAGTACTAGCCACCACACCTAACTATCCTATTATTAATTTTAAATCTAATCCACTGTCCGGCTGCAGACGTAACTAAATGTCTACACAAATCTGGATGAACTATCTAATGTCCTACACTGCTAATCACAAGCACTGATCCACTAACGGACTTCTAAAGTGCACACGCAGAGGCTGTCCTCTGACTCTGACTATCTGACTCTATAAATTCTGTCTCTCCTCTGTTTCTGCTCAGTGTCTCTCTGACACTACTGTCTTCTGCTGAGTGGCGTCTCCGTTACGCCCCTCCTCTCGATAGCATTCGGAAAAGGAATGATGACCCTTTCTTCTGTTCTTGACTACTGCAACTGATGACTTTGGTATCAAGCACGAGGTACTTGACTTGGGATGTATATGATTCACTGCTGCTGACAATTCTTTAACGGACAATTTAACCCTCTTAGGGTTTAGGGATAAACGGCATTATTATGGCCGTATATACATAAACCAACCTCCAGGCCACGCGCCTATTTGGAGTGGTATAACAAGCTAAGAGCTCCGGATTTTAAAGCTAAGCCCGTTCCCGCTGAAGCATGAGCTTCAATGCATGAGAACTGCTTTCTTTTACTGGTGCAGACGTACTTGGCGCCTGTAAATACCGCGTCACCAGTTCTCTTTCACCTCTGGCGATGCCTCGAACCTTTTACTCCCGAGACGGCTAAATACCTTGGCAATTTGTAAGGCAATTTACAACCCTCCCTGTGTGCCGTGAAAATGATGGAAAACGAAAAAAATAACAACGGCTGTACAACAATTCAACATATTCTCATCCCTAACATATAACCACCTAAATAAATACATCTCCCCTACACAAGGGTCAACTACTTTACCATCACCTTCCTCCTAAATTAATACCTCTCCCCTACACAAATCTACACACAAGCGATAAACCATTATTCCTACCCAAGGGGTAAAACTAATCTACAGTCTTCTCCTATCTCTTTCCCCACCTCAACGTAAATATCTGACGGTTATGTGAACTCCCAGACACAGGCTGACCTAACTCTGTTGCGCGAGTCTTGCCTCAGCCGTCAAAACATTTAGCTTCGATGAAGCGAAACGTTCCCTGATATAAGTTCCCCGGCCCTACTTTTCTATTAAAGACTGACCCTGGAAAGTTATCACTTAACACAATATTAACACACTGTTGTGGCTCCAACTCATTAATATTAATTACATCCCTTATACCCCTGTCTCTTGACTACACAACAAATTAATACACAATTAAATAGAGTACGCAAATACGCTCGCGTATTTACACTGCAAATTATCATAATCAAATTGCGATTTTCACAACTTACTACTACATATTACAGAGCGCCAGTGTATCTAAGCGCTTATCCTTGTGACGACTTGCCCAATCTTCTCTTCATTTTTTTTATTAATTACGAGACGCCATTTTTATCATCTTCAATGCATGATCGCAAAGTCCCGGGAATTGTCACTTGCGGATAATCTCCTAGCGTTCGGTGATTTTCTCCTCAAAGTTAATGCTATTTTTAGATACGACGTCATTGTTGACCACTGACCTCGGTAGATAGAACCAGTTTATGCCACTTTCGGAACCCCCCCACGTGACTTTTAACGTTATTGATTGGAGCGTCTTACTGATGCTAAGGTCACATGATGCACGCTACGGATCACGTGTTCAAGCGGAAATGACCCGCTAAAAGTGCGGCAAATCCAGCCATTTTTCACTTGCCCAGGAAACCTCAAGACCGCTAGACTAATCCAGATATCGGCGAATTCTCGCATTAAAAGCACTGAAGCCACGTGTCTAAATTGCGGGTTAGCGTCCATCTGAGTAGAAAAGTGGAAATCTCGTTAGAAAATAGTATTGTGATGAAATGTGTAGTACCTTGCAAATTCGACGCAAGATTGGTATAACTGCGTTTACTTTATTCATAATTTTTGTTTTACGATCACATCCAGCCACATGTGCTCAGGTATATTTTATGATCCCACTGGATATGTTCAACATGTTCATAAGAATGTTAACGGGAATATATATATATCTATTAATTTCCATATTATTTGATTATTTTCGACCCGACGCTTAGACTAGCGGAAATTACTATTAACGATAATGTGACAGACCGTGACATATATTCATTATAAATTACTATTAACGATGCGACCAGACATGAAGTGTTGTGATAATGTTGTCAGACAATTCTAAAACACGGGTGTCCAATTATTTGTTAAATTCATCATAATTGACATGACGATTAGGCTAGAGGCACAGAACTAGAATACTGTTGCCGACATTTCTATAATAAATTTGGTGGGTTTAACTGACATTTATAATAATTCATCGGGTTCAGTTGACGATAAATCAGTCTAAAGAATTATAATACTGCCACTGGGGCAGAGAAATATAATAAAGGACAGAAAGGAGAAACTTGAATTCAAGATTAGGCTCTAGACATATGATGTTAGAGACTAAAATCTGAGATGACTGGCAGAGGGACGGCTTAGGGAAGACTGCTTTCTAAAGCTAGAAAATTAATGAAGCCGTCGTATTTGTCTTCAGTCTATGGTGGAGCCTAGCACGACAGTCCAATCTCAAAGCAGAATACGGAGTCGAGCACAGAGAAGGCAAATCCGAACCATTCAAGACCTACCTGGGGCAACGTCAGGAGACTGGAGAACTACCCACGCTTCACTATCAGCCGGGGGCTGAAAAGCTAAGTTTCCTATAAAAAGGGAACTCACCAGATCAATGCATATTTTAGTCATCCATGATGAAACACACTTGATGTGAGACACACATAGTACATACAGCAGACACTAATTCCATCGACAATACTATCATTCACCATCTATTCATTTTATTGCAATAAACCAATTGGGTGTATATAATGTACCCCATGCTTTGTTCCTTCCATTAGAGGTTGAATATTGTCTGATGTTTATCTTCCTTTATTAAGGGGGGGGGGAACTCGTAAAATCTAATATAAACCCAGTTTAATTGAGAATAATAATAGATCACTGAGAAGGGGACGACGGTAGCGAGAGACCAAATATCTTCTTTCAACCTTTTCCAGACCTGTCTAGTTAGGAGAATTTACCCTCTTCGTCACCCTTCAGAAGTGGGAAAACCCAACAGGAATTCTTGAGCCAAATTTTCCACATTCTTATCAATTATTTCTTCTAATAAATTCTTATCCTTCAAACGCAACGTGACACTGGGGTCTCAGTCCGGGATTTGAACTTATGTATTTTATCATACCTCTGGGATAGTATCATTCATTCAGTCATTACAGTATACCATTTTAACACATGTATTTTCACACAGTAAGCTCTAGAAAGACAGAAAACATTTTTTCTAGAATGTCAGGCATTGATTGGTGAATCCCTTTATATATGTTGTGTTTAATTAAGTTAGTTCATGATTTTGTATTTCATTGAATTACAGACCTTAAGTCTCCATAACTGTAGTAATTTCATTCTACAGCAGTTTGATAATTAGTAAGTTTTGCTTGTTGTTAGAAATACTATTGGAAGGTAGCACTAGCTTACTCAGTGTGGACTATAACAGCAAAAGATGGCTGAAATAGTTAAGCTTAAGGCAGCACTAGGGGAGGCCGGTCGAGATCTAGGTTATAGTGGGGTGGACCTTGCGAATTATGTCAGTGTCGAGACTGATAAGTATTACGCTCGAGAAACAGCGAAAGCTGAAAGAGAAGAGCGAATAAAGTTAGCCGAAATAGATGAGAGGATAAAAGCTGTAGACGCTAGGGAAAGAAGCGAGAGAGATGAACGCGAGCATGCACTGAAGATGAAGCAGTTAGAGATGCAGGGACAGGCTCAAAGAGTTAACCGGTAGCCGGTGCAACAGCATCTACCTCCTCAGGCAACCTATCGCCACGGTCAGATGATATGCCCTCCTTGCACGCAGGGGAGCATAGGACCTTTGCCATCCTCACACATGTCAAACTTGGGACCCTTGACGTTTCCATTTGAAGCTTTCTCGGAACAAGCCGACTCGATCGATATGTATTTGGACAAATTTGAGAAGTTTGCCACCACGTTTGGTTTGGAGAAGAGCAAGTGGAACCTGAAACTGTCGCAAGGGCTTAGAGGAACTGCTTATGACGTATATAGCAAGCTTCCTCCAGGTTTACAGGATGACTACGACTCTCTGAAAAAGGCACTTTTGGTTCGTTATGAGCTACATGCTGACGCCTATAGGAAGAGGTTCCGTAACTCTAGGAGGGAAGTCGGAGAGAACTTTGCTCAATTTGCCGCTAGACTGGATTCCTACGTGGAGAAGTGGGGTGCCCTAGGGAATTTTACTCATGATTGGGAAGACCTGAAGGAAATGGTCATGATCAAACAACTGAAGGACACCATGACTTCCGACATGAGGAGATTTCTGACAGAGAATGGGGCCAGCACTTTAGAATCCATTGTCCAGTTGGCGGAACGTTATCAGGCAGCGCTAACGGAGAATGACCCATCCCGGTGGAACCAACCGGAAGAATTATCGAGGCCGACAGCTCAGTCACACATGGAACCCCAAGTGAAACCACCGTATACTAACTTCAAAAAGCATGACAAGCCAGACTACAAGACTACTCAGAGATCAGCTTTCCAGCCTCAGAGGCGGGGAGAAAAGTGGTGTAAGACGTGTAAAATGAGCAACCACAATACTGCCGAGTGCAGAAGGAAAAACCCTCCACATCAGGTTGCATGTTTGCAGGTGAGGGCTGTTGACAGGAAGGAACTGACAGTGAGTCAGAATAGCCTCCATCACCCACCTATACAGGAGACAGTGACCGTGAATGGCAAACAAGTCATCGGGATGTATGACACAGGTTTGTCCTATGACGCGGTCATTTCTTCATCTCTGGTGCACCCCGAACAACTCACCACAGAAACAGTGGATATCCAGGGGCCACTCAAGGGAGCATTACCCTTAAATTTGCCCATAGCGAAGATTCAGGTCAGTTGTCGCTATGTGGAAGGGGAAATCAATGCTGCAGTTTTAGAGGATCCTTTCTACCCCCTGATGTTAGGGCGTAGATATGTCTTTTTAGGAGAACCAGTAAAGCCTGTGGTTATGGCTGCCATCCAGACCAGGTCTGACTCCAAATGCATAGAGAGGGACTCTAAATTAGAAATTCATCCGAATAAGATGAAAAGGGCTCAAGCAGCTGATAGCACATTGGGGCCTTGCTTTGGCAAATTGAAAAACTCACATAACCCTCGAAGAAAGGGTGACTTTTATATGGAACATGGACTCTTGCACAGGAAAGCTGGCAGAGGGCTAAAAAGTCATGGACAGATTGTGGTGCCATCCATATATAGAAATAAAGTTATGGAATGGGGGCACGGTGCTACTTTGAGTGAACACCTAGGTAATGGTGCCACAAATCAAAGGATAGCCACCCGTTATTATTGGCCCGGCATCACAAAAGACATAGCTCGATATGTGAAGTCCTGTTCAGATTGTAACCAGGTAACCTCAACACATAGGGTAGACCAGTTACAGGACCTAGGAAAGCATTGCTGCAGACGTAGGCATCCAAAGAAAACCAGGAAGAAAACCAGAATACTTACCTGGGAAGAACGACGTAGGGGCAGATTTTTTAGTAAACACCCTTAAACAAACGAGGAGAAATAGGAGAGAATATTGAGGATGAAGGTGAAATGAGAAGCTGAAAAAGAAGAGGAAGACAGGACCAGAGGAGTTGGACGGAACGTCAAACTTGAGGAGGGGCGTGTGTGACGACTTGCCCAATCTTCTCTTCATTTTTTTATTAATTACGAGACGCCATTTTTATCATCTTCAATGCATGATCGCAAAGTCCCGGGAATTGTCACTTGCGGATAATCTCCTAGCGTTCGGTGATTTTCTCCTCAAAGTTAATGCTATTTTTAGATACGACGTCATTGTTGACCACTGACCTCGGTAGATAGAACCAGTTTATGCCACTTTCGGAACCCCCCCACGTGACTTTTAACGTTATTGATTGGAGCGTCTTATTGATGCTAAGGTCACATGATGCACGCTACGGATCACGTGTCCAAGCGGAAATGACCCGCTAAAAGTGCGGCAAATCCAGCCATTTTTCACTTGCCCAGGAAACCTCGAGACCGCTAGACTAATCCCGATATCGGCGAATTCTCGCATTAAAAGCACTGAAGCCACGTGTCTAAATTGCGGGTTAGCGTCCATCTGAGTAGGTAAGTGGAAATCTCGTTAGAAAATAGTATTGTGATGAAATGTGTAGTACCTTGCAAAATCGACGCAAGATTGGTATAACTGCGTTTACTTTATTCATAATTTTTGTTTTACGATCACATCCAGCCACATGTGATCAGGTATATTTTATGATCCCACGGGATATGTACAACATGTTCATAAGAATGTTAACGGGAATATATATATCTATTAATTTCCATATTATTTGATTATTTTCGACCCGACGCTTAGACTAGCGGAAATTACTATTAACGATAATGTGACAGACCGTGACATATATTCATTATAAATTACTATTAACGATGCGACCAGACATGAAGTGTTGTGATAATGTTGTCAGACAATTCTAAAACACGGGTGTCCAATTATTTGTTAAATTCATCATAATTAACATGACGATTAGGCTAGAGGCACAGAACTAGAATACTGTTGCCGACATTTCTATAATAAATTTGGTGGGTTTAACTGACATTTATAATAATTCATCGGGTTCAGTTGACGATAAATCAGTCTAAAGAATTATAATACTGCCACTGGGGCAGAGAAATATAATAAAGGACAGAAAGGAGAAACTTGAATTCAAGATTAGGCTCTAGACATATGATGTTAGAGACTAAAATCTGAGATGACTGGCAGAGGGACGGCTTAGGGAAAGACTGCTTTCTAAAGCTAGAAAATTAATGAAGCCGTCGTATTTGTCTTCAGTCTATGGTGGAGCCTTGCACGACAGTCCAATCTCAGCAGAATACGGAGTCGAGCACAGAGAAGGCAAATCCGAACCATTCAAGACCTACCTGGGGCAACGTCAGGAGACTGGAGAACTACCCACGCTTCACTATCAGCCGGGGGCTGAAAAGCTAAGTTTCCTATAAAAAGGGAACTCACCAGATCAATGCATATTTTAGTCATCCATGATGAAACACACTTGATGTGAGACACACATAGTACATACAGCAGACACTAATTCCATCGACAATACTATCATTCACCATCTATTCATTTTATTGCAATAAACCAATTGGGTGTATATAATGTACCCCATGCTTTGTTCCTTCCATTAGATGTTGAATATTGTCTGATGTTTATCTTCCTTTATAAGGGGGGGGGGGAACTCGTAAAATCTAATATAAACCCAGTTTAATTGAGAATAATAATAGATCACTGAGAAGGAGACGACGGTAGCGAGAGACCAAATATCTTCTTTCAACCTTTTCCAGACCTGTCTAGTTAGGAGAATTTACCCTCTTCGTCACCCTTTAGAAGTGGGAAAACCCAACAGGAATTTTTGAGCCAAATTTTCCACATTCTTATCAATTATTTCTTCTAATAAATTCTTATCCTTCAAACGCAATGTGACACTGGGGTCTCAGTCCGGGATTTGAACTTATGTATTTTATCATACCTCTGGGATAGTATCATTCATTCAGTCATTACAGTATACCATTTTAACACATGTATTTTCACACAGTAAGCTCTAGAAAGACAGAAAACATTTTTTCTAGAATGTCAGGCATTGATTGGTGAATCCCTTTATATATGTTGTGTTTAATTAAGTTAGTTCATGATTTTGTATTTCATTGAATTACAGACCTTAAGTCTCCATAACTGTAGTAATTTCATTCTACAGCAGTTTGATAATTAGTAAGTTTTTGCTTGTTGTTAGAAATACTATTGGAAGGTAGCACTAGCTTACTCAGTGTGGACTATAACAGCAAAAGATGGCTGAAATAGTTAAGCTTAAGGCAGCACTAGGGGAGGCCGGTCGAGATCTAGGTTATAGTGGGGTGGACCTTGCGAATTATGTCAGTGTCGAGACTGATAAGTATTACGCTCGAGAAACAGCGAAAGCTGAAAGAGAAGAGCGAATAAAGTTAGCCGAAATAGATGAGAGGATAAAAGCTGTAGACGCTAGGGAAAGAAGCGAGAGAGATGAACGCGAGCATGCACTGAAGATGAAGCAGTTAGAGATGCAAGGACAGGCTCAAAGAGTTGAACCGGTAGCCGGTGCAACAGCATCTACCTCCTCAGGCAACCTATCGCCACGGTCAGATGATATGCCATCCTTGCACGCAGGGGAGCATAGGACCTTTGCCATCCTCACACATGTCAAACTTGGGACCCTTGACGTTTCCATTTGAAGCTTTCTCGGAACAAGCCGACTCGATCGATATGTATTTGGACAAATTTGAGAAGTTTGCCACCACGTTTGGTTTGGAGAAGAGCAAGTGGAACCTGAAACTGTCGCAAGGGCTTAGAGGAACTGCTTATGACGTATATAGCAAGCTTCCTCCAGGTTTACAGGATGACTACGACTCTTTGAAAAAGGCACTTTTGGTTCGTTATGAGCTACATGCTGACGCCTATAGGAAGAGGTTCCGTAACTCTAGGAGGGAAGTCGGAGAGAACTTTGCTCAATTTGCCGCTAGACTGGATTCCTACGTGGAGAAGTGGGGTGCCCTAGGGAATTTTACTCATGATTGCGAAGGCCTGAAGGAAATGGTCATGATCGAACAACTGAAGGACACCATGACTTCCGACATGAGGAGATTTCTGACAGAGAATGGGGCCAGCACTTTAGAATCCATTGTCCAGTTGGCGGAACGTTATCAGGCAGCGCTAACGGAGAATGACCCATCCCGGTGGAACCAACCGGAAGAATTATCGAGGCCGACAGCTCAGTCACACATGGAACCCCAAGTGAAACCACCGTATACTAGCTTCAAAAAGCATGACAAGCCAGACTACAAGACTACTCAGAGATCAGCTTTCCAGCCTCAGAGGCGGGGAGAAAAGTGGTGTAAGACGTGTAAAATGAGCAACCACAATACTGCCGAGTGCAGAAGGAAAAACCCTCCACATCAGGTTGCATGTTTGCAGGTGAGGGCTGTTGACAGGAAGGAACTGACAGTGAGTCAGAATAGCCTCCATCACCCACCTATACAGGAGACAGTGACCGTGAATGGCAAACAAGTCATCGGGATGTATGACACAGGTTTGTCCTATGACGCGGTCATTTCTTCATCTCTGGTGCACCCCGAACAACTCACCACAGAAACAGTGGATATCCAGGGGCCACTCAAGGGAGCATTACCCTTAAATTTGCCCATAGCGAAGATTCAGGTCAGTTGTCGCTATGTGGAAGGGGAAATCAATGCTGCAGTTTTAGAGGATCCTTTCTACCCCCTGATGTTAGGGCGTAGATATGTCTTTTTAGGAGAACCAGTAAAGCCTGTGGTTATGGCTGCCATCCAGACCAGGTCTGACTCCAAATGCATAGAGAGGGACTCTAAATTAGAAATTCATCCGAATAAGATGAAAAGGGCTCAAGCAGCTGATAGCACATTGGGGCCTTGCTTTGGCAAATTGGAAAACTCACATAACCCTCGACGAAAGGGTGACTTTTATATGGAACATGGACTCTTGCACAGGAAAGCTGGCAGAGGGCTAAAAAGTCATGGACAGATTGTGGTGCCATCCATATATAGAAATAAAGTTATGGAATGGGGGCACGGTGCTACTTTGAGTGAACACCTGGGTAATGGTGCCACAAATCAAATAATAGCCACCCTTTATTATTGGCCCGGCATCACAAAAGACATAGCTCGATATGTGAAGTCCTGTTCAGATTGTAACCAGGTAACCTCAACACATAGGGTAGACCAGTTACAGGACCTAGGAAAGCATTGCTGCAGACGTAGGCATCCAAAGAAAACCAGGAAGAAAACCAGAATACTTACCTGGGAAGAACGACGTAGGGGCAGATTTTTTAGTAAACACCCTTAAACAAACGAGGAGAAATAGGAGAGAATATTGAGGATGAAGGTGAAATGAGAAGCTGAAAAAGAAGAGGCAGACAGGACCAGAGGAGTTGGACGGAACGTCAAACTTGAGGAGGGGCTTGTGTGACGACTTGCCCAATCTTCTCTTCATTTTTTTATTAATTACGAGACGCCATTTTTATCATCTTCAATGCATGATCGCAAAGTCATGGGAATTGTCACTTGCGGATAATCTCCTAGCGTTCGGTGATTTTCTCCTCAAAGTTAATGCTATTTTTAGATACGACGTCATTGTTGACCACTGACCTCGGTAGATAGAACCAGTTTATGCCACTTTCGGACCCCCCACGTGACTTTTAACGTTATTGATTGGAGCGTCTTATTGATGCTAAGGTCACATGATGCACGCTACGGATCACGTGTCCAAGCGGAAATGACCCGCTAAAAGTGCGGCAAATCCAGCCATTTTTCACTTGCCCAGGAAACCTCGAGACCGCAAGACTAATCCCGATATCGGCGAATTCTCGCATTAAAAGCACTGAAGCCACGTGTCTAAATTGCGGGTTAGCGTCCATCTGAGTAGGTAAGTGGAAATCTCGTTAGAAAATAGTATTGTGATGAAATGTGTAGTACCTTGCAAAATCGACGCAAGATTGGTATAACTGCGTTTACTTTATTCATAATTTTTGTTTTACGATCACATCCACCCACATGTGATCAGGTATATTTTATGATCCCACGGGATATGTACAACATGTTCATAAGAATGTTAACGGGAATATATATATCTATTAATTTCCATATTATTTGATTATTTTCGACCCGACGCTTAGACTAGCGGAAATTACTATTAACGATAATGTGACAGACCGTGACATATATTCATTATAAATTACTATTAACGATGCGACCAGACATGAAGTGTTGTAATAATGTTGTCAGACAATTCTTAAACACGGGTGTCCAATATTCATCATAATTAACATGACGATTAGGCTAGAGGCACAGAACTAGAATACTGTTGCCGACATTTCTATAATAAATTTGGTGGGTTTAACTGACATTTATAATAATTCATCGGGTTCAGTTGACGATAAATCAGTCTAAAGAATTATAATACTGCCACTGGGGCAGAGAAATATAATAAAGGACAGAAAGGAGAAACTTGAATTCAAGATTAGGCTCTAGACATATGATGTTAGAGACTAACATCTGAGATGACTGGCAGAGGGACGGCTTAGGGAAGACTGCTTTCTAAAGCTAGAAAATTAATGAAGCCGTCATATTTGTCTTCAGTCTATGGTGGAGCCTTGCACGACAGTCCAATCTCAGAGCAGAATACGGAGTCGTGCACAGAGAAGGCAAATCCGAACCATTCAAGACCTACCTGGGGCAACGTCAGGAGACTGGAGAACTACCCACGCTTCACTATCAGCCGGGGGCTGAAAAGCTAAGTTTCCTATAAAAAGGGAACTCACCAGATCAATGCATATTTTAGTCATCCATGATGAAACACACTTGATGTGAGACACACATAGTACATACAGCAGACACTAATTCCATCGACAATACTATCATTCACCATCTATTCATTTTATTGCAATAAACCAATTGGGTGCATATAATGTACCCCATGCTTTGTTCCTTCCATTAGAGGTTGAATATTGTCTGATGTTTATCTTCCTTTATAAGGGAGGGGGGGGGGGGGCTCGTAAAATCTAATATAAACCCAGTTTAATTGAGAATAATAATAGATCACTGAGAAGGGGACGACGGTAGCGAGAGACCAAATATCTCCTTTCAACCTTTTCCAGACCTGTCTAGTTAGGAGAATTTACCCTCTTCGTCACCCTGCAGAAGTGGGAAAACCCAACAGGAATTCTTGAGCCAAATTTTCCACATTCTTATCAATTATTTCTTCTAATAAATTCTTATCCTTCAAACGCTACGCGACAATCCTCACACAGTTAATATCTCAAAGCCGCTATACAACCCAAAGATACTACTAGCTTTTTTCCAAGAAAATCATAGACACTACTTACACTACATTCTATCGTTTAGCATAAGTCAGCAATTGATGGCGCTTCTGATAAATAAAATAAAATTAACTCCCAGAAGAAAAACTTACTCTATCGTGCTAAGATCTATTATAAAACGAACTATCTACTCGTTAATAAGTTATAGACATACCCAATTTATCGAATTTCTCACAAAGAGCAGACGATATGACGTTGATTCCACTGCAGTAAATTATGAAACAAGAGAGACCGCTAAAGACTACAACGCTGTTATTTATCATAGAGAAACGACGCTATAACCCTCGCCATGAGTCATCGCGTGGCGTCTCTCTGGGGCTTTCAAAGAAAGCAGTAGTCAGCGCTGTAGGCTATTTGCATCTCCGTAGAGCTTTACCATGAATGGTACTGGTGTCGGCCATATGCGCTTTTTCTCATCCACATATGTTGGGTATCTTTGAAGCAGATGTTCAGCAGTCATTTTATCAGTGCCAATGTTACACTTATCGGTAGTTCCTATCTTTAGCTTGTTGAATAAATGGTATATCAATGTGTTGTGACCCGTGCGGAATCTGAATATTACCATTTGTTCTCTTCTGTTGAGCTGGTAGTATGCAACATTCTGTGTGTGACCTGGGTACGCTGCATCCCATTTTTTCTCTATCCTAATTCTGATAAAACTCTTTGCTTCCTCGAATGTTATGCTTACGCCAAGCTGAGTTAGCTTTCCACCTGATCCCTTAACTAACTTTGGACAGAAACTCCTAAACTGCACCAATAGATCGCTACAGCTATACGCGGAATCAGTACAAATTGAATATGTAACAGAACACAAAGTTCTAGGGTTGACGATTGATCGGAACTTAACGTTGAGCTCTCACGTACGGAACTTACTAAACACTTAGCTCAAATGCTGGCTAAAATAAAACATTTCTTAGACGCAGACACTAGACTATTGTTCTACACCTCACAATAAACAGACAAATCTAGATTACTGCTCTACACTATGGGATGGTTGCCCTGCTTCCACTGCAAAGAGACTGCACTCCCTGCATAAGAGTGCAGCACGTCTAATGACAGATAATCGAACGATACCACATACAAGGATACAAAAAGAACCCAAAACACTGTCCCTAAAAATCGTCTCCTTCACAACAAAGCCAAGCTGACTCACGCAGTTCTATCAAACAATGGCCCGCTGTACCTACGATCATTGTTTCAAACCAGTATAACAAAGGGACTACCATTACATCAGTTACGTCTGCCCAAACCAAGGATCGATCTGTTCAAAAAGAGTCTAGCCTACTCTGGAGCCTACTTGTGGAAAAGCCTTCCACACCACATAAAAAAACCTTCCTAGACAATACTCATTCATCAAAGCACTTTTCAAACACTTCATCAACACTGATTGTTTACCCTAATAGAAGCAGCCTTTGCCTGTCCACATCTCATCCATATGTCCACCTTTCCTTTCCTCGTCTGCTCGTTATTTTCTATTTGAATAATTTGTTTTAAATCCATGTAGTATTAATATATAATGTAATGTATGTGAGATTGTACCTGCATACCACTGTAATTTTGAAATATTTAATGTTTTCGTTTGCTTAAATCTGCTGGTGTGAATGAGAATGAGTAGATATACGTGTTTTTTTTAACTGCTCGAAGATTTTTCTTGCTACAGAAGTGCGTAAGAAAGTATTATTATTATTATTATTTCATTTTGCATCAAGAATGTACGGATATAAGCGAGAATGTGTTTATGTAATTGTGATATTGATCATTGATGTTACATTCAATACAAAACAAATAAAAAAAATGTAATGTTACATTTTTTGACTGCAAGCTATAAACTCCTTGAAAAATTATTTGTGGCTTTTTAGTGCATTAAAAGCCTGTGTTTAAAATGATTTTTTAAAATATTTTTTCTTTTGTTGTTAGTGTTATTTTGTTGTTGTTTTTAAATTTAAGTCAAATGTAATCGATCCGCTAATGACATTATCAGTTTGCGATAAACGAGTCCAGAGCACAGGAGGTGGATTTCATTTTTCAGTATATTACACGGAAAGTTTACAATTTTTTTTTGCTTTATTGTTTTATTTAAATTTTGATAAGAGTTGTAAATTACATTTTTTATAATGTAGTTGACAGTTGTGTGTATGTTTGTGCACATGCCATAGTGTGTGTGTGTGGAAGGAAGGGGGGGGGGGGGAGAAGTTTCAATATTTCTCTCAAGAGAGACAATCTTGTTGGAAAGAATACACCTAGATTATTTGCAGTTATCGGCCATTTCACTGATGATACAATATAAACAAAAAAAAATAATATTAATTTTAATTTTATTAATTTTATTATTTTTACGACTGATTATTGTATTGTCGTGGGGAATACACAACTATGCCAAGTTTCAGAGTTATTGCTCATCTGGAAGTGATTTGAAGGTGACAAGAGAGTGACATACGTTGCAAGTTAAAGAAAAGCCTGTAAAAATACAAATTAATTGTTGACGGTGTGACCGCATCAGTAAGTGTCGGGATACAGAATGAAAGACAAAGGGCTGGTTGGTCAGACGAACCGGCGTGTCCAGTTCTCAGCCCTTTTAAAATAAAGTTATGTCTCTCTATCTATCTCTGTTACTGATTCTGCTCTTGCGTTAAGGAGGGCAAAGAAACACACAGGTCTCACCTCATTCAATAGCAAAATGTTCAAATACTTCATGACTTTCGGTTCCATGCCACCCTAATCTGCTTATGTTCGAATTATTGATTATACAAAAATTGTCGATTTAAAAAAAAAAAATAATTACTTTACTTTATTTATTTTATTTAATGTTTTTTTTCCTTCAGTTGTTTGTTTGTGTGTTTTTTTCTTTCTTCATTCCTTTCTTGCTTGTTTAAAAAAAACATACTTAATTTTGATAATGATTGGATACTGTTAATGTATGATGTTATAATGTTGCATGCCTTTAAATTAATGCTTGAAGTAACATGCGGGATCGAAAGAATATAGTATGCAAGATAAACGAGAGTGAAAGGGCTGAAAGTTAGACGGGTCTGCGTGCCCATTTCTTAACTCTTCGAAAATAAAGTTCGTTCGTTCGTTCGTTCTCTGCTATTTTGTCTTACTATTTTATCACGTATGTCCTTTATACTTCAGCTACGTATTTTACATCAACAGTCTTTACTTTCTCTTATCCTTCGACATCCCTTACGCCAGGGCTGGGTTTTTGTTTTTTTTAAATCCTGGATTTTAAAAAAATCAAGATATCGTGAGATGGAAATTCTAATTTTGATAAAACACGGGTATCAGGGCCCATTAAGGATAGAAGTAATGAGACGACCAGTTTCGTTCAAGTATACCAATGATAATTTTATTTTTGAGTTGGCTGCCTTTTCATCTTTATATTTATGCGTAAGAGTTTTGAAGCTATTTTTCCGGCTGCAGCTGTGTATGAGTGACTAATTCGGATATTGGCCAGTACAATATTTCATGTCATTCGTATTTTGTTAATATTTTTTCTCTATTTCCTTTGTTTTACAGGGGGATTGCCGTTATATAACCGTCCTTGACCCCAGTCTCAGTGGTGTGGACCAGAAAGATTTGAACAAATTTATACTCACCGCCGTCTTTAACGGTATGATTACCAATTCTCTTAGATACTTCACTCTCTCAGATGCTTCCCTCTCTCAGATACTTTACTCACTCATATACTTCATTCTCTCAGATACTTCACTCTCTCAGATACTTCACTCTCTCCGATACTTCACTCTCAGATACTTCTCTCTAAGTATCTCATAATTTTGGGTCGCTCTCTTGTCCACTACGGCCGTATGCTGTGACAGTTGTTGTACTAACTAATTACGTGCTTTTCAGTGTCAGCACCCTTTTCTTTCTCTGCTATGTAGCAGATATTATGTATTTTCAAACATTTTTACACTCTTATCAGTGATAAGTCGTCATGTCTCTTTGGTTACCCGTTCCTCCCTGCTGGGAAAGGATTGGGTGAGATAATATTAACCGACAATCATGTTGGTTAATCTCGGGTGTGACCGACATCAGACTACAGATTAATATTAAAATCGCTCTAGCGACTTTGGCTAAGCATTTATAAGGCGAACGTTTAGCACTTGCCAAGATGGTAAAGAGACGAGTTTTGTATGCTCAAGCTGTGCCAGGCGATAAAATTACTCGCCCGCAGACGGAGGCATACATGCACTCGGCGGAAACGAATGACATAATCGTTTCCTGTCCGACTTTTACGAACAGATTACTTCAGATAACAGTAAGATGTTACATCTAAAACACATTGTCGGGAACCCAGAGATGCAGCAATAGAGAATGCAGTCACCGACCCATAGCTTGACTGCTTGCGAAGGGTCAGCGAACCAAAGCTGACCAAGACTCTACTCCCCCTCCAAGTGGTTCTGGAAACAAGCTGCATCACTGTAATCTGGCTGAGAGAGTAGGGATCGAAGAGGGAAGGCAAACCCGGTCCCCAAAAAAATGCCGTGCTGAAGTCGGATGTGTCGGCCGAAATGCGCAGATATCGCATCTCCGGTATTAACAGACACAACGCAACCAACGTTTTTTTCAGGACGAACGAGGAAGAAGGAAGCAGAAGAAACACATTGTCGAAAGAGTGTACGGACTTGTCATTTCCATATTTGGGAGACGTGACCTTTTGCATAACGCACAGAATTTTTCATGTCGGAATAATTTTGAATTACCCCACCTAAATATGCAGTTTTTAAACGATTGGCTTGGGTTCCAAATAGAGTAACCACCAAAATCCTGATTGGACGCTGCCTTTAAATCGTAACAAACTACTGCTGGGGAGGCAAAGGGTCATATAATCTGAAACTATAGCCAGATTTAAAAAACTGTGAGAATCGCTTGCCAAGACGACAACCAGACTTCCAGAGTTAAGACTAGAAACAAGATTCATAAATCGGACCGGATCATTGTTTGATAAATGTTTGAGGACTTAAGAGCCCAGGAGAATTTTAACAAGGAAAACCGGAATCGGAAGAATCTGGAACACGGAGTCAAAGTGGGAACTTATTGTTAAAGTAACGACCCTCAAGAACACGTGTAAAAGGCATCTGCTAGTGCCTTAACCTACTTCTCCGAGCAAACAGTCTCTGAGCCAAGATTGGCGTAAGTTGTACATCTTACATTCTATATTTTTCATTACTAACATGTGAACTAATATGTATATATTGCCATGGGAATATTAATATGTAAAAATTAAAAGTGGATGTCCAAGTCATTTAAGGCTGGCAACCTCAGCACATAGGATGATAATGTCATGAACCACCACTGCAAGGGCTGGTGACTGCTTTATTGTTAGTTTCATAAAGAGAACTAAAAGCATAGGTAGTTCCAAGTTCTAAAAGGAGCAGGGAGGGAAAGATGAAAGAAATGATGTACATTCTAATTATTAGATTTACATTTAGAAACCAGTGTAAATGTCTATGTAAACATATTCCCTTCAAAAATAATGAAAGTTTTCAACCTTTTCAACCAATGTAAATGTAGACATATTTTATCCACACTGTTAACCTTTTCATTTGAATGTAGAGTAAACTTACTTACTTAGTCGTTCCCCTTCTACCGTGAGGTGTAGAGGTTTGGAAGAGAGAGCGCCAGACTATTCTATCAGCTGTCTTCTTCCTGGCCTGGTTCTATTCTAGTCCTCGGTCCTTCAAAGATTGTCTAATGTTGTCCTCCCAGCGGACTCTGGGTCGTCCTGGAGGTCTGGATACCTGGCTCTTTGTTTCCCATGCTTGTCGTGGTAGCCGATCTTCTCCCATTCTGCAGACATAGCCAAACCATCTTAGTTGGGACTGTTCTATTTGGGTCTGCAGCGGATGGGATTTTAGGCCTTGACGGATCGTCTGGTTGCGGACCATGTCTCTTCTTGTTACTTCAACCACCTTCCTCAGATACCTCATTTCTGAGGTTTGGATCTGGCTTTTGTGGGTTGTAGTCATTGCCCATGACTCGCATCCATATGTCAAAGAGTAAATATAAAGCTTTTTAATTTAAATGTAAAGAAAGTTTTCTCTCGAGGGATAATGCTTAACTCTCATCGAGGGTAAAAGTCTGAGGTAGATGGGATGGTGGAATAAGAAGTTTGGGACACATAAGTATGTGTCGGGAAACTCAATACTCAGAGGGTATTCGTTTCTCTTTTTTTACCATACTAGTTGGTGGTACAAGTTCAGAGTACTATCTCTGGAACAAGAAGGGTACAAGTGGCCTGTAGTCGAAGCTAGATAGCTTTAAAGACGCGGGACCAACTTCAGAGACACTCCCTGACACTTCTGTGAACGTGCTACGCCCTGCAACCTTGACCAGTGACGAGTTAGATCGGCCATCTAGTCTGCCAAGAACCAAAACATCAGAAGGAGCAGAACCGTCACAGACAGCTAAGTAACACATAAAAGCTTCCAAGTGACCTTCTTTACAAACTACCATTACATCACACAGTGATGATAATTTTCTGATATATCATTATTCATTTTTTAAAAACCTTGTTAAAACCTAAGTGATTATTAAATTTGTTGTTTGTAAATATACAAATTTAACGTCGATTTAATCATTTTGAATGTACTGCATGTTTGTCTCAGTCAATTTGTGAAATACACTCTAAACAGAGCTATGCCAGAAAAAGAAGAATTTCACTGAGTAAATCAGGGTGGGGGTTTGAAGGAGCTGAAATAAATAATTGCATAACCCTTTCTTCACAAAAGGCAACGAATCAGATATAAGTTAATAGTGCTCGGACCTGAGCAGCATTGTTCTTCACTTCCGAGAATATCTTGTGAATAGTCCCTTGAGATAGAAGCATCATTATCCTTCTTTCTACAACTCTGCCAAGACTAATCTAGTGCGAAGGTAGACACCTTTGAAGACTGTTGGACCACTACTGCAAAGCAGGGGGGGGGGGGCAATTCCGTGACACTCAGAAACGTCATTCTCTCAGATACTTTACTCTGTCAGCTCGCTTCCTGGATTAAATGCACTGCCTAAGTCAGGGATCGACAGCCTGTCGTCTTGATCTAACCTATGTCACAAGGGAACATTTAGTAGATCTCTGGGTAGTTGACTGGGAAAAAATGTTCACGTAAGTCAACTGCGGGCTAGCCCTTTCCTTCAAATACTTAAAGGTGCGGTGTTCCCATATTTAAAAGTAATTTCTCAACATTCGCTGTGAACATCCGAGATCTAGCACACAAAAATTCACTTTAGTCACAAACTTCATAAGATAGGAAGCGATCTTTTGTTTGTAGTGAAGATGACATTCCACAGAAATTCACTTTAGATTTAATTTCCCACCGCTCTATTGCTGGGATTGCAGGGAGCAGATCTCAGGCAGATTTAAAATCTACAATAAGACTGCACTTAATCCTAATTCTAAATACTCTGAAATCGAGCATGTTTTTATCAAGGTAGAATATTGAGAGAGCTCAGTGGTTCTAAAGTAGACCCCCACAACTCCTGTGTTGCCGTCCGCTGGCCTAAGTGAGCGCATATGTTACCTAATTGAACACGCTTCTTCTTCTTCCGTCCTTAGCCAACGACCGGCAAAGCAGTCAGTGGCCATTACGCCTAGTGGCGTCTTAAGGGCAATAGCGAATAGATTTTCTTTGCCGTTGTTCCCATCACGCCTAATAGCGTCTTTAGGGCAACGACAAATCAATCCGTTTGTCGTTGTTTCCGTAATCAAAGTGACTGGCAAACGGGTGATCAGCCCGTTGGGAATTGAACACGCATTAGCAGTATAAACACATCTACTACTAACGTGAACCAAATGCACTGTCTCAGTGAACAAAATTATGTTAACATATGTACAAGTGTCGTGAAATATTCTAATCCACATATATACATTATCAGGTAAATATAAAGCCTAATAAATACATAAAATAAAGAAAAGAGAAATGGTAAAAGAACAGTGCTGTCACAAAGAATGTACTCGAAATCCCCTTTGTTTTATGCTTCGTCTGCAAATTGTAACGTTTCCACGTTAAATATAAGCCACTGCATAAATACAAGCGTTTCCACAACACATTAAAACGGGTATTGCATTTCTAAGAAAAACATTGAGAGGCACACTGCGTAATGACCTAAATACACAATTACTACTATCACGCGTGTAAGGCCACATGCACTAACTTTTTTTCAGACGGACAGTGATAAAAACACTAACCTTCCCAGAGTTAGGTTTTAAAATCCTGAAAAACGCTTATTAGAAAAGATAAAGTTAGATGGGTTTACGTTTGAAAACATTACAGTACCCAGACAGCACATCTTCGAAACAGGAGGTAGAAGAAATTGCATATTTTGAACGCAGCCACTTAGCTCTTTTAAATTTGTATATTTGGGTTCCTTAGGGCTTGATGACAAAGAATATGTTAAGTGTTATGCAAATAGTCTAGGAATTAACAAGTTATAGCCAAAATAAAATGATGGTGCTGTCAGACAACACCCAAAATCAGAATCGCTCAGTGGTAGATTTTTTAAACCACCATTGTACGGGAAATGGGCCACAAGTTACATTTGAACTGATTGGCTGGAATGATATGTAAGGCTAAACACGATTAGTCGGACTATAAATGCTATCCTTGGTTGTTAGGGGAGACGTAGGAAGGTAAAAATTTTTTCAAACACTTGTCGAAACGTGGCTCCATTGGCCAGACTCGCTGATATAATCACTTAGGAGCGTTAGTTCGAGACCACTAGTTCAAATAAGCTTGATAAAGCAACAGTGCGTTGAAGCCAGCTCATATTTTTGCTAAATAAAAGCCTGGAACATAAGCAGATGGGAATTTGTGCCAGTATTTGTGCCAGAATTCATTGCTAGTCAACGTATCTGTGTTTATTTCCATGAATTGTGGTAAGCTTGAAACATTCAGTATCTTTTAATGAAAATTGAATGTGAATTGTTAATTTATGCCTGTATATATGTGTAGTTCAGTAGCAAACATGATGTAAAGCCTATAATGCTCCAGCCTGAACAGAAGGTGTCGGAGGAAAGTAAAACTGCATGGAATGGCCAAACAGTACACTGACACCTAGATTATTGATTAGAAAGAAATAATGCTGGAATTGCAGAGGCGTAGTAACCATTAAGGAGGTTAATACTGGTATAAAGTATTTCAGATGAAGCTGACAGTTGGCCTAACGCTCTGAACTCAATGTTTGTGATGTATTGTGCTCAGTGTAGAACTAGAGTATAAATTAGTTATGAAGTAGAAGGTACATCCTTCTTGTTTTCAGGGACCGTGGTCTTGATGTTATTGAGCAGCACCTGGTCAGAGCTTTGCTGAATCCAGAGTCGGACAGCATACTCCTTGGTCCATTTAGCTATCAGTGAGGTGTCTCCAGAGCCCGGGGAGAAATCGAGCAGAGGAGTCTTTTCCTGCCGCCATCACGCAAGATAAGCTGATGTGGCCAGCTGAGCTCAACATTATGTACCCCATCTTAAAATGACATTGTAAAAATAACATTAAGAGGGGAATTTAATTGTTTTAATATCAGGAACTGAGAACATCTCCAATACTAGTTCCAATAAAGACAAACTATTGAAGTCATGATGACAAATACCAACAGAGCTTGAACAAAAAACAAAACCAGTATTACCTCATATTACTACTACACAACTGACACACATAGGATACTTTTAATAATATATGTCACTACAATATTCATATTAATAAATTCTGTACATATAACTTGTAATTAAAATTGATTGTGATTCCTGGTTCCTTTGTATTTGAATCAGGACACATATTCATTCATGACAGCAATGAATACATATTGTTATTTGAAAAGTTATCAGTGACTCCTTTAAGATATCCTTGTAGAGTGTTTTATGTATGTGAGTGTCACAGTGTTGTCAAGTGTAGTGGAATAAATTAAATTGTTTATCTGTCTGTTGTTGTTATGACTTACACTTCATCATACACATACCCTAGACATATAACGTAGTCATCACACTATTCCAGAATAATTCTGACTGAGGTATACATATGTGGCAGCAAGTAAGGTTATATATAATACACTACTCTTATTAGATATATATACCTTCACAGCTGATCTCAGTCAGTACACTAAGTCCCCTATAAATATTTATAACATCCCACTTCACCACATATATTGGGGTCTCGCTCTTGGGATTTTGAATCTTTACCTATTAAAAATATTGGGGGTAATTCACTTCAGGGAATATAAGAATTAAAAGGTATCCTTGGGTGGAATTAAATAAGGTTGAGCTCACGGTGCCTGTGTTGTCCATTAGATATATATTTAGAGATTGAATTGTTGGTTAGACATTGTATAAATTTACCTGATAGACAATGGCGGACCTGGCCAAATTTCGATCTGCTGCTGTTCAGACTGCAAAAGAGTTAGGATTAGATGGGCAAGTTATGGTTGCCTATGTCACTACGGAATGTGACAAATTTATTGAACGCGAAGAAAGAAGGTTTGAAGCCGAAAGAAAGTTAGAGGCTGAAAGGGAAATTAAGAAGTTACAATTTGAGGCTGAGGCTGAGACTAAGAGGTTGCAGATTGAGGCTGAGGCTAAGAAATTGGAAGCAGAAAGAAGCTGCAGAAAGGGAAGAGAAGAAATTAGCTGCAGAAAGGGAAGACAAGCGATTAGCTGCAGAAAGGGAAGAAGAAGATAAGAGATTACAAAGGGAACATGAGTTACGACTAAGGGAGTTTGAGTTTCAAGGCCATGCTCCTGAAAATGGTGCCAGTCCCTTTGCCTCTGATGCCACTGCTAGCCAAGGAGCCTCAACCTCAGCTATGAATTTTCATTTAGATCATTTTGTTGAGAAAGACGATGATATAGAGAGCTACCTAAATAGGTATGAACTATTAGCTACCACGTATGGGTTAGAGAGAGAAAGGTGGAGCTTAAAGTTATCTCAAGGACTTCGTGGGGCAGCTTATGAAGTTTTTGCAAAAATGAGCAGAGGTGATCAGGAAAATTATGACATGCTAAAGCAGGCTCTTTTGTTAAGATATGAAAAGAATGCAGAATTTTATAGGAAAAAATTTAGGAATGCTAAACTACTGTCAGGTGAAACCTATCACCAGTTCTCTGCACGAATAGAGACATACTTGGAGAAATGGACTTCTTTGGGGAAAACCCAAGATCTTAAGGAAATGGTCCTTATAGAGCAATTAAGAGAGTCCATGGCTCCAGACCTGAGAAAGTTTCTCATGGAACAAGGTGCAGAGAGGCTGGGTGAGTTGCTAAATGTTGCTGAAAGGTATCAAGCAGCTCAAGCAGAGGTAACAGGTAATAAAAAGAAAGAAGTGGATAACTTTAGGGCACCACAGAACTTTAATAAATTTGATCCTAGGGATCAAAACAAAGGTAAGCACCAGTTTGATAGGCCACGGTATGAAAATAAAAATAAATTCCCACAATTCGATGAAAGGAAATATGATGAAAGAAAATCTTTCAACCAAGGAAAAAGGTGGTGTAAGAAATGTCAGATGGACAATCATGACACTGACCGTTGCAGAAGGAAACCTGTGTATATGGCAACCCTTCAGGTCAGGTCGACCTCAAGACAGGAGGAGGATATTATGTTAGATACCACTCCAGAAGAGATGAGGCAGGCACAGGCTGGGGATAAAACACTCAAGCCTTGTTTCAGAAAATTGTCAACTTGTCATACAACTCCAGGCAAGGGAGATTTTTACATGAAAAAACAAGTTGATGTATAGGAAGACTGGAGCTAGATCCAAAGGTCAGGGACAGCTGGTACTTCCTAAAAGATATAGGGCAGACTTAATAAGGAGCCTACATGTGAAACCAGATGGGGACCATGAGAAGATAGGTACCATCATCCAAAAGGTGGCTCACAATTATTATTGGCCCAAAGCAAGGTGGGACATTGAGAATTTTGTAGAAAGGTGTAGCATAGCACATGAGGGAACACCCACAAGTGGGAACATGGATCAGGACCTGGACACGCCACGGGGCAAAATTAGGCCTGATAATAAAAAGAAAAATAGATTTGATAAAGTGGACCAAATGGAATGGGAAGCCCCTTTTCACGGACAAGCTTCACTTAACTGTTTTACAATGGCCTCTATGCGGAGAGTGCAAAAAGATGTCTTACCCCAGGATAAGCCGAAAATCCCTCAATCGGACTTAAACAAACTGGAGGAAGAGGATGTAGAGAGGAAATCTCTCATCAAGAATTTTAAGTGGGGAGAAAGCCCCAAAAAAAATTTTTCCCCCCCCCTCCCCCCAATTTTTTACTAAAATAATCATCAAAAAAATTCTTCCCCACACTACCCACACTTCGAGTGGAACTCTATTCCTCATACCTTATCATGGACCCCCACTTACCCCCCCCCAAAACCCTTACCCACATACTCAAATAACCTCCCTATTCATCATCCCCTTCCTCTTCCCCCCCCCCCAACCACAACCACCCCAATATATCCATCTATCCCCCCCCACTAAACCCCCATTCATTCCCAATCCCCATCCCCAAATCCCCCCTCCCTTCCTCCCCCATCATCCACAAAACACCCCTTCCTTCTCCCTCCCTCCAAATTCATATTTCTCTCCTTACATCAACAAAATCCCTTTCTACCTCCACCTAACCCCCAATTCATTCCTTTACCACACCTAAAACTCTCCTTATACACTCCCCCCAACACCTCACTCACCTCCTTTTCCCTCCCCCCCAACACCATATCCACACATCCTCCCACAAATTCCCTCTCCCCCCACCTTCCTCTCCCCCAATAATCCAATACCCACTCCCATTCTCATCCCCCTTCCCCCAAACCACAAATCCAATCCCCAACCCCCCATATCTCCCTCCTCCCCTTATCCCCACCTACCCCCAAACCCTCCCCCACCTCCCTCCCTCTCTCTATCCCCCCTTAACACCCACCACCATCCTCTTATAACCCCCCCTCCCCTTTCCACCCCCCCCACAATTCCACATCACATCCCCCATCACTCCCCCCCCCCATACATACATCCCCCCACAACTCAACCTAAATCACCTTCTCCCTCAAATCCTTCCTCTCACTCCACAATAATCCTTCCTTCCAACAAACCCCCCTATCCAAACAACTACACTAACCTTATAATACCACAACCTTCCTCCCACATTCTCCCCACTCCACATACACTCAACCTTCTCCATCCATCACAACCCTCCTTCCCTTATTCACCCAATCCTTCACCCCCACCTCATAAATCCCTCCACCCACCCTCACCCACAAAAACCCCCTATTCAATCTACCCTTCACCACACCTCAACCCTACCCTCCATCTTAACTCCCCACCCACTCAAAAACTACCCACCTCCTTCCCCACATCTAAACCACTCAATCCCAAATTCAATCCTCCATCTCCACTATAAACACACTCCATCATCTCCCCAATAATTCATACCCCCCAAACTTCTTCCCTACCATCCACCCATCTAATCCACAAATCAATCTTCACAACCTCCATAAACCACCCTTCACCACCTCCTCAACATTTCACCCCCCCCCTCCCCCCACATCACACCCCCTTACACATAAATCTCCTCTCCCATTATCCACCTTTAATCTCTCCTCCAACCTCCCCCCTCCACCCCCAATCTTCATAACCCCCCCCCCCTCCCACACAACAATTAATACTCCTACATCTTCCTCAAACATCTACTATCCACCACATCCATTCCCCCCCACCCACCCCCCCCCCATCACTCCCCCCCTCCCTCTACCCTACCCTAATCCAACCCCCCAAACACATATACACACTCCACCCTTCTTCAATAACAAAAATCCCTCCTCCCTAACTTCAAACCCAAATACACAAATTTAAAAACTTTAAATCATCCCATCCACATACCCCCTAACATCCCCACTAAATTCCAACCCCCCTAACACTCCCCCCACCCCATCATTATCATACCTCCCCCCCCCCCCACTCAACTCACATATTACTAAAAAAACCCC
>JAMPIV010018211.1:0-18658 GCA_024509875.1 Oreohelix idahoensis
AGGTGAGCTGGAAGACTCTATTTACCTTCTGTTTACCAAAATGAATAAACTGCGTGGCAGTCCGTCCGTTTTCGGGGACCAGATGAAATAGTCCGGACAGTGTGTTACTTGTAGATCCTTCGTGAGGGACTATGCCTACAAAACTGTCCTTGTTGGTACTATCATTGGTGACTCCCCCCTACTGGCGCGAGGTGGGCTGGGGGACGCTGTTTATCTCCTGCAGACCAACTGAATGAACTTAGCGACAGCCTGTCCGTTTTCGGGGACCACGGGAAAAGCTCCAGTAAGTGGTTTTTTCGTATATATCCTCCATCGGTGATGGAATTAACCTGAATAAAATCACTGTATAGGCGCTATCGTTGGTGACTCCCCCTACTGGCGCGAGTGGGGCTGGAACTCTGTCCATAGATGGCTGCTCATACGTGCGAGGTTTTAAGTATCCAGAAAATACACCAGAAGAAGTCACTTGAGGACAAAAAGACCCAGGCGCGCTTATCCGGTGCTAGGCTCTGCTTGGCTGTAAATCCTGTTTAAACTGGTTTGGCTGTGGTTTGCTGAGTGCCCCGTTTAGGCACAAAAAAAGGCGGGTGATATGGAATTCTGCTATAGGCATGCTAAGCGGGTTTGATATTCTGGAAGCCGCGATGCTCTGGCTGGTAATCCAATAGGCGAGTAGAGAACTACTACTGCATTTGGCGAGTCCAGATTTTGCGTTGGCTCCGTTGTACTGCGTGAGCTTAACTTGGCGTTGACAAAAAGGGGTTTTGATTCAGGAACGGGGTTGACGATTCGTTGCTAGATGTATACAGAAACCCTCTAGATCGAAGAGTATATGACTTTCTTCGCCTGACTGAAGTCTGCTCTATCGGTTCGGTCTTCCTGAAACCCGAAAAATGACTAGAACATAGGCAAACACATTCTAGTACTGTGTTAAAGTTTGCCTTATCTCATGATGGTCATCTACGGGCCAGGAAAATTTACGAATGTCTTTGTCTATTAAAACCAGTCTACTCTTATAGATCACAAGGGACGCTCCCCCCGGCCTGCATATTTCTACAGAAGTTCGGCGAAAGACGTAATCTAGAGTAAGACAAAAGAAATCGTGTGAAAGTTCCCCAGGTAGAGAAATGCATAACATTATGCTCTATCTTGTCTAAGGGGCGAAAACCCAAAGACTGACCGCGATTGTTATCTTCCCCTGAAACAGATCACACTCGTTACCCAGGCCTCAAAGGGTACCAGCCGCTCGTCATCAAACGTTTTAAAGCGACCAGAGAAATTCCCCTGTTGGGACCACAGAGGGTACCCGCCGCTAACGAACCGTTTCTTTCACAGAAACCGTCTTTGGCTCGTTCTAACACTTAAAGCGGACCCGAGAAATGTTTCTCTGGTCGAACAGGTGCGTTTAGATAACATTACGTCTAGCGTTAGCTGACCGCAGCTGGCCAGCGTAAACAACCTCGGGCGGGGTTGAGAAGGTGAAAAAATGTATGTAGAATATGAAAGAAACGAAAATACAAAATGTCTCGGAAAACAGAACATTTAAGGGAGTAATCAAATTATGGACAAGATGGTAAAATAAATTATCTTTCACGTGACAAGTAAAAGGACCATACCACAAGAAATAAACAATGATTGACCAAAAGGACAAAAACCCTCTAAGATCGGATAAGACACCTTACCGGAAGGAAGGAAAGTGGTGTAAAACTTGTCTAATGAGTAACCACAATACTGCGGACTGCAGAAGGAAGAATCCTCCTCATCATGCTGCATGTCTTACAACAGGGAAGCAGGGAAGGAAGGAAATGGCAGTAAGTCAGAAGGACTTCCATCATCCCCCTGTCTGTGAGGAAGTGACCGTGAATGGCACTCAAGTACTGTGTTTATATGACACAGGATTGCACTTTGATTCAGTTGTGTGCTCTTCTCTAGTGAGTCCTGACCAGATAACCACAGAAACCGTGGAAATCAGAGGACCGATCAAGGGAGCAAGAACCATTACATTACCCATAGCTCGAATCAACATAAGATCTCGCTATGTGGAAGGAGAAATCAAAGCAGCAGTGATGGACGACCTTATTTACCCTTTGATTTTGGGGTGTAGGTATGTTTTCCTTGTAGAACCTATAAAACCTGTAGTTATGGCAACAGTCCAGACCAAGGAAAGCTCCAGGAAAATGGAGGAAAATCCTATCAATACTCATCCAGAAGAGATGAAAAAGGCTCAAGCAGCAGACAGCACATTGAAGCCTTGTTTTGGCAAATTGCCTAAAACACATAACCATCCAGAGAAAGGAGACTTGTATATGAAGAATGGCCTACTATACAGAAAAGCTGGAACAGGACCTAAAGGGCAATGACAGCTTGTAGTGCCAAAATCTTACAGGGAGAAAGTTATGACGCTAGGACATGCTATACCCTTCAGTGGACATACGGGAATAGGGGCCACTGGACAAAGGATAGCCTGTCACTACTTTTGGCCAGGAATCAGAGAGGACATAAAGAGATACGTAATATCCTGTCCAGAATGCCAAAGAGTAGCTCCTAAGCATAGGACTGCACCAGCAACACTGGGAGAAATGCCTATTATGGGAACCCCTTTTGAACGTGTTGCAGTGGATATTGTTGGACCCCTCACTAGGACCAAGAAGAGAAATGCTTACATCTTAACCTTGGTTGATACTTGCTCTATGTGGGGAGAAGCAGTGGCCATGTCAGCTATAGATTCAAAGCATGTGGCAGAGGCCCTGTTGACAATATTCACCCGATTAGGTTTCCCGCATCAGATATTGACTGACAATGGTTCTCAGTTTAAGGGAAAGCTAACACAAGAAGTATTCAGGATATTTTAAGCCAGGCACTATCATTGTAGTCCCTACCATGCCCAAGGGAACGGTCAAGTAGAGCGGTTCAATGGTACGCTAATTTCAATCCTTACAAAGCTGGCGAGGGAAAAACCTGATACTTGGGATACATACTTACCCGCTGCACTATTTGCATATAGGGAAGTACCCCACAATTCAACTGGATTGGCTCCAGCTACATTGTTGTTTGGACGACCAATAAAAGGTCCACTGGAAGCATTGCTGCGGACATGGACTGATGAAAAGGCAGAGGAAACCGTGACTTCCTCATACCAGTACGTCAACGAGTTGACATCTCGATTGAAAGCAGGTTGGAAACTGGCCAATGATAACTTAAGACAGGCCAGGAGGAAGCATGCTGCGTACTACAACAAAAAAGCAAAGGATAGGGAACTGGAAGTGGGTGAAAAGGTGTTATTACTGTTGCCAAGCAGCAATAATAAATTGCAGATTGGATGGCAGGGATCCTATGTCATACTGGAAAAACTTTCCAGGACCAATTATAAGATTGACAAGATAGGAAAGGAGAAGGTATATCATGTCAATCTTCTTAAAAAATACTATAACAAGGAATCATCAGAAGTTGCACATATCATGACCCTAGCCATTGCAACAGAAATGCACGGTGAACCACTTCACTCTATGGAGTATCCACTCACAACTACAGAGGATTATGTTCAAGTAAACATTAGTGAACATTTAACTCCAGAGCAGAAGAAGATGGTTCAGAAAGTGTTGGAAACCCATGCAGATGTGCTCACAGATAAGCCAGGTCGTACGAATCTGTTAGAGTACGACATGCAGGTTACAGACCCTACACCAGTATGCATGAGAACATACCCTATACCCTATGCGAAAGCCCAAGCACTAAGGGAGGCAGTTGATTATCTGTTGAAGGAGAAAATTATCTCAAAGTCAGACTGTCCCTATAGCTCAAGTGTGGTGCTATTAAGAAAACCGAGTGGTGAACACAGGTTATGTATTGACTACCGGAAGCTTAATGCGATCACAGAATCTCAGGTGGACCCATTACCTGACACCAACCAGCTGTTCTCTACACTGAGTAAGGCTAGGTATTTATCGAAGGTAGATCTAAGCAAGGGATACTACCAAATACCAGTGAAACCAGAAGTTAGGAAAATGCTGGCATTTAGTACATCAGACGGACACTACGAGTTTAATGTACTACCCTTTGGGCTGAAAAATGCTCCAAGTATCTTTTCAAGAATGATGAGGAAATTATTGGAACCTCTACAAAATCCCCATATCACTAACTTTATGGATGACATTCTTGTTGCTACAAACACATTTGAAGAGCATATAGTAGCGCTCTCCATGTTGTTTGACAGACTGAGAGAAACTGGATTGACTGCACGTCCAACCAAGTGCATTATCGGTTGTAAGGAGTTGGAATTCCTAGGTCACACTATTTCTACAGGTCATATGTCTCCTGACCCAAAGAATATAGAGAAGTTAAAGAAGGCACCCAGACCTCAAACGAAGAAAGATGTGAGATCATTTGTGTCATTATGTGGGTTCTATCAGAAATACATACCCCACTTTAACTCTATGTGTGCACCATTAACTAACTTAACTAAGAAAGGACGGCCTGACAAAATCCAATGGAATGCTGATTGTGAAAAAGCTTACACAGAGCTAAAAGCAAAACTCACCAGCAAACCAATCCTTACGCTACCCGATATCACACAGGAATTTGTATTAAGGACGGACGCTAGCAGTATAGGTATTGGTGCAACTCTCTTGCAGCAATCAAAAGCCCAGCCAGAGGAACTTTTACCAGTCGCCTACGCCAGTAGGAAGCTGAATGCAGCTGAGTTTAATTACTCGACCATAGAGAAAGAATGTTTGGCTCTAATTTGGTCCATCGACAAATTTTCACCTTACCTGTGTGGGACACACTTCATTGTCGAAAGTGATCAACAGCCTTTAACATTCTTGGCTGCATCTAAAAAGTTAAATTCGAGATTGTTAAGGTGGAGTCTGCTTCTGGCGCCTTATTCCTTTACGTGAATTACATTCCGGGAAGAGACAATGTAGGAGCTGATTTTTTTAAGTCGACACCCTATTACTCTGGAAGGACAGACGCAAAATGATTAACTACAGCAGGTGTTTACACGTCAGCTGTGACAGGTCACAGCTAGGAAAGGATGGGGCTATGTCGTAAACGAGTGTGTAAACCCACTACTTTGTTAAATCACTATGTCGAGATACAAATTTGCTTCAACCAATCAACGAGCACCGTTCACCAGTCTCTGAGACAGAATAAAATTAAACTTAAGCCCTGTTTTTCGGATGTCGGTCGCGGCCATCTTGTCACCCAATATGGCGGAAAAAACAGAATAAAATTAGGCTGTACGGAGCATGGTACTAAACTGCAGACAACCAATCAGCTTGCCACGCCAGGAACCAACCAAAAGCTTTCGTTAAGCAGTAGAAGTTACCTCACCTGTCTATATATTCGGGCGAGATTTTATGCAAAAACATGCACACCAACACGAAGCCAGATAGACCGACTGAAGAAGAGAAGCTGTCAACCTTGATTTATTGCTTACCTGAGAACATTGACCTGGCAGCCTGCTTCACTAGTCGAGTCGAAACCTGGCCTGTTTAAATCTTAGAGGGTAAGCATAATTACTTTACTTGTAGGAAAATAGGCCTACAGCAGGTATATAATGTTGGTATTTGTTGTGTGTCATTTATACTACCTACACCTGTATATATTTAATATATTTTGGTTCACTATGAATGTATCAGGTTACTGATTGTATCTTGGGAAATTAGGTATAATGATTGTATTTCCTGATATGATTGATGAAGACGAAGACTAATAGGACTCATACTTCAATCTATTGTCTCAGATAACTCCAAACTGAAATATAACCAAAACAGTCCTTGTTAGGACTCAACCTATTGTCTCCTATAACTTCAGTCTATAACTTCAATCTATTGTCTCATCTAACTCCAACCTGAAATATAACCAAAACAGTCCTTGTTAGGACTCATCAATCTATTGTCTCACATAACTTCAGTATATTGTCTCATCTAACTCCAACCTGAAATATAACCAAAACAGTCCTTGTTAGGACTCATCAATCTATTGTCTCATCTAACTCCAACCTGAAATATAACCAAAATAGTCCTTGTTATGACTCAATCTATTGTCTCATATAACTCAATCTATTGTCTCAATAACTTCAGTCTATTGTCTCAGATTACTCCCACCTGAAATATAACCAAACAGTCCTCGTCTCCTATAACTCCTATCATCAGAACACAACAATATTGTTTGGATATATGTTACCAACCAGTATAGCACTTGTCAGAGAGGGCCTGGTATATGAGGAAGGACATTGTTGTATCACACCTAGGTGTACATATTATGGGATGTATTCATGTATTGAATTTATATTATTAGATGTATTCATGTATTGAATTTATATTATTCGATGTATTTAGGTATTGAATTTCTATTATTGGATGTATTCAGGTATTGAATTTCTATTATTGGATGGATTCATGTATTAATTTGTCAGAAAGAATGTTTTGCAAGTAGACACCTGTCTTGTTTCGCTATTGCTAAGTCATACTGAGCCATGTTGTCATTCATCCTACATGCAGACACCTGAGACACACGCTCATTTCACCCACACTAGAAATAGGTGGGCTTGATGACAGAAATTAGCCCCTATTTTTACTTGTTACAGGTTTTATTCGTGTCATCCAACCTGAGGTCGTATGTTCGAGTCAATCCAGCTGCCTGGAACTTCGCAGGAGCATAGAGATTGCACAGAAGCTACATCTTTAGTCCCCCTCAGTCTTGGGTGGCTAAAGTAACGATCCTCAGCAGGTGTTGTGTGAACCAAACTAAGGAGAACAGAACGTTTTGAGAGATGAGTACACATTAGTACCATTTCTGTCAGCATTGTGAGCAAAGTAACTGTCAGTGACGAGAAAGCGAGTTAGCATAGCAAGAGACAAAAAAAAAATAACAGCATAGCTGATAAATTTTGTATACTTAATTAACAGCACAGCTGATACATTTACTATAAGTGATTAACAGCCCAGCTGATATAAATTTGTTTCCTATAATTGGAAGACTTGTAATATATATAAATATATAAATATATGTGAATCATTTGTAAACTTACAAATCCATTACATTCCATTGTTTCAACATCCACCCTTCAGCACAAGAGTAGATAGTGTATATACTAAATAAATAATACGGAAATTGTATTTGAAGACTTGTCAATTTTATCATTGTTAAGTAAAATCTGTTTCCTTGTCTTAATATCACAGTTAGTTACACAGCGGAGGTGGCAATTTATGTCGGTCTCCTCTCTACTAATTTTTCGAGATCAGATCATTCACAGCCGTAACTAATTTGTGATACCAGTAGTTCTCTCAGACACTGGGACTTCACCATTTTCTGCAGAAATTATATTTCTGTAATTGTCAGTACTATACTGATCCTAGAGCCAAATAAAAACCTCACGCCACAATAATAATAATAAAATTATATAATATAATTATATAATAAAACTATAATAAAATCTCCGGTCCAAAATATGTAATTAGATTTTGTTAAAACTATCTGTACATAGTCGCATTTTTAATGAAAACATAAACTGATGTGATTATCTGGATCTAGTAAAACTGTCAGTGTCTACAACTGTCATTCACCAGTTTCTACATGTCAAACTAGGTAAATAGTTCAATTCGATAGGAGTATGTTTTGCTAAGTGTTGCAACTCTAACGGAATATTTGTTGCTAAATAGTGGAATTCTAACGGAATATAAAATTCAACGGAGTATGTGTTAAAAATCCACGCTACTGATTCTTTTCAATAAACCGGTAAGTAAACTAATTTTCTTCTTTTATTTTTGTTAGTTGAAATACAAATAATAATACAAATATGTGCTACTGTATTTGCATCTAATTTTATTTCAAATTATTACCCAACCTTAATGTAGTGAAATCTGTGACGCCAGTAGAGCGCTGCCTTTTGTGCGCTTAAAAAACAAACTGGCTTTTGAATTAACGTAATATGTTAACTTTAACACTAAAATTTGTAATAATTCGGACATTTCTCAGTAGTAAGAACGGGACGATTGTAATAATTATCGCCAACACTACCAACGGTTTGAAAACCCCTCTTCGCTCTGCTCGCGGTCTCTTTAATATATACACGCTGTGGACAAGACCAGCAGAGACAAACACACAGACAGTTTTCCATTTCCTCCTAGCGGTAAAATTCTGACGTCACTCAAACTAGTTGGTTATTTGAATAATGAAGAAATGATAGAGACGGGGGGAGATGGTCGACTTGTGTAAAAGTTATATTTGACGATTGACAGTGACAAAACTGAAAATCTAAACCATAATGAAACTGACCATAAAAATCATATAGTAGGATAGCTTAGTGTCCCCTGAGCAAAAATATGTTTTAGAAAAGATGGTAGTCCAAGTATTAGCCAAGTAATTGAGAAAATACTAGATGTCTAAGAACGCTTGGACGGACAGACTGTTGTTCTTGCTCGTTACACATAACGTTATTGGGGACGCAAGTTTAAAAAAGAGGCATGGTAGTAATTCAGATCCTATTGGTTGGTATAAGAGTAAAGGAGTAAAAAGGGGGAGATAGGGAAAAAGATTAACTAAAACTAAACATCTTTTTCTATTGGCATAACTAACGCAGACTGACCAATGGACTACGAGGCACATAGTTTGTTTGGAATTTGTTTTGTTTTTTAAAATTAAATTCAAAAAGATTTAGTAGTGCCTGCTTTCATTGGTCGGTTCTAATAGATATTGGCAAGAGGCATAGTGGTCTCGTGGCCATTTGACTAGAAAATTTTATACAAACAACTACGTTGAGAGCAGATGTGATAATTGTAAAATTAACTACTAAATTCACTATCTGGACGGGGCAGAGCAAAACTGAGGCCATATTCTTTGCCAGTCAACGTTATTTGTGACATATTTCTTTGAATTAGTGGGTTTTTAATTCCTGTTACCATCCGGTGACAGGAAACCTGATGAGTGAGTGAGAAGAGAAAAGTCTCCATTATAAAGTTTATGCTGTCATCAGATAGCCTGAAGGAGCTTGTGTGTGTGTGCTGATTCATACAGACTTATTTTCGTCATACCAAGAATCCCAGGTGACACGTTAACAGCTGGGACATCTGATACTTCATCCGAATAAACTGGTTCTTATCAAAATAAAACTGAATTATATGGGGCATGAAGAAAACAACAGCTCCTCATAACCAATGACTATCACTAGCATCTATTAAAGTTTTAGTCTGTGAATACACCTACAGGAACTCTATAATAACAATATTCATAGGACCAAGAGTTCATACTTTTTAGTTAAAGCATTATATGTAAATATATTTCCTCATTTTCAAAGACCTGTCCAAAAGAGACGAGATGGCGGGACAGGCAGATTAAATTGTACAAAGAAAAAGCATTCCAATTTTAAGGAAAACTTTAACCACAGTCTTATTCATTTTCTTATAGTGAGTTAAAGTGTATTGTGTTGATGTACCATCATTTTCATTTCACCCCTAGACACTAGAGACATCATACACCAGCCACTAGAATCAAAATACGGACTGTGTGAGATCTAGGGAGGTAGCGTTAGGTTCCCTGATATAAAATATCATCATCATCATCCTCTTTTTTAGAGTCAGGGACCTACATGTGCTTGACCTCACACAGTTGACACAGACACAACTATCTTTCTTGTTAGGTATAACATCTTAACCTCCCCAGCAAATTACACTTGCTACATAAATTGGTAGGCTTGTCCGGGATTGGAACTTCTAGTACTACATATATTAGGGTCCTGTTCTGGGATTTAGCTGTAACAACATTTCTATTTACCCAGGAATCCCCATTATTAATATTGCCCAAGATTTGGGAATTGATGAAGTGTCAGAGCCTGGAATAATTAATTAAAGTTGTACTTGTTTTAGAAATTGAGGTAGAACATTTTAGTATTTATCAGATGGCGGATTTGGCCAAGTTTCGCTCTGCTGCTGTGCAGACTGCGAAAGACATGAACATGGAAGGTAAAGTTTTGATTGACTATGTCACCTCAGAATGTGATAAGTTTATTGCTAGGGAAGAGCATAGGTTAGCTGAAGAGAGAAGAATGCAGTTAGAAGATGCTAGAGAGATGAAGAAATTAGAGTTGGATAGAGAGGCTGAGAAAGAAATTAAACGTTTACAAATTGAGGCTGAGAAGGAGGCTAGGGCCTTAGAGGCTGATAGAGAGGCTGAGATCAAGAGGCTCCAGTTTGAGGATAAAAAAATTTGAAAGGGAGGCTGAAGAAAAACGACTGCAAAGGGAAGCAGAGGCAGAAGATAAAAGGTTACAGAGGGAGCATGAGTTGCGACTAAGGGAGTTGGAGTTGCAAGGCCATGCTCCTGAAAATGGTCACAGCCCCTCTACCTCTGATGCTACTGCTAGTCAGGGGGCCTCCAACTCAGCTATGGGGTTTCACCTAGATTATTTTGTTGAGAGAGATGATGATATTGAATCATATTTAAGTAGATATGAGGTATTAGCTACAACTTATGGGCTAGGAAAAGAAAGATGGAGCTTGAAGTTATCCCAAGGTCTTCGGGGAACAGCTTATGATGTTTTTTCCAAAATGAGCAGGGATGACCAAGACAATTATGACATGTTAAAGCAGGCCCTATTGTTAAGATACGAAAAGAATGGTGAATTTTACAGGAAAAAGTTTAGAAATGCCAAGCTACTGTCGGGTGAGACTTATCACCAGTTCTCTGCACGGTTAGAGACTTACTTGGAGAAATGGACTGCTCTGGGGAAAACCCAAGATCTTAAAGAAATGATCCTTATTGAGCAATTGAGAGAGTCCATGGCTCCAGACTTGAGAAAGTTTCTCATGGAACAGGGTGCAGGGAGGCTGGGGGAGTTACTTAATGTCGCTGAGAGATATCAGGCAGCCCAGGCAGAGGTAGCTGGCGCCAAAAAGAAGCATGTAGATAATTATAGGGCCCCACAAAACTCAAATAGATCTGAGAATAAAGATCAGGGAAACAAGTTTAAGCAAAACTTTGATGGGCCACGCAATGATAATAAACATAAAAACCCACAGTTCAATGACAGGAAATATGAGGAAAGAAAACCCTTTTATCAAAATAGATACTATTGTAAATGGTGTAAGAGAGAGGGTCATTACACCGAATTTTGTACAAGGAAACCTTCTGGATATGCTGCTGTGAAGTTGGGGAAAAAGGAAATAAAGGTAAAACTTACTGGACAACAGGAACCTTACCATCCCCCAGTATGTGAGGACGTGGTATGTAATGGAGTCACAATTAGGTGCCTTTACGATACCGGTTTGGATTTTGATTCCGTTGTGAGTAAGCACTTGGTGAACCCGGATCAGTATACCACAGAAACAGTGGAGATACAAGGGGCGACCAAGGACCTACCACTCATGAATCTTCCCATTGCAAGGATAACAGTGAAAACTCGCTATGTGGAAGGGATAATCAGAGCCGCAGTGATAGACGCACCCATTTACCCTCTGATATTGGGATGTCGTTATGTCTTCCTGGGGAATCCCAAGAGACCTGTGGTCCTGGCAGCAGTCCAGACCCGTTCACAATCCAGAAAGGAAGAAGATGAGCCAATAAATACTCATCCAGAGGAGATGAGGAAGGCACAGGCTGAAGATAGTACACTCAAACCTTGCTTTAAGAAATTACCTAAATGCCACACACCTCTAAGCAAAGGGGATTATTATATGAAGAACAAATTGTTGTACAGGAAGACCGGAACTGGAACAAATGGTCACAGCCAACTGGTACTTCCAACTTCATATCGGGAGAGAGAGTTGGAATTAGGACATGCAGTTCCTTTTAGTGGTCATATGGGGATCAGCGCAACCGGACAGCGTATAGCTTGTCATTATTTCTGGCCCGGGATAACGGAGGACATAAAGAGATATGTAAAATCCTGTCCAGAATGTCAGAGAGTAGCTCCGAAGCATTGGACTGCTCCAGCAACTCTAGGGGAAATGCCCATAGTGGGAACACCTTTTGAGAGAGTTGCAGTGGATATTGTGGGACCTCTCACTCGGACCAAGAGGAGGAACTGTTACATCCTTACTCTGGTGGACACTTGTTCTATGTGGGGAGAGGCGGTAGCCCTGTCATCAATCGATTCGAAACATGTGGCAGAGGCATTACTTACTATATTCACGAGGTTAGGATTCCCGCATCAAATCTTGACTGATAACGGCTCTCAGTTCAAGGGGAAACTAACAGAGGAAGTTTTTAGGTTATTTCAAGCCAAGCACTTTCATTGTAGTCCGTATCACCCCCAAGGGAACGGCCAGGTAGAGAGGTTCAATGGGACTCTCATTTCTATCCTGAGAAAGCTGTCACATGAGAAACCTGATACGTGGGACCAATATTTGCCCGCTGCATTGTTTGCTTATCGAGAAGTTCCACACAATTCAACCGGGATGGCTCCCGCAACCCTGTAATTTGGGAGGCCCATAAAAGGTCCACTGGAAGCCTTGTTAAGGACGTGGACAGATGAGAAGGCAGAAGAGACTGTCACCTCATCATATCAATACGTGAACGAACTGACCACTCGTTTAAAAACTAGTTGGAAACTGGCAAATGAAAATTTGAGACAAGCCAGGAAAAAGCATGCTGCTTATTATAACAAAAAAGCGAAGGATAGGGAGCTTGCTGTAGGGGAGAAGGTGCTTCTTCTATTACCAGGCAGCAACAATAAACTTCAGATCGGATGGCAAGGTCCATATACAGTTTTGGAAAAGGTATCCAGAACAAATTATAAGATAGACAAGAAGGTAAAGGAAAAAGTCTATCATGTGAACCTTTTGAAGAAATATCTGGACAGACAAATCCAGGAAGGAACACACTTAATGGCCTTGTCAATTGCAACCGAAATGAAAAAAGAACCTCTCACCTCAGTTGAATATCCACTGAAGCCCAGTGAAACGTTTGAACAGGTGAAGATCAGTAATCACCTGACAAAAGGACAGAGGGAGAGAATTCAAAAGGTCCTGGAGAAACATACAGACGTGTTAACGGATAAGCCGGGGCACACAAATTTGTTGGAATATGATATGAAACTACTAGACCCAACACCCATCTGTATGAGGCCTTATTCTATTCCGTTCGCTAAGGAAAAAGCTTTGAAAGAGGAAAAAGATTATTTGTTACAAGAAGGGATTATTTCTCACAGTGAGTCTCCTTATAGTTTCTGTGTGGTTTTGTTGCGGAAACCATCGGGAGAACATAGACTGTGCATAGATTACAGGAAACTGAATGCTGTCACAGAAGATCAGGTGGATCCATTACCTGATACTACTCAACTTTTTGCCAGGCTGAACAAGGCAAAATATTTTTCCAAGGTGGATCTTAGCAAAGGCTATTATCAAATTCCAGTAAAGCCTGAGGTTCGACCTTACTTAGCATTTAGCACATCAGGTCATTATGAGTTCAACATGCTACCGTTTGGGTTGAAAAATACCCCGAGTGAGTTTTCTAGGATGATGCGAAAATTGTTGGATCCCCTGAAAAATCCATGTATCTCGAATTTCATGGATGATATCCTCATTGCTACTGAAACTTTTGAGGAACATGTTAACTCTTTGAATATGCTGTTTGATAGACTCAGAGAGGCTAACTTGACTGCTAGACCAACAAAATGTTGTATTGGGTGTAAAGAGTTGGCATTCTTGGGACATACCGTACATCAGGGTAGCATGACCCCTGACCCCAAGAATCTAGAGAAACTGAAAAGAGCACCTAGGCCACAAACAAAGAAAGATGTGCGATCTTTTGTGTCGTTGTGTGGTTTCTACCAAAAGTACATTAAACATTTTAACTCTATATGTGCTCCTCTGACGGATTTAACTCGAAAGGGACAACCTGATACTATAAATTGGTCAGCACAGTGTAAATTGGCTTACCAGGAGTTAAAAGAAAAACTCATAAGAAGGCCAGTATTGCAATTGCCTGACTTGAATCAAGAATTTGTCGTGAGATGTGACGCAAGCAATGTGGGCCTGGGCGCTACATTGTTGCAAATGTCCTACTCACAATATGGGGAATTGAACCCAGCCGCTTATGCAAGCCGCAAGTTGAACAAGGCGGAAAAAAATTATTCAACAAGTGAGAAAGAATGTTTGGCGTTAATATGGGCTATAAAAAAATTCCAGATTTATCTATATGGCAGGACATTTGTGGTCCAAACAGATCATTTACCTCTCGCATTCTTATCATAAGCAAAGCATGAAAATGCCAGATTATTAAGATGGTCATTATTATTACAGCCATATTAATTTCTGATTGAATATATTCCCGGCCCTCAGAACGTTGGTGCAGATTTTTTAAGTAGACATCCGTGTGATGAAAGTCAGAAAAAAGAAATGTAGGACTTCATTTGCGCTAAGTTATCTCACAGATTGTAACCTGCAATGGATGCATGTTTTAGGAAGGGAGGTGTGTAGTGAAATATGTGAGATAATCGCTTATTTCAGTAATATTATAGTCCTATGATAATAAATACACCAGCCCTCATGTGTCTGACTATTTTCATCTTCAACGCCAGTAGAGCGCTGCCTTTTGTGCAGTGGAAATGCTTAAAAAAATGACCCGCCGTAAAATCTAACACGCTTTTAGTTTCGGTTTCGAATCGTACAATAAACATTTTAACATCTCGCCGATCTTCTGCACGAAACGGGGGAAAAGCTTATAATTAACGAATTGCCAGAACTGTGAGACCAAACTGGCGTTTGAATTAACGTAATATGTTAACTTTAACACTAAAATTTGTAATAATTCGGACATTTCTCAGTAGTAAGAACGAGACGATTGTAAAAATTAACGCCAACACTACCAACGGTTTGAAAAACCCCTCTTCGCTCTGCTCGCGGTCTCTTTAATATATACACGCTGTGGACAAAGCCAGCAGAGACAAACACACAGACAGTTTTCCATTTCCTCCTAGCGGTAAAATTCTGACGTCACTCAAACTAGTTGGTTATTTGAATAATGAAGAAATGATAGAGACAGGGGGGGGGGAGATGACCGACCTGTGTAAAAGTTATATTTGACGATTGACAGTGACAAAACTGAAAATCTAAACCATAATGAAACTGACCATAAAAATCATATAGTAGGATAGCTTAGTGTCCCCTGAGCAAAAATATGTTTTAGAAAAGATGGTAGTCCAAGTATTAGCCAAGTAATTGAGAAAATACTAGATGTCTAAGAACGCTTGGACGGACAGACTGTTGTTCTTGCTCGTTACACATAACGTTATTGGGGACGCAAGTTTAAAAAAGAGGCATGGTAGTAATTCAGATCCTATTGGTTGGTATAAGAGTAAAGGAGTAAAAAGGGGGAGATAGGGAAAAAGATTAACTAAAACTAAACATCTTTTTCTATTGGCATAACTAACGCAGACTGACCAATGGACTACGAGGCACATAGTTTGTTTGGAATTTGTTTTGTTTTTTAAAATTAAATTCAAAAAGATTTAGTAGTGCCTGCTTTCATTGGTCGGTTCTAATAGATATTGGCAAGAGGCATAGTGGTCTCGTGGCCATTTGACTAGAAAATTTTATACAAACAACTACGTTGAGAGCAGATGTGATAATTGTAAAATTAACTACTAAATTCACTATCTGGACGGGGCAGAGCAAAACTGAGGCCATATTCTTTGCCAGTCAGCGTTATTTGTGACATATTTCTTTGAATTAGTGGGTTTTTATTTCCTGTTACCATCCGGTGACAGGAAACCTGATGAGTGAGTGAGAAGAGAAGAGTCTCCATTATAAAGTTTATGCTGTCATCAGATAGCCTGAAGGAGCTTGTGTGTGTGTGCTGATTCATACAGACTTATTTTCGTCATACCAAGAATCCCAGGTGACACGTTAACAGCTGGGACATCTGACACTTCATCCGAATAAACTGGTTCTTATCAAAATAAAACTGAATTATATTGGGGCATGAAGAAAACAACAGCTCCTCATAACCAATGACTATCACTAGCATCTATTAAAGTTTTAGTCTGTGAATACACCTACAGGAACTCTATAATAACAATATTCATAGGACCAAGAGTTCATACTTTTTAGTTAAAGCATTATATGTAAATATATTTCCTCATTTTCAAAGACCTGTCCAAAAGAGTTGGCGGGACAGGCAGATTAAATTGTACAAAGAAAAAGCATTCCAATTTTAAAGAAAACTTTAACCACAGTCTTATTCATTTTCTTATAGTGAGTTAAAGTGTATTGTGTTGATGTACCATCATTTTCATTTCACCCCTAGACACTAGAGACATCATACACCAGCCACTAGAATCAAAATACGGACTGTGTGAGATCTAGGGAGGTAGCATTAGGTTCCCTGCTATAATATATCATCATCATCATCCTCTTTTTTAGAGTCAGGGTCCTACATGTGCTTGACCTCACACAGTTGACACAGACTGTGGTAAAGTGGGATGTTATAAATATTTATAGGGGACTTAGTGTACTGACTGAGATCAGCTGTGAAGGTATCTGTATCTAATAAGTGTGGTGTATTACAGATGACCTTACTTGCTACCACATTTATACCTCAGTCAGAATTATTCTGGAATATTGTGATGACTACGTTAAATGTCTAGGGTATGAAAATGATGAAGTGTAAGTCACAACAACAACAGACAGATAAACAATTTAATTTATTCCACAACACTTTACAACACTGTGACACTCACACACATATAACACTCTATAAGACTATCTTAAATGAGTCAAGTGTTTAAGTTTAAAAATATATGTATTAATTCTTTCATATGGGTTATCCTGATTCAAACTACACAGTGAACCAGGAATCACAATCAAATGTAATTTACAAGTATTAAATGTACACAGTTTATTTATATATGAACTTTGTATTGACATAAATTTTTATTATTATTATTCTATGTGTGTAATTTGTGAGAAGTAGTAATATGAGGTATATACTGGTTTTGTTCAAGGCTTGGTTTGTGTTTTTTCATTCTTGACTTCAAGTGTTTGATTAATCGTGGAATTAGTATGGAAAAGATTCACAGTTCCTGTCATTTGAACAATTAAATTGTCCCTCTGTGGTTTAATAAAATGTCAATTTTTTGAGGGGGCACAATAATGTTTGAGCTATCTGGCCACAGAAGCTATATCTTATCGTGATGGCGGCAGGAAAAAAGACTCCTCTGCTCGATTGCTTCACTGTGTTCCTGGATCTGGGACACCTACTGGTTCCGCTATCCTGGACCAAGGAAGTATGCTGTCAGCCTCTTTGGATTCAGCAAAACTCAGACAGGTGTTGCTTCAATAACTTAGGACCACAGTCCCCTGAAACAAGAAGGTTTGTAAACTCCTACTTCAGATCTAATTTATAATCTCTTTCCACACTGAAACACAATACCAGAACAAACACTCAACACTGAGTTTCAGGAGCGGGTAGGCCAAAACTGCTAGCTTCATCTGAAACAATATTACACCAGTATAGCATCCATCCCTAATGGTTTACTCTTGCAATTCCAGCATTATTTCCTTACTAGTCAATAAGGATAGGTGTCAGTTGTACTAATTTTGGCAATTCCATGCAGTTTTCTTTTCTCCGACACGTTCTGTTCAGGTTGGACACTATCTAGGCCTTGCTCATGTTCGCTACTGAAACCACGCACATATACAGACATAAATTATCAATTTAACATTCAATTTTCATTAAAAGATATCGAATATGTCAATGCTTACCACAATTCATGGAAAAAATAATACACAGATACGTTGACTGGCGATGAATAATGGCACAACTTTCCCCGATCTGCCTCTGTCCCAGACTTTTATAAGTTTAGAAAAAATATGATCTGGACTCAACTGTCAAACTGTTTCTTTTAGTAATGATTTATAAATTTTAAAATCGTGGGGCACTGAAAACTGAACTGACGGCTCCTAATGATCTCCTAATTTGACTATATTGGCGATTGGCGGGTCTACTAATAACCTAAACCAATCGGGATCGATCGGGCGGTATAAAAACAAATCGGGCCAATGTTTAACACACAGACAAAGTCTATTTCCCCAAAAAAGTACCCCTACCTAAGCACAACCCCAAAGTACCGACCCCTACTCACGTTTCCCACCCCCACCAAAAAATTATATTTCCCCCCCCCCCCCGTTTCCGACTAATCGTGTTTTCGCCTTTCAATTTACTTCTATTCCTTATCCCAATCAAATAGGATTTAAACTTGTTGGCCTATTTCGCCGTAAAATTGTGGATGGGTGGTTTCAAAAAAAATTCAAAATCAAAACATGCACATATGATGATTGCCTCTGTGACGATTATGAATTGGTGTTGTCCCTGACACCACCCTCACTATTTTCTTTTGCCTATAGATTTTTGTTAATACCTAACTATTTGCGTTTAACACTTAACATATTCTTTTTGGTCAGCAAGCCCTAAGGAACCCAAAATATATAAATTTAATGGGGCACTAAGAGGGGCTTGTGCGTTCAAATCACAAATTCAACAATATGCAATTTGCTTCCTACAATCCTCCCGTTTCACTTCGAATACGATTGTGGTGTCTGTGGTACTGTCCAATGTCAGGCTTTTCAAACGTAAACCAGTAATAATGTCATGTTTTCCTAATAAGAGGCCGTTTTTCACCGTTTTTTTTTTTTTTTCTTTTCGCCAGTCGTGATTGTTT
>JAMPIV010018212.1:0-152500 GCA_024509875.1 Oreohelix idahoensis
GATCATTCTAGCTGAGAACATCTATTAGTCCTCACAACTTGATCATTCTAGCTGAGAACATCTATTAGTCCTCACAACTTGATCATTCTAGCTGATCATTCTAGCTGAGAACATCTATTAGTCCTCACAACTTGATCATTCTAGCTGAGAACATCTATTAGTCCTACTTGATCATTCTAGCTGAGAACATCTATTAGTGAGAACCTCACAACTTGATCATTCTAGCTGAGAACTATTAGTCTACTTTAGTCCTCACAACTTGATCATTCTAGCTGAGAACATCTATTAGTCCTCACAACTTGATCATTCTTGAGAACATCTATTAGTCCTCACAACAATCATTCTAGCTGAGAACATCTATTAGTCCTCACAACTTGATCATTCTAGCTGAGAACATCTATTAGTCCTCACAACTTGATCATTCTAGCTGAGAACATCTATTAGTCCTCACAACTTGATCATTCTAGCTGAGAACATCTATTAGTCCTCACAACTTGATCAACTTGAGAACTAGCTGAGAACATCTATTAGTCCTCACAACTTGATCATTCTAGCTGAGATTACATCTATTAGATCATTCTTCCTCACAACTTGATCATTCTAGCTGAGAACATCTATTAGTCCTCACAACTTGATCATTCTAGCTGAGAACATCTATTAGTCCTCACAACTTGATCATTCTAGCTGAGAACATCTATTAGTCCTCACAACTTGATCATTCTAGCTGAGAACATCTATTAGTCCTCACAACTTGATCATTCTAGCTGAGAACATCTATTAGTCCTCACAACTTGATCATTCTAGCTGAGAACATCTATTAGTCCTCACAACTTGATCATTCTAGCTGAGAACATCTATTAGTCCTCACAACTTGATCATTCTAGCTGAGAACATCTATTAGTCCTCACAACTTGATCATTCACAACTTGATCATTCTAGCTGAGAACATCTATTACTTGATCATTCTAGCTGAGAACATCTATTAGTCCTCACAACTTGATCATTCTAGCTGAGAACATCTATTAGTCCTCACAACTTGATCATTCTAGCTGAGAACATCTATTAGCCCTCACAACTTGATCATTCTAGCTGAGAACATCTATTAGTCCTCACAACTTGATCATTCTAGCTGAGAACATCTATTAGTCCTCACAACTTGATCATTCTAGCTGAGAACATCTATTAGTCCTCACAACTTGATCATTCTAGCTGAGAACATCTATTAGTCCTCACAACTTGATCATTCTAGCTGAGAACATCTATTAGTCCTCACAACTAGCTGATCATTCTAGCTGAGCTGAGAACTAGCTGAGAACATCTATTAGTCCTCACAACTTGATCATTCTAGCTGAGAACATCTATTAGTCCTCACAACTTGATCATTCTAGCTGAGAACATCTATTAGTCCTCACAACTTGATCATTCTAGCTGAGAACATCTATTGATCTATTAGTCCTCACAACTTGATCATTCTAGCTGAGAACATCTATTAGTCCTCACAACTTGATCATTCTAGCTGAGAACATCTATTAGTCCTCACAACTTGATCATTCTAGCTGAGAACATCTATTAGTCCTCACAACTTGATCATTCTAGCTGAGAACATCTATTAGTCCTCACAACTTGATCATTCTAGCTGAGAACATCTATTAGTCCTCACAACTTGATCATTCTAGCTGAGAACATCTATTAGTCCTCACAACTTGATCATTCTAGCTGAGAACATCTATTAGTCCTCACAACTTGATCATTCTAGCTGAGAACATCTATTAGTCCTCACAACTTGATCATTCTAGCTGAGAACATCTATTAGCTGAGAACATCTATTAGTCCTCACAACTTGATCATTCTAGCTGAGAACATCTATTAGTCCTCACAACTTGATCATTCTAGCTGAGAACATCTATTAGTCCTCACAACTTGATCATTCTAGCTGAGAACATCTATTAGTCCTCACAACTTGATCATTCTAGCTGAAAACATCTATTAGTCCTCACAACTTGATCATTCTAGCTGAGAACATCTATTAGTCCTCACAACTTGATCATTCTAGCTGAGAACATCTATTAGTCCTCACAACTTGATCATTCTAGCTGAGAACATCTATTAGTCCTCACAACTTGATCATTCTAGCTGAGAACATCTATTAGTCCTCACAACTTGATCATTCTAGCTGAGAACATCTATTAGTCCTCACAACTTGATCATTCTAGCTGAGAACATCTATTAGTCCTCACAACTTGATCATTCTAGCTGAGAACATCTATTAGTCCTCACAACTTGATCATTCTAGCTGAGAACATCTATTTAGTCCTCTATTAGTCCCTCACAACTTGATCATTCTAGCTGAGAACATCTATTAGTCCTCACAACTTGATCATTCTAGCTGAGAACATCTATTAGTCCTCACAACTTGATCATTCTAGCTGAGAACATCTATTAGTCCTCACAACTTGATCATTCTAGCTGAGAACATCTATTAGTCCTCACAACTTGATCATTTTAGTTGAGAAACTATTAGTCCTCACAACTTGATAGCTGAGAACATCTATTAGTCCTCACAACTTGATCATTCTAGCTGAGAACATCTATTAGTCCTCACAACTTGATCATTCTAGCTGAGAACATCTATTAGTCCTCACAACTTGATCATTCTAGCTGAGAACATCTATTAGTCCTCACAACTTGATCATTCTAGCTGAGAACATCTATTAGTCCTCACAACTTGATCATTCTAGCTGAGAACATCTATTAGTCCTCACAACTTGATCATTCTAGCTGAGAACATCTATTAGTCCTCACAACTTGATCATTCTAGCTGAGAACATCTATTAGTCCTCACAACTTGATCATTCTAGCTGAGAACATCTATTAGTCCTCACAACTTGATCATTCTAGCTGAGAACATCTATTAGTCCTCACAACTTGATCATTCTAGCTGAGAACATCTATTAGTCCTCACAACTTGATCATTCTAGCTGAGAACATCTATTAGTCCTCTCCAGGAGTTGATCATTCTAGCTGAGAACATCTATTAGTCCTCACAACTTGATCATTCTAGCTGAGAACATCTATTAGTCCTCACAACTTGATCATTCTAGCTGAGAACATCTATTAGTCCTCACAACTTGATCATTCTAGCTGAGAACATCTATTAGTCCTCACAACTTGATCATTCTAGCTGAGAACATCTATTAGTCCTCACAACTTGATCATTCTAGCTGAGAACATCTATTAGTCCTCAACTTGATCATTCTAGCTGAGAACATCTATTAGTCCTCACAACTTGATCATTCTAGCTGAGAACATCTATTAGTCCTCACAACTTGATCTATTAGTCCTCACAACTTGATCATTCTAGCTGAGAACATCTATTAGTCCTCACAACTTGATCATTCTAGCTGAGAACATCTATTAGTCCTCACAACTTGATCATTCTAGCTGAGAACATCTATTAGTCCTCACAACTTGATCATTCTAGCTGAGAACATCTATTAGTCCTCACAACTTGATCATTCTAGCTGAGAACATCTATTAGTCCTCACAACTTGATCACAACTTGATCTATTAGTTCTAGCTGAGAACATCTATTAGTCCTCACAACTTGATCATTCTAGCTGAGAACATCTATTAGTCCTCACAACTTGATCATTCTAGCTGAGAACATCTATTAGTCCTCACAACTTGATCATTCTAGCTGAGAACATCTATTAGTCCTCACAACTTGATCATTCTAGCTGAGAACATCTATTAGTCCTCACAACTTGATCATTCTAGCTGAGAACATCTATTAGTCCTCTTCAGGAGTTCGTATTTATCAACGCTGCATAAGAGTTCAAGCACCGATTTTTCTTTTTGACTAATAATTGCACTCTGAAATAACTCCTGTCTGTGGTTGAAAATTATGTTCCTCGTCACAAAAAGGCAAACGCCTCAAGGAACAATAGGCGCGAGAATTGTAAAAATTGATAACGCGAACGAAAATACAAGAAAACTGTATGGATATCGCACGTGCGTGTTGTGTGTACTGTAATGATATCGCACGTGCGTTGTATGTCTGTAATTTTCATATCGCACGTGTGTCTCTTACATTGATATCACACGTATGTGTTGTGTCTCTCACATTTATATCACACGTGTGTGTTGTGCCTCTTACATTTATATCACACGTATGTGTTGTGTCTCTCACATTTATATCACACGTGTGTGTTGTGTCTCTTACATTGATATCACACGTATGTGTTGTGTCTCACATTTATATCACACGTGTGTGTTGTGTCTCTTACATTTATATCACACGTGTGTGTTGTGTCTCTTACATTTATATCACACGTGTGTGTTGTGTCTCTTACATTTATATCACACGTGTGTGTTGTGTCTCTCACATTTATATCACACGTGTGTGTTGTGTCTCTTACATTTATATCACACGTATGTGTTGTGTCTCTTACAGAGTCCCATAGTAGATAGTACCGTAGGGTAGTGAAGCGTTAGAGACTGCAATATACTAGGTGCAACGTCGAGAGATAGGGTGACCAGTTACCTTCCTTGCTGCCTTTGCCTTCCCTAACAAGAGAAGAGTCAAGTACCCATTTACAGCTGGGTAGACTAGTGCGATACACCACCGTTTTTTGAACCCGGTTTCTTTGCTGCAAGAGGCCAGTGCTTTAACCACTCTGCCAATCGGAGGCTCAACTAACAAGTATAACAGTAAATAAAGAAGAAGCCATGCAGGTTATACTTATGGAATTCTTTTATGGCAGAATTTTCTACTGGATCTTTTGTGCAAGTTTTTAATCAACTTCAGGATATAACTTTGCGATTTTCAAGTGCGAAAAGCAATTAGTTCGAGCAAATTTATAGCCGTTACTCGAACACGCTGGACGCGGAATTTACAGCCAGGACAATCATGAACTTGGCAGCATCGAAGTAACGTTTTCTCCCGTGACAAAGATTCCAACTCAAGTTGTAGCCGACAAAAGTCTGGTTTTAGAAGTGCCATAAATAACATGTTTATCGTTATCATCATCATTGTCGTAATCCGTAATAAAACTCGTTACGATTATTCGGTGCAAGCAGAAATCTTTCTGTTGTATTCTGGAAAAAATCTCGCACTGTTTCGTTTATTATGCGGCACGACGTGATAAATATACTGTTCAAAAAAAGAAACGCAACATTATTGCAGTGGTAACGGACACCAAATTTCAAACTTGTATCAACATTTTATTTTACTGAATTAATGTTTCAATCTTGGCATGAAGAAACTTTCAGACTTTAGCAATGAAATGATGTTCATTAAATTTGGTTTGGACTTTTATTCTTTGCGACTGAGGCCTCCGTTTCAGTAAGGTGTATGGCCTCCTCCGGCCTCTATCAGAGAACGACATCTCCTTGACATGGATCCGATTAGCCGTTGGATCTGTTGTTGTGGGATGGCTGCCCACTCTTCCCGCAGTGCAAGAGACGACTGTCGGAGATTGGCTGGAGCCACGTCTCGCTGGCGGAGTTGTCTGTCGAATTCATCCCATAAGTGTTCTATGGGGTTCATGTCTGATGACACGGCTGGCCACGGAATGGTCTGTACGTTGTTGTCAGCGAGGAACTGGGTGGTGAGTTGTGCCACATGAGGCCGAGCGTTATCCTGCTGAAAAATCTACCCTCGTTCAGCCAGAAGTGGAAGGACGTGAGGACGAAGAATTTCAGCGACGTATCGTTGGGCATTCAGGCGTCCTTCAATTTGCACCAGGTCACTTCTTCCCATGAAGTTGATCGCCCCCCACATCAGTACACCTCCACCACCATGTGGAGGAGCCTCATCAACGCTGTTCTGGCCGTAGCGCTTATGTACTCTGCGGTGAACTCTTCTCCGTCTATCGTGTCGCTGGAGCACAAAAAATGATTCATCCCTAAACCAAACCCATCTCCAGTCATTCCCAACGGTCCATTGACGATGCTGGTTCGCCCACTGCAGTCGGTTCTGGCGATGCTGGTCCGTAAGAACAGGACCTCTGTAGGGTCTTCTAGCCCAAAGACCAGAGTCGTGCAGCCGGTTCCTGACCGTTTGATCTGAAATTCGACGAGCTGCTGACATTGACTGGACTATGGAGGACGCAGATGCAAGTCGATTCCTGAGGTGACGCAGCCGTATGAAGCGGTCTTCGGCAGGAGTTGTGACTCTGGGTCTTCCACTGCGCGGCCGGTCTGCCACTGAGCCAGTTTCTTGAAATCGCCTCCAAAGGCGACTAATGGTGCTTCTAACCACATTAAATTGTCTGGCCACTACACTTTGTAAATGTCCAGTCTGTAAACGTCCAATGATGATGAGTAGTTGTTCTGTAGTGAGATGAGCCATACTTGCGCATTGAATTTTCAACTGAATTTATTCGAGAAGCGTCAATCTTTTATAGGCATTCAATAATATGGTCAAAGAGTTTTGTGTTCAGTAAGTTTCACGGGATTCTCATGAACCTGTCACGAGTTATTGTCAAAAATGTTGTTTTGACCTTGACCTCTTTCATGACCTCACGAATCATGAGGTGAGTACAATTCAGGTAACCACGAGAAGTTAATGACCAGGTGGACACAGTCGATAGGTTGACTGATGTCCAATCAGCGAATATCTTTTATAAAAGTAACACCAAAAAAGTTGCGTTTCTTTTTTTGAACAGTATATTTAAAGCGCTGCCAGATTTAGCAATTTCCATATAAAGCATCAAAGATGGCATGTCCATTTTATGGTTGAAGTTTGTGTGGCTTACAGTTTCTAAAGGGGCAGTAGGTTTAGTGCTCAATCCTCCTGAATCGCCTTTTACGATATGCAAGGTAGGTTACTGTGTTACTATTCTTTGCTTCTCTTTCTGGCTTTGGTAACGACGTGGGTGTTATTCGTTCCATTCTGTTATACACGGGTGCCTGCGTACAACAGAAGAATTGAAATGGTATGATACGATCATGAACATGGAGCTGATGACAGTTACAGGCAAGTGCCACTGGAACAAGAGATGAGAAGATGACGCTGACGATGGATAAGACTCACATTGATGAAACTTTTCAGTAGCATTTCATTGAAGTCGTTCTTCTAGAATCTCCACTATAAGAGAGGTAGAGGGAGAAACCAAAGAAAACAAAAGAGATCTGGTGAAGGAAATGCAAGAGATAAGAAAGACACGTAAACACTTGAAGCTGATAGCACGGGATATAAGGAGATTGTTGATGGTCTATGCTCCTTCAGGAGCTGAAAGGTAATCAATAAACGAATAAACACCAAAACTAATATTCTGATATGGTACGTTATTATCTCACGGGTCGTATAGTGCTAAGGTGACCAGACGTCCCGGTTTTTCCGGGACAGTCCCGGTTTTCGACCATTTTTGATAACACTGACAAACAACATTTTTCTTTCTTATATAAGAATAAGTGTTCTTAGGTCAGTTTCTTGCGCTGATTTCAAATCTGAAATCCGTTTATCTCTATCACGTCGGGTTCTTAAGATATTTGTGAATAAATATATTTTTGGGAAACCGTTATTTGCTCCGTTTCATTTTTACTATATAACTTATTAAAAATTAATAAAAAGCAACATAATTCTACTTTTTATACTGCTAAAAGATGCATGACATATGTTACGCGATTTTTCAAATAGTTACTGTATTTTGAAATAATTCTGAGCAAAATATGGCTTCTAGAAGTTGTAGAAATTCGGCTGATCTGTTCTGTTACGTGTGCAGATATTTTACCGATCGTGTTGACCAGAAAAACTTTACACCATTACTAAAGAAAGCATATGAACTTTATTTCGATTCGAAAGTTGATGATGCAAATAAATCTTGGTAGCCAAATGCAGTTTGTTCGATACATTGGCAGGTTGGTTACGAAAATCGCTGAAGCATAAGTCGATGCCTTTTGGAGTGCCAGTAATATGGCGTGAACATACAAATCACACTACTGATTGTACTTCTGCTTGACAAATATCCATGGTTTCACTTAAAACTAGAAAGTCGTGGTTTATTCAAATATTGAATTGGTTTCGAAACCAGTGCCTCATGATCCAATCACGTGTCCGATCCAAGTACCACCAGAACATAATCCGTTGGACGTGAATGAACCATCAGAAAGTGATAGTTTACCTGCATTAGAAACTAATTCTGACTCAGATTACATACCGGTGAATGATAGTGTTTACTTAATTAACCATTCAGGACTTTCAGATCTAATACGTGATCTCGCTCTTACCAAAGGACAAGCGGAATTACTCGGTTCGCGACTCAAAGAATGGAATCTTTTAGCGCCCAATACTCCGATATCTAAATTTCGTCATAGACACAGAGAACTTGTTCAATACTTTGAGATGGATGATGACATTTGCTATTGCAAAGATGTAAACGGTCTAATGGTGCACCTCGGTCATAAGCACATAGTCAACGAATGGCGACTTTTCATCGATTCTTCCAAGACTAGTCTAAAAGCTGTGTTATTGCATAACAGAAATTTATTTTCATCAATTCCAGTCACCTACTCTGTTCATATGAAAGAAACTTATGACAATATGGCTATACGTTTGGAAAAAATAAAGTACAATGACTACCAATGGCGGATTTGTGGAGACCTAAGGTCATTGCATTCTCACGGGCATGCAGACTGGGTATACTAAATTTTGTTGCTTCCGATGTGAATGGGACAGCCGCAACAGACAGGAACATTATGCAAGAAAGGTGTGGCCTATCCGGGATCGTATGCAGCTCGGGCATAAAAATGTAATACACGAGCCATTAGTTAACAAAGACAGCTTCATTTTACCACTGTTACATATAAAGTTGGGGCTCATGAAGAATTTTGTAAAAGCGTTAGATAAAACGAGCAAAGCTTTCACTTATCTTCGAGAAAAGTTTCAGCAATTTAGCAATGCAAAGATAAAGGAAGGTATCTTTGTAGGACCTCAGATTAGGAAAGTTATTGCAGACAAACAATTCGAGAACTTGTTACATGGTAGTGAACTTCGCGCATGGATGGCATTCAAATCGATCGTCGATAACTTTCTGAGAAATCACAAATCTGTTGACTATGTTGCATATTGTTAAGCAGTGCATAGATGCATACAGAATTATGGGCTGTAACATGTCCCTCAAAATCCATTTGCTCGATTCACATCTTGACTTTTTCCCTGACAACCTTGGCGAAGTCAGCGATGAACATGGAGAACGATTCCATCAAGATATCGCCGTAATGGAGTCACGTTATCAAGGACGGTGGAGTGTGACCATGCTTGCCGATTATTGTTGGATGCTTCATCGCGATGTACGCCATGCCATTCCCCGACGAAAGTCGACTGCAAAGAAATTCAAGCCTACATAACTGTTATACTTCTTGTACGAATGATGTTGTAATACTGTATGCGTTGTTAAAAAACTTCAATTGCGTATTTCTAGAGATCCCGACCTGATAGAGAAAAACGGTTTGCAGATTTAAAAACAGCGCATTAAAATTGACCAGAAAAACATAGAAATGTTAGAGAAAGAAAAAAAAAGTTTTTTTTTGTTAGTCAGTGTAATTTGTCCCGACTTTTTTTCGATGCACTCCGGGACGCCAATTTGTCCCGGTTTTGGACGAATTTGCCAATTTGGCATAAATCTCACAGATTTAAAAAAAAATATTATTATTCCGTGTCTGACTTGAGGGAATTTTTAATTATTAGTGAACTGGCGCCGAAACAGCACAAGAGGTTGTCAGGACCGCGAATTAGTTTTGTAGTTCCAATGTGATATTCGCAGTTATTTGAAATTTTAGGTAGTGATAAAGTACCAAGATTTTGCGTACGGTATACGTTTATTTAATTTGATGATGATGATGATGATATAATCCCTTTAGCTGTGAGCAGGTAGCTCTTGACAGCCCATTGCCTCTCTGACAAAGGTGCAAGTCTTCCTCAGTTGCTGTGATGATGTGTAGAGTGTATTGTGGATGGTTGGGTGCGATGGGAGTAGTTGGCGTCGCAGGTCTGTTAGTCTTGGGCACTGTAACAGTAGGTGTTCAACTGATTCCTCATGGTGGTGGCAGTGCCTACAGTTTGGTTCACGTAGTGGGTCTATTCTATTTAAATGTTTATTGACAGGGGCATGGCCTGTTCTCAGCTGGAAAATTAGACTCTGATCTCTTCTTTTCAGTTGTTTAACTGGATCTTGAGGGTTTGGTTTAGCTTGATGTTTGAAGAATAGCCGCCCTGTCTGGGAGGAAGCCCATTGGTTTAGCCATTCTTCCCTATAATTGTTTCTCAGGATCTGTTGGCAGGTTTGCAGTGTGGTACTTGATGGGAACTGGGGCAGTGCTGCTCCTCTTTTGGATAGTTTGTCGGCTTTTTCATTTCCTGGGACTCCGACATGCCCTGGGATCCACTGGAGTGTAACTTCGACGCAATAGGAAGTGAACAGTTGGTCAATAAATCTACAGATGTTATTAATGTTAGGGGACATTTTGCTTTCTAGGGCTTGGAGTGCTGATTTTGAGTCTGAGAATATAACAATATCCTCAGGTGGAGTGATGCCACTTTCAAAGTCTGAGATTATCCGGCACAATGCTTTTTCTAGTGCTGTTATTTCTGCATCATAGCTGGAACAAATTTCTCCGCAAGGGCCAAAGATGCAAGGGTGGTCTTCTGGGTGCTGGTTGGGGTATTTTATCACTGCGCCATATCCAGCATTGATGGTAGCTTTAAATGCAGATCCATCTGTGTAGACATGGATGATGTCTTGTGGATATGAGTCTATAGTTTCTAAAGCGATGGTTTTCAGTAGTGGTCCTAGAGTGTTCTTGTCTGCTGAGGGGTCAGAGAGTTCAGTTCTTACTATGGGAGTAGTTGCCTGCCAACAAGGTGGTTCATTATTGACAGTTACCATCGGCTTTCTAACTGCTGGTAGGTGGTGTTTGATGCTAGCTTCTTTTGCATTTTTAAGAAAAGATGTCTTTTGTATTCTGTGTTTTTGGTGCCACTGCTCTATCATTTTCCTATTCTCCTCCTTTGTGTCCATTCTCAGATACCTTTCGTATGTTTCCACTGCTGAACGTTCTCTTCTTAGGTTTAAGGGTTCAATATTGGTGTTGATTTCGCATGCATCTGTCGGCGTTAAGAGGAGGCCTATCCTCCAGACTCGATCATAGGCTTGTCTAAGATCAATAAATGTTGCAAGCACATTTCTTTTTTTCTTGGAAGGCATCACCTATCTCTTGGGTGAATCGTATCAACTGATCCATTGTCTGTTTGTTTCTTCTAAAACCTGACTGATTGGTGTTTAAGATCTTATTGCTTTCTAGCCACCAATATAGCCTTTCATTTATCATCCTTTCAGTGATCTTGCCTAGGTTTGATGTCAAGGAGATCGGTCGATAGCTTGTTACTTCATTGGATGGTTTGTCCTTCTTAAGGACTGGGATGATATTGGCTTTTCTCCAGTCTGTTGGTAACTTGCCTTCTCTCCAGGTCTTGTTAATGAGGTCAAGGATGGTGGAGAGTTCATAATTTGAGAGGTTTGAGATCATCTCGTTAGTGAGCCGATCAGGTCCAGCAGCTTTTCCTTTCTTGCATTTTTTTTAGGGCCATCTTGAGTTCTGAAAGAGTGAAGTTCTTTTCAAAGACCTCACAGCTAGCTGTTGGTTGTTTCTCCATCATTTTGGTGAGTGATCTGATAGCACTGTCAAGTCTCTTGCGTGGTTGTTTTTTGTTTACGTTAGCAAAGTACTTATTGAAGGCTTCTGCTTTCTGTGCATCCCTTGTTAGTGGTGGTTCAGTGCTTGTAATGATGGGTTCAGGGTTTTTTCTTTCTTTTAATTCCTGAGAGATTTGATATGAGGCACCATGCTTTCTTTCCGTCTTTCCGCAAGTTTAACTCTCCACATTTCTTAACCCATGTTTCTCTTTTTGCTTTTTTGCTCAGACGTTTAACTTTTGCAGTTAGGCGGTTATAATTTGCTTTGTTGGCGGGGGTTGGGTGTTTCTCAGCTTACCGTCTTGCTTTTTTCCTCTCGTTTACAGCAGCCTCCAGTTCTGTACTCCAGTAAGGTTTAAACTTTCTCCTACATCCTCGTGGAATGGCTTCTTTAGCAGACTGCAGTAGTGCTGTAGTGATTTTACTATATACCTTGTCTATGTCTAGCGTCATGTCGATGGCCTCGAATCGTTGTCGTACTTGTCTCCTGAAGAAATGCCAGTCTGCCTTTTTGTAGTTCCATGGGGGTGATGTTAAGCAATTTCTTTTTATTTCCCTGGTGTTTGTGATCTCAAGGAGGATGGGTCTGTGGTCACTTCCGATGTCGTCGAGCACTCTAACTGAGCAATGTGGGTGGGTATCTGCTGTTACTAGGGTGAGATCTGGTCTGCTTTTTGTTCCACTGGCGCGGTGGAGCAATGTCGGTGGGGTGTGAGCATTCTGCAGTAGGATGAGTGTGGTAGTGTTAGTGAGTTCTTCTATAGCTATTCCTGTTGGGTTCCTGTCTGTGTAGCCCCACAGAGGTGAATGACCATTCATGTCACCAGCAATGATCATTCTCCTCAAGTCCGTGGTCTGGAAAGGCTTCAGAGCAAGGTGTGTTTTTGGCGGGTTGTAAATGTTAATGATTTTCAATGGCTTTCCTCCACTCCAGACTATCACTTCCTGTAGATCTGTTTCGTCATTGGTTTCAAGAGCAGAAACCTCAGCCTGTGTATCATTCCGGATAAGTGTCACTAATCCTTGACATTTTATACACTTGCACTGGTACACTGTATAGCCTGTGATATGGAAGGAGGTGTCTTTTGGTAGCATTGCTTCTTGGATAACTGCAACATGGATTTTTAGGTCCAGTAGAAGCTTGGTTAGTTCAAGTATTTTGTTTCGGATTCCTGATATGTTGAGTTGGAGGATGCGTAGTGAGTCTGTGTTATATATATTATTATTACTGGTAGTATACTTTTCACTACTCTCCCCAGGTACCGAAGGGCAGCGCGGGCCTTGATAACCGAGGCGACACCCGAGCTCGTATAGAGTCTGTTGTCTTAGAGGCATGTTCATGATTTCAGGGGGGGGGGGGGGGGATGGATGCATTTTTCAGTATCCCCGAAGGGAGGCAGTTCAGTGTATCAGTATCCCAGGATCGTCACGTCCTGCCAGAAAAATAGCATATACATCTGGGTCAGCTAAGTCATCATTCTTCAGTCAGCTTTGCCAACCCTTCTGCAGTGATGGTATATCTGGCGTTCCCCGCCACCTAGAAGGCTGTCACAGAGGGACAAAGGTGCAATGTCCGCTGGCCTGCATCTCTTCGTCATCCATGGGGATTATTGGATAGGAGACAAACAGCGAAGAATGAGGCAAGAAAGCATTTAACCCATGAAGTGGGGGTGGATTGGTGCAGACCAGAGCTTGTACCACTCGCCGGTGGGTTCTGCATCTACACCTATAGGGTTCCACCAACTCCACAGCCCTTTTGTCTGGCCCCTCACCAAGGACCTGTCCGGCTTGGGTGACCCTGCCAGGAGTAAAACTCCCGCCGGCATAGCTCCCAGGATCATTGAGGCACTCAAGCTCTCCAACCAACGGCAAGGTAGGCTTAGGTGTGGAGAGTTATTTAATTTAAACGGTGAACTATTTGTGCATATTTTGTTATTGTTGTAAGAAAATGGTACCAAAGCGTAAATGCAGTTTCAATGAAGATTTATAAAAGGAATATCCGTTTATTAAAAAGAGTACATCAAACTTCAATGTACGATGCAATATATGTGCCTCCGGGTTTTCGATAAGCCATAGTGGACGTTGTGATATTAAGAACCACATAAGCAGTGAGAAACATAAGAGAGCCGTCGTTACAGCTGCATCAAGCTCGTCGTTAACCACTTTCTTCAGAGCTGATAAAATTGGTGACCAAGAAGAGCAATTAGCTGCTATAGAAGGCGCCTTTGCATACCATACAGTGCTGCACAATCATACTTTTAGGTCTATGGATTGCACATCAAAATTACTTCAGGTTACTTTAGAGCCAAAATTTGCATGTGCACGTACGAAAACAGAAGCCATTATTCGAAATGTCTTGGCACCCCATATTCTAAATGAGTTAAGATGGGACCTAGAAAAGTCTACATTTATTTCTGTACTGACAGATGCATCCAACCACAAAGAATTCAAGATTTTTCCTCTGCTTGTCAGATACTTTGATCACAGTAATGGAGTGAAAATTAAAATATTAGAGTTAAAGTCATTGCCAGGTAAAACATCTGATATTGTAAGTAGTTTTCTTAATGACTGCATAACTGAAAATGGTTTAGACAGGAAAGTAGTTGGATTATGCGCAGATAACACAAATTCCAATTTTGGAGGTGCTGAAAGGAAAGGACAGAACAATGTTTTCAAAAAAATGCAAGAAAACCTTGGACATGGTCTTATAGGAGTTGGGTGTGCAGGTCATATTTTCCACAACACTGTTCGAACAGCTGCAGATGTACTGCCTGTTGATGTCGCGCTGATTATATTGCTAAAATGTATCTACTCTTCAAATCATACACAGTACGAGTTGAAAGACTCAAGGAGTTTTGCCATTTTGTGGAAACAGACTTCCAGATGATCTTAGGTTATGCTCAGACTAGGTGGCTTGCTCTGCTGTTGAAAGGGTTCTTCAGATGTTCCTGCCTCTAAAATCATATTTTCAATCTCAATACAAATGCCCAGTTTTTATAAAGACATTCTTTGAAAATCCTCTATCTGAGGCATGGCTTGTTTTTGTTCACAGTCAGGCCTCTCCATTCCACGAAGCAGTGCAAAAAATAGAGGGACAGACAGTCACTGTGTTTGAAGTCATTGACAGCATCAACAGGTTGAAAACTATTTTGAAGTCCAAACTGGAAGACTGTTTCTTGCCATCAAGAGTTAAGCTAATCCTTGAAAAGCTGGAAATGGAAGGACTTCCAAAGGAGGATGTGAAAAAGTTTCATGCTAGCGTTTCTTCGTTCTATGAAACAGCTTTCAATTATTTGAATAAATGGGCTGCAAAAAATTTTCAAGACCTAGAATCCTACAGCTGGGTAACGCTGAACAGAATACCAATTTGGGCAGATATTGAGATATCATCACTTGTGATTCAAACATTACCTTCAGCCCACTTTACAGAAACTGAAATTTATGACAAATATGTCTATATGAAGCAGTTTGTTACTTCTCAGAAAATTAGTGAATGGAGTGCCAAAAAAACATTGCCACCACAACGTTGGATTGAAATGGTTTCCCACTTCAAAAACAATAATGTGACATTTTCAAATATTTTGAAGTTGGCAGAGTTTTTTTCTGTCTAAATGGAACAAATGCTGCCACAGAAAGAGTGTTTTCTTTGATGAACAGCTTATGGACAAGTGATAAAACACAGCTAGGTGTTGAAACTTTGAAAGCTATGTTGACAACCAAAGTGAACTGTGAGGAAACATGTGTCGAGTTTTTTAAGATGCTGCTTGCAAAGAAGGACCTATTGATAAAAATCCACTCATCTGAAAAGTACAGTAACTCAGCTTCACCTTAAGTAAGGATTATTGATGTTTTTCTCTCTTATTAGTTTAAGTAGTTAAACGTATACAGTAAAATGTATGTCATTCAATGTTATTCAAATGTATATATAAAAAGTATATTATTTTAAATTGACATCAACTTGATTTTTCCGGGACATGTCCCGACTTTTGACCTTTTCTTTACCCTTTTGTCCCGATTTTTGCATTGAAATAGGTCAAATCTACTATTTTGTTCCGGATTAGGGTTTTGAAAATATGGTCACCTTAATAGTGCGCCCGTTTGGTCATAACCAGATGTCCCTACGTCTGCACTTTACACGATATAAAACAAGCGTATTTGGGGTCGTCCACATATGACGTCAGGCAATTTTTGCCTATTTGTAATACTAAGGTGACCATATTTTCAAAACCCTAATCCGGGACAAAATAGTAGATTTGACCTATTTCAATGCAAAAAATCGGGACAAAAGGGTAAAGAAAAGGTCAAAAGTCGGGACATGTCCCGGAAAAATCAAGTTGATGTCAATTTAAAATAATATACATTTTATATATACATTTGAATAACATTGAATAACATACATTTTACTGTATAAGTTTAACTACTTAAACTAATAAGAGAGAAAAACATCAATAATCCTTACTTAAGGTGAAGCTGAGTTACTGTACGTTTCAGATGAGTGGATTTTTATCAATAGGTCCTTCTTTGCAAGCAGCATCTTAAAAAACTCGACACATGTTTCCTCACAGTTCACTTTGGTTGTCAACATAGCTTTCAAAGTTTCAACACCTAGCTGTGTTTTATCACTTCCCCATAAGCTGTTCATCAAAGAAAACACTCTTTCTGTGGCAGCATTTGTTCCAGGTAGACAGAAAAAAAAACTCTGCCAACTTCAAAATATTTGAAAATGTCACATTATTGTTTTTGAAGTGGGAAACCATTTCAATCCAACGTTGTGGTGGCAATGTTTTTTTGGCACTCTACTAATTTTCTGAGAACAAACTGCTTCATATAGACATATTCGTCATAAATTTCAGTTTCTGTAAAGTGGGCTGAAGGTAATGTTTGAATCACTAGTGATGATGATATCTCAATATCTGCCCAAATTGGTATTCTGTTCAGCGTTACCCAGCTGTAGGATTCTAAGTCTTGAAAATTTTTTGCAGCCCATTTATTCAAATAATTGACAGCTGTTTCATAGAACGAAGAAACGCTAGCATGAAACTTTTTCACATCCTCCTTTGGAAGTCCTTCCATTTCCAGCTTTTCAAGGATTAGCTTAACTCTTGATGGCAAGAAACAGTCTTCCAGTTTGGACTTCAAAATAGTTTTCAACCTGTTGATGCTGTCAATGACTTCAAACACAGTGACCGTCTGTCCCTCTATTTTTTGCACTGTTTCGTGGAATGGAGAGGCCTGACTGTGAACAAAAACAAACCATGCCTCAGATAGAGGATTTTCAAAGAATGTCTGTATAAAAACTGGGCATCTGTCTTGAGATTGAAAATATGATTTTAGAGGCAGGAACATCTGAAGAACCCTTTCAACAGCAGGCAGCAGAGCAAGCCACCTAGTCTGAGGATAACCTAAGATCATCTGGAAGTCTGTTTCCACAAACTGGCAAAACTCCTTGAGTCTTTCAACTCGTACTGTGTATGATTTGAAGAGTAGATACATTTTAGCAATAATCAGCTCGACATCAACAGGCAGTACATCTGCAGCTGTTCGAACAGTGTTGTGGAAAATATGACCTGCACACCCAACTCCTATAAGACCATGTCCAAGGTTTTCTTGCAGTTTTTTTGAAAACATTGTTCTGTCCTTTCCTTTCAGCACCTCCAAAATTGGAATTTGTGTTGTCTGCGCATAATCCAACTACTTTCCTGTCTAAACCATTTTCAGTTATGCAGTCATTAAGAAAACTACTTACAATATTAGATGTTTCACCTGGCAATGACTTTAACTCTAATATTTTAATTTTCACTCCATTACTGTGATCAAAGTATCTGACAAGCAAAGGAAAAATCTTGAATTCTTTGTGGTTGGATGCATCTGTCAGTACAGAAATAAATGTAGACTTTTCTAGGTCACACCTTAACTCATTTAGAATATGGGGTGCCAAGACATTTCGAATAATGGCTTCTGTTTTCGTACGTGCACATGCAAATTTTGGCTCTAAAGTAACCTGAAGTAATTTTGATGTGCAATCCATAGACCTGAAAGTATGATTGTGTAGCACTGTATGGTATGCAAAGGCGCCTTCTATAGCAGCTAATTGCTCTTCTTGGTCACCAATTTTATCAGCTCTGAAGAAAGTGGTTAACGAAGAGCTTGATGCAGCTGTAACGACGGCTCTCTTATGTTTCTCACTGCTTATGTGGTTCTTAATATCACCACGTCCACTATGGCTTATCGAAAACCCGGAGGCACATATATTGCATCGTACATTGAAGTTTGATGTACTCTTTTTAATAAACGGATATTCCTTTTGTAAATCTTCATTGAAACTGCATTTACGCTTTGGTACCATTTTCTTAAAACAATAACAAAATATGCACAAATAGTTCACCGTTTAAATTAAATAAACGTATACCGTACGCAAAATCTTGGTACTTTACCACTACCTAAAATTTCAAATAACTGCGAATATCACATTGGAACTACAAAACTAATTTGCGGTCCTGACAACCTCTTGTGCTGTTTCGGCGCCAGTTCACTAATAATTAAAAATTCCCTCAAGTCAGCCACGGAATAATAATTTTTTTTTAATCTGTGAGATTTATGCCAAATTGGCAAATTCGTCCAAAACCGGGACAAATTGGCGTCCCGGATTGCAACGAAAAAAAGTCGGGACAAATTATCAAAAATGGTCGAAAACCGGGACTGTCCCGAAAAAACCGGGACGTCTGGTCACCTTAGTAATACCCACCCCCCGATCACATTTCATCACAAAATCCTAGACCGCCCTTATGTGACGTCACAAATCTCTTCCCTCGCCTCTTTTTTTTTTCTGCCTGTTATTTTTGTGTACTACTAAAAAAAGAAAAAACATAATCGAATTTAAGAAAAAAAGGGTAGCTCAATATAACATTGGTTCTATTTACCATCGAAGATCTCATCATTTGGTATTCATCATCATCATCACCATCATCCAGAAATAATAATAACAAAGGTACCCTAGAACGAAAGATGTTGGAATGATGCCAAACAAGGATCGGAAAAAAACAAAACGTTAAACATTGTTAACAACTACAACAACAACAACCCCCCCCCCCCTTTCCCCCAAATCACCGCACCTGTATTTTAATAGTTTTACAGTCATTGGACAAGTAGCTTATCAGTTTCGATTACTGATAATTCTCACTGCATCGGTTGTATAATTTTGGCACCAGAAACATTCTTTAAAAAAAATAATAAAAAATAAGTTCACTTACCCCTTTTCTGTCTGCTAACATGCAGAAGATTGTTATTGTTAATCAGAATTTACCTCACTGCACTCAGGGCAAACCCATAGGTGCTAAGTCTCCCTCAGCAAATGTCGAAGAGTATGAATGTTAATTGTACATGTAGCACGCTGGTTGTACATACGACGGATGCATCCTCTCTGACGTCCATCTCTGCTAGTCGTGAAGATAAGTTGTGATACATGTTTTCTCATTTCTGTAATGCTTTTTATGGGCTGACCTGTTTGTGATTTATTTTGCTCTGTCTATTTTTCTAGGCACATATGTTTTTTGCATTTGTTGTTTAAACTGCGTTTTTTTAATTTCTGAGCAGTATTTAGGTAAGATGCTTTGTTCTTTAATTTTCCTCAAGTGTGACTTTTATTATTATTATTATTATTCCTTTGACCGCCGACCGACTAAGCAGTCTTCGGCCATAACACCTTGCGGCGTCATTAGGGCAACAAGAAATCGTCCATTGTTCCGTCACACCTAACGGCGTATATTGGTACAACAGACTTTTAATTGTTGTTTCTGTGATCAATGTGACAAGCAAAGTGTGACTTTTGCTCGTTCCTAATTAAGTGTCAGTGAGCAACGAATCGCCTTTTACACTTGTTTGTTTGTTTGTTTGTTTTTGTAAATGTCATACTTTTTTTTTAAAAACTCTTGGTCATGAGAAGACGTCATGAGAAGTGGTCAAGAAGAAGCCAGCGGAAAAATGAGGTACACATTCATATAGCCAAACACCAATTAAAAAAGAAATTATTGTAACAAATTAGTCAAGCAGTTCAATCGAACCCGAAGTGGGTTATGTGGATTATATTTAGAATATACAGGTACAGGTAGTCCGTAGTGGAGTAAAGTGTTAGATACTTCACTATACTAGGTCCAGCATCGAGAGGTGGGGTAAACAGTTTCCTTCTTCGCCGCCTTTTACTTCCCTGACTCGGTGCAAAGTCAGGGACCCATTTACAGCTGGGTAGACTGAAGCGTGTCGATACCGTGAATCAAACCAGGCACCTTTACCACGAGAGACCATCTGCTAAGGTACTACCTTGACCTTTTATTAGTGCATCTTATTTCAGTATATCGTCTTTTCTTGTTTCGTATGTGTGTGTGTTTGTTTTAATTGCTCTGAGAAGGACTAGTCCTAACAGGACTGGTAGCCCAACGTTGACCCATTTGCGTCTTTCTTTTGCTAAAGTGTGTGTCTTCATTTTCTGTTTCTACCAATGACATCAAATTTCTTCTACTCCACGTGTTTTAGAATGTCGCCAGTGAGGAATGGAAGCAGGTCATCTAAACTTTTACTAAATTAGTCTTTGAGTTTTTCTATTGCTTCGTGTTTGGTTTTGTTAAACTCTTGCATCTGGCTCTTCCGTCGTCTCTCCTGTGCCATTCTTTTAACAATTTCTACATTGGGGTTCAGCTAATTTTGTAATGTCTTTTTCATCGTTGTATTACTGTCATGCCTTGTAGCATTTCTTTAGTTCTTTTCAAGGTTCCGTTGAGCTGTCAGACCCCAACGGGCTTCATTGTTGGTGTTTGCACTGCATTCCTCCTCTGGCAGTAAATAAATAAATATTATACACATAGAGGTATGTTTCAGGCGCTCGTGAGATATAAAGAAGTAGAAAACTAGACAACAGAAAAACAACAGAAGTGAGTGGCTTACCGGAGAATCGAACCCAGGACCTTCCGAACGGCACCACCGTCTAGCTACTGAAGCGAATCACACTTTCTTCCCTGCCAACTAGGCACCACTGAATTCTGGCAGTAGTTGTTTTGTTTGATCTAGGATAATTTATTTAGCCGTTTGTCGGAGCTGGGTTTTTATATCTAGTTCCTTCTTCAATGATAGTCTGTTTCTTGTCTGTCTTTTTTTTTTTAACTTGTCTGTACGGATTGTTTTGTCAAACTCTTTACGTAGTTGTGTTGCTTTTGAAATACAGAACTACTACAGTATAGTGCTCTTTCGTTCCTGAGGCAGTTCACAATGTTCGGTTTGTTTCTGTGTTTTGTGGTTGGGGTCTGTCTTTCCCTTTGTTCAGTTACCGTAGGCGTGATTTTCCGCACAGTAACAGAAACAATCTCTTTTGTGTATGTATTCTAAATGCGATCGAATTACTGACATCTTGAGCATCTTGGAGAGGTCTAACTTCTATATTAATTTTATATAGTACTGAGGTTTCGTTAGTGAGCACTTGAGAATTCACAGTCCCGTATTCTACCCACGAACTACAACACATACTTTAACCGCGTTACCATATGTGTTTATAAACATAATACAGTGATGGCACGTGACAATTTTTAGCACAGTAAGCAGTCCGCAGTATGTAAAATCGTACACATATCTTGGCAGCAATATAAACACAGTTGGAGGTACAGACAATAATACCAAAATAAGAATAAAAAAAGCTAAAGGAGCTGTCATTGCACTGGGAAACATACGCAGATCAAGAGAAATCAAGTCCAACACAAAAATAAGAATCTTCAATTCAAATGTCGAGTCAGTCCTATTGTATGGCTCTGAAACATGGAGAACAACAAATGTCGAGTCAATCCTATTGTATGGCTCTGAAACATGGAGAGCAACAAAAACAACAATAAAAAATCTACAAACATTCATAAATGAGTGCTTGCGTGGAACACAAAGGTATGACAACGCTAGTGTGGAAATGATGGCAAGAACCAGTCAATCGAAACAAGCGATAAGAAGAAAGCGCTGGCGATGGATAGGACACATATTGAAGAAACCTGTTATAGCATTACAAGGCAGTCCTTGTTCTGGAATCTCCAGGGAAAGAGGCAGAGGTAGACCAAAAAATACGCGGAGAAGAGAACTGAAGACACAAGTGAAATTGATGAGGAAAACATGGAAAGAACTTGAGCTGATAGACAAAGATAGCAGGACTTGACATGTGTTTTTTAAGACCTATGCACCTTGGGGAGCTAAAGGATATTAATTGACTGATTGATTGATTGAGTTAAACACTGAGCTAATAAACGACATAATAAGTATTTCAAGGAAAAAAAATTAATGGCAGGAAGATATGGAAGAAACTTCAATAATAATTATTAATGTTTTTGTTTATGGAACTGCTGTATTCTACAAAGAAATAGTCGATTACAAAAAGGACATGAAAAACAGAGGGAGATAGAACGATCTGTTATTTTTTGTATCTCTCCTCTGTACGTTTTTCTAGATCTGTTATTTTTATTAGCTCATATCTTCAGCTTATGACACTTTTGTTACTGTTATTCCATTGGTTAGAAGGTGAGATTTCCCATCACTATTGGTTTCCGTTAATACACACAGAAAAATATACAGTATAGAAATATCATAGTTGTAATTCTCTCTCTTGTTTTTTTCATGCCTGCCTGCTCCAAATGTTTAAGTAGTTTATCAAGCTTGTCCATATACATTAATTGTGTTTACACATAGCATCATTTTTTTTCTCTATCTTTTCTGTTGTGTGTACTCCTTATCTTTCTAACCCTCTTTTATGTTTTGCCAAGCGGCACGAATCTAAGGATTGTCTTTCCTGTCTATGGCCACGTCAACCCAACAAAATTGTGCCCCTACAAACACTTCCCCTTCTTTTATCTAAACTCCTCGAAGCATCGTTATCTCAAGATTGTTTTTATTCTTTGATTCTCCTCCTCACCACCCTTCAAGACATCATCAGATTCTGCGGCACCAGTTTTCAAATGCTCTTTTTTATTCTTTTTTATTACTTTTCAAGCCAAATTTTGATTGAGCACTAGTGTTATGTCAGACTGGCATGTCAGACTATTATCATTATTCATGACTTTAAGATTTATTGCGTAGCGCTTTTTTCCATGTATTCCCCCCTCCCCTTCTTGATTTATTTATGAATCATTTGTTGCGTCTTCTGGAACTAGAGTGCGCATGTACAGGAAATTTGTTAATTTGAAGTGTTTTGTTGTTAATTACGTTTTGATTTTATGCTATTTATTACCTGAAGCATGCTCAGTTTTGCGCGACGCACAAATGTACATCTACGCCGTTTTAAACTAATCATCAAAATGCGATGCTACAATTCAACTGGTAAAGTTACCATTCTATGGAAAGATAACAATAATATTTACACTTATTAAACACAGGTGGCGCTTTCCATGTGAATAACGTTACAAATGATTAATGCTCACTATTTACCTTTTCATTGCCTATGGAGCATGGAGCCACACCTACAGCTGGTCCCGTTACAGAAAGCCTGTATGCAGCGACGGTACAGGATGAGGCTGCTACCTTCATACACAGCTATTTATTAGTCCCCGTAGTAAACAGTATTCCTATTTATGAAACAGTATTCCTATTCATGAAACAGTATTCCTATTCATTGTCTCAGCGGAGATCCCTGGGATCTAATGGGGCAAGTGAGTTGATAATGAAAGGATAATGTATGTCGCTGTGTTTCCCTGAAGTGCTTTATCGGTTGTGAAAGTTTATACTCCTTTGTTTCCTTGGCGAATTCATTCTGTTAGTATTTAGTTTTTAATTTACAAACGATTATGCTAATAAGAAGTGGAGAAACAGTATGTAATCCTGGTATGACGCTTGCAAGGGGACTGAAAGAATGTAAGACCCATTAAAGCATTTCATGACGTAGTTGTCAGCGTAAAGGGCACTATAGTACATGTCCGTGCGTGATTCCTACATAATTCCTGCGGCACTGTCATTTCTCTAATCCATAGGTTGTAATATTTTCTCTTTAGATCATCATATCATAATCTGCTTTTCATTATTTACGTATCATAATCTAATTTTCATTATTTTAAATATTTTCAGTTGAAAAATGCTTTAATTAGGTTGTTATTGTATTACATTTTCAATATTTGAACATGTTTGTGAACTTGGCCAATCTTTTGTAAAACAATCACTCAAAACCCTTTGACTCCACAAGGAGTGCAAGCCTTCAGCAAACATGGGCCAAGTCTTCCTGTCACGTGCCATCAGCTCCAAGTTTCCTCATTATTTTCACTTCTGTCTCCAGTTCTCTTCTCCGTGTGTGTGTGTGTGTGTGTGTGTTTTTTTTTTAATCTTCTACTACTAATCTATTGCATGATTTAAAAACTGTAGATTGATTAAAAACCTGTTTTTTTTAAATTCTCTGTCACTGCTGTTTTATTTCTTATTTTTCTGTTATTATGTAGTTATTGATGATTATTCCTGCATTCTTTGTTTGCTTATGTTTATTCTTATATTCTATAGTTGTTTTATGCTGCTTCTTATATTCTATAGTTGCTTTATGCTACATCTTATATTCTATAGTTGCTTTATGCTACTTCTTATATTCTATAGTTGCTTTATGCTACATCTTATATTCTATAGTTGCTTTATGCTACTTCTTATATTCTATAGTTGCTTTATGCTACTTCTTATATTCTATAGTTGCTTTATGCTACATCTTATATTCTATAGTTGCTTTATGCTACTTCTTATATTCTATAGTTGCTTTATGCTACATCTTATATTCTATAGTTGCTTTATACTTACTTACTTACTTAGTCGTTCCCCTTCTACCGTGAGGTGTAGAGGTTTGGAAGAGAGAGCGTCAGACCATTCTATCAGCGGTCTTCTTCCTGGCCTGGTTCCATTCTAGACCTCGGTCCTTCAAAGATTGTCTAATGTTGTCCTCCCAGCGGACTCTGGGTCGTCCTGGAGGTCTGGATCCCTGGCTTTTTGTTTCCCATGCTTATCGTGGTAGCCGATCTTCTCCCATTCTGCAGACATGGCCAAACCATCTTAGTTGGGACTGTTCTATTTGGGTCTGCAGCGGATGGGATTTTAGGCCTTGACGGATCGTCTGGTTGCGGACCATGTCTCTTCTTGTTACTTCAACCACTTCCTCAGATACCTCATTTCTGAGGTTTGGATCTGGCTTTTGTGGGTTGTAGTCATTGCCCACGACTCGCATCCATATGTCAAGACTGGGACATAGGTGGAGCGGTATACAGCCATCTTCGTTTTCTTACCAACCTCTTTCTTGCTGAGGAATCCACGATTTAAGGCCTGAAAAAGTCTCCCAGCCGCTGCTTTTCGAGTGGCCAACTCTTCTTTGATGCCTCCCTTTCGGTCTATAATAGCTCCGAGATATTTAAAGTGGTCGACCTGCTCCAGGACCTGTTCTCCCAACTTAATCTGATGTTTTCTTTCTTCTCGTGATATCACCATGGATTTTGTTTTAGAGCTGCTTATGACCATCCCTCTCTTCTCCAGCTCTTCCTTCCAGACTTGCAGGTTGGATTGGAGATGTGCCTCTGATTTAGCAATCAGGGCAACATCTCAGCAAATGCCAGCTCTGAAATATAGACCTGTCTCATCTTCCAGTACCCCACTGAATACTTTCTTGTTCTCTCCTTACATGCCTTGATAACATCGTCCATGAGGAGTATGAAAAGATAAGGTGACAGGATATCACCTTGTCTTACACCAGTGGTGGTCCTGAACACTTCTGACTTATGGTTTGCTGTCCTCACATAATTTCTGCAAGACTTGTAGAAGCTCTGTATAGCATGAATCAGAGGTGCTGGAATATTCTTTCTTGCCAAACAGTCCCAAAGTTTGCTCCAGGGGACCCTGTCAAACGCCTTTTCCAGATCTATGAAACAAAGATGGATCTCACTCTTATACTCAAGGGCCTTTTCACTCAGCTGTCTAAGTGTGAAGATTAGGTCTTGAGTACTTCGGTTTGCTCGGAATCCGCACTGACCTCATCCAATTGTGGCTCAGCTAGGCGTCGGAGTCTCTGCTCTAGGATTCTAGAGTAGATTTTACCAGGGACACTGAGAAGGGATATGCCTCTATGGTTTCCACATTGTCGATTGTCACCCTTTTTGAAAATTGGTATTATGATGGCAATCTCCCAATCTTTTGGTATGGTCTTGTTGCACCATGCTGCCTGTAGGACCTTTAAGAGTAAAAGGTCGCCTGATGCTCCCATGTACTTAACCATTTCTGGTGTTATACCATCATGCCCTGCTGCTTTGCCCATCTTGATTTTCTCTAGTGCTGCCCTCAGTTCTTCCATCTTTATGTCATCTTCACCATCATTGGTTTTCTCTTCTGTGCTAGTGGTTATCATTTCTGATGCTTCACCATGCTCACCATCCAGGAGTTCTGAGAAATATTCTTTCCATCTTTCCCATTACTTCCTTCGGGGCAGTAAGCAATTTGCCTTGCTTGTCCTTTATAAATTTGAGAGGGCATTGTTTTTCCTTCCTCATGTTCTTTAGGGTCTTATAGAACAATTTCTGGTTTTCTTGTGCATCTTTTTCTAGCTTTCTCCAAATTCTTCCCAGGACTTCTGTTTTGCTGCTAGCACTTTGTTCTTTGCTTCTGTTCTGAGTGTCACATATTCTCTATATTTTTCCATTTGTCCTGTTGTGTTTTTAGCTCCTAAGTATTGTTTCCATGCCATTTTCTTCTCTCTTATTTTCTCTTTGACTTCCTCTGCCCACCAAGGTGTCCTCTTTCTCTGGTTCCCAAGTCGGACTTCACCGCATGCTTCTGCAGCAGCTGTCTTTATGATATCCTTGAATTTATTCCAGAGGGTTTCCAAGTCATCAGGTCGTTCTTCTGTGTTGCTCACTGCTGTAGCAATAAGCCCCTGATATCTGGTCTTAATTTCTGGCTCTGTAAGCTTGTAGGTCCTAATGCTCATTTCTCCTGCTCGTTTACTTGGTTTCTTGCGTGATGTTGGGCAGTTCCTAGGCTGAGCAACTCTTTCAGTTGTTCGTTTGATTGTTAGCAGGTAGTGATCACTTCCAATCTCTGGCCCCCTCCAGACTCTTGCATCTCGGACATATCTGAATGAGCTTCTCCGAACAATGGCATAGTCGATCACTGACTTCTCATTCTTGGTTGGTTCACATCTAGTGTATGCATGTATGCGCTTATGGGGGAACTTTGTGTTTGTAATGATCAGATTCTGCTCACTGCAGAATCTAAGGAGTCGCTTTCCATTGTCATTGAGAGTATCTTCTCCATATCTCCGATAACTCCACCCCATCTAGCATGGTCATTTCCAACTCTGGCATTAAAATCTCCGAGCATGATAACTTCATCTAGGCAGTCATCCACTGTCCTTTGAAGCAGCTCGAAGAATTCCTCCTTGACCTCTGCTCTCTCATCCTCATTTGGCCCATACACTATGACCAGGTTGACTATGGTTTCTCCTTCTTTTAGTTTTACAACCATAATGCGCTCCGAGACAAAGTTCCATCCCTTGATACTATCTTTTTGATTTTGGGCCACAATGCAACCCGCGCCCCCTTTAGCTCTTTCAGATATGGGTACACCACTGTAGAGCAACGTGTTGCCATCAAGATCCATGACTCCTTGTCCTTTTTTCTTCGTTTCCGTTATAGCCAGGATTTCTAGTTTTGCTTTCCACATCTCTTCCACCAGCTCCTCTTCCTTCCCATTTATACTTCTTGTGTTCCAAGTTCCATAAGTCGTAGTCCGTAGTCCGTTCCAGTTCGTCGCCTTTAGAATCAGTCCGGTTTTCTCTCTTGTATTGCTCGTAATCATAGTTTAAGACAAACAGGTGACTGGCCTGTTGTGCCTTTGCATGGTGGAGGGGCTGCCTCCTTACGGCCTCCATGCAGGCCACCCTCCTCCTTTTTCATCCGGGCTTGGGACCGGCATAGGCGGAGTTTAGTTGCTTTATGCTACTTCTTATATTCTATAGTTGCTTTATGCTACATCTTATATTCTATAGTTGCTTTATGCTACATCTTATATTCTATAGTTGCTTTATGCTACTTCTTATATTCTATAATTTTATATTCAACAGTTTATTCTTCTAATTTCTGACGCTTCTATTTTTCGCTGAACTGTATTTGTACAGCCAGTTTACTTTTATTACAGTAGTTTAAAAAAAAACACACAGGAAGCGTTAAGATCGGCAGTTTTGTAATCTGTGTTAGTGCGGTGGGACATGAGGAATACCGTGATAACGTATCTGTTTGTTTTTATTATTTACTGTTAACATTTTATGTTTGTTTGTCGGCAAATTTGATTTATATAATAGTTTTCTCACACATTAACCAGCCGAATCTAATCTACTGGATTGATAAATAAGACTTTAAAAATATTTGTTGATCGTTACCATCACGTTGATTGTTGGGCTAAATCTTGTAGTGTTGGGAGACGTGGTGAGACGTAGCTTATTTACTACTGCAACAATTTTGCCGGTAGAGTTTGTCAACATCAATTTTATTCTGCCATTTTGCTTACAGGATGAGAGTGTAGCAAGGGCAATTAACTCTTAACAATAACACGATAACCACTTAGCAACACGTTCAAGGCGTTTGAAAAGTCACTTTATATTTTTTAATTGTTTATATTCTCGCTTGTATTTATTGGATACACATGGAACAAATGTCAAAACACAGGGCAATAACTGCGATTTGAGTAATACCTTTTATTTATTTTAACTCGGAGCCGCGCTGGTGTAATGGCTACAACGTTGTACTGGCGACCAGGTTTTCAAGGTTCAAGCCCGGGCGTCAGCGTTTGAAGGAATGTTTACCTCGGGAATTTTACTGAATAACCTGAACGGCTCCTGAACATAAACCCCCTGTGGATGGGAAGGGGCGAAGCTCCTGACCGGGTTGGAAGGAAAGTCCACTGCCCCCCCCCCCCCCCCCCCTTCCCCCCAGCCTCGCAATGACATGTCATTGGGCCAAAAGGGCTGTAAAGCTCGAGTGCCGCTGGTTAGAGAAAAAAAATATATATTTTAACTTCAAGAAACAAAATTGATTTAAAATCAAATTGACCGATAAACCCAACTTTTCAAATAATAAGCAAAAATCGCTGCCAGCTATTAAATCATATTTTGAACAGGCCGGATCTCATTCTAAGTTGTAATTTTAATGTGGCACGGCATTTTACGTGAAAACAACTACTTACTAACTTACTAACTTAGTCGTTTCTTTTCTATCCCGGAGTGTAGAAGTTAGCCAGAGTGAGCGCCATATTATCCTATCGGCTGCCTTCCTCCCTGCCTGGTTCCAATCTAGACCTCGGTCATTTAGAGATTGTCTAATGTTGTCCTCCTAGCGGACTCTGGGTCGTCCTACAGCTCTGAATCCCTGGCTCTTGGTTTTCCATATTTTTCGTGGTATCCGATCTTCTCCAATTCTGCAGACTGTCACATAATTGGTCATTCGCCTTTTCTCATTCTCTCTCTCTCTCTCTCTCTCTCTCTCTCTCTCTCTCTGTGCAGCTTTCCATTTATTTCTTCATTTTACGCACATAAACCTGCCCCATTGCCGCGCCTTAGATTTGTTAACTCTATGTTCATCCTGCGATAGTGTTATCTCACGGCTAATTGACCATAACTAATGAATAATTATAATCGCTTCAGTTGTTTAACCAGGTTGACTTCATACGGTAAAAGAAAATTATTGGTGACTTTCTAAGTAATCCTTTCCCGCCAGACAGGCTTCACGTCTGGGGGCATTGTTCTCTACAAAAGCATTCAGACATTGTGGCGGATAATGCAAAAGAAAGACCAGATGTTGTCTGGGAAAAATGTCTGGATGCAGCGATATGTTGCAGCTTATCTTTCTGGGAACCAGGAAAGTACAGGTGATAATTGCTTAATCTTTTCCGTCCAGACATTGTCTGTGTAATTATTACAGAGAGACCCGTCGGAGTAGACAAATTAGCGAGGACAATATCTGCAGGCGAGGTTACAAATCGTAATTGAAAGGTTACCGAAGAGTGACGGAAGGCGTCGGGCCATATATGGGAGATGAGGTCACGATTTTAAATTTTAAAATGATATTTTAAAACACGCGGGGGATAGTAAATAACTGACACCCCGAACCACTACTTTCGGCTCATGGATTGGATCACATGAGAGTCAGAAATAAACATTTATTCTGGTTGGAAGCGTGAGCAGGAAAACTACAATATAACCTAGCAAATTCGGAGGCAAAAACACACTGCATTCCAGAATCGTCAAAACAGCTAAGACTGAAGCCAGGAACAGAATAGAGTTAGGATTCTGACTTTATATGACCGGACAAAACATGTATCAGAACTCCTTCTTAATACTACAGCAAGGGCAATCTACCTGTTAATACGGAAACCGGACTCCTACAGGACCTACTCACAAAGTCACAGAGGGATTGTAACTAGAAATAATACCCTTGACGCGTGTTCGATGCATCTTTATCAAGTTGCCAAGGCTATTCTAATGAGAAAGAAGTCTAGAGGTCCCAACTATTGGAGTGAGTTCTAACATATTTTATATACTTTGAATTTGACATGTTTGAACTTGCTGATGGTTATACCGGTCCATACAAGGCTGGCAACCTCAGCATGTGAAAATGATATATTCGTGACCCACCACAGCAAAGCGCTGGTGGTTGCTTTATTCGGGTTCGCACAGGGAATCAAAAGCAGAGGTAACCCCTGACTCCGAGTGGAGCAGGGAGTGGATGATTATGACATCACATGTATATATTTACTATCATTTGTAATAAGTTGTATATATACTTAAACATGTTCACCCAGGTACAAGCCTTTACACTTGCCACTGTCCAGGCGTAATTTTTTTCAGTTAAATTAACTAAAAGAATGTCATTTATTCATCATATCCCCTGAGTTTTATGATGTACGTTCAGGGAGATTTTAAAAATTCAGAGAAAGGAATCGGTTGACGGACTACGGTAAAGCCGCCTGATTAATATCAGGAAAGCAAAGACTTAGCAGAGGTTTTGTTCTTTTATTTCCTCTAAGGTTTGTGGAACGCATCGAAGAGACCATTTGAGGTACTACTCTACGATACCAGTTGTGCTGCTATTCTGTGGTTCAAAGCTTGTGATCGACACTGGAAACCTACGTTCCACGGGTTGTGAAGATACCTGCATTGACCAGAAGAGGTTACCTCTTGAATTGATCTGGAGACGTGCCCTTGCCACGGAGACGAATTGACGGAAACAGCAGCATCAACACCTCAGCGCTTTGGCAGCTAAGCGACATTTTTAGCAGGCCAAATACAGAAGAACTTTGTTTTTCTTTTCAATATTAAGCTTTCTGAAGCCAACATCTTTTGTCAGAAGACACCTACATTTTATTAATCACCAGCTCTTGTTTATTTACATTTGTTCAAAAGTAATTAATCATTAAATTTGTTATATGTTGTTTTACAAACTCATAGTTGATTTAGTTATTACAGAGAGAAGTGCACACGCATGATTCAGTATCTTTAATCTATATCTATAAAGAGCCAATAAGAAGCATTTTACTGTTAATTCAGTTGGGGTCTTGTACGAGCTAAATTTAATTATATAATACCTCTTCACAAAAGGCGGCGGGCAGATAAAAGTTAACATTGCTAAGACACATTCAGCATTGTTCTTCTTCTTCTTCTTCGTTCGCCCTGAAAAGGACGGTGGTTGCGTTGTGTCTGTTTACAACGTAGCTGTGATATCTGCACCTTTCGGTCGACACATCCGACTTCTGCACGGCATTTTTTAGGACCGGGTTTGCCTTCCCATTTCGATCCACACTCGCTCAGCCAGCCTGCACAGCTGCAGACTGTTTCCAGGACCACCACGTGGAGGTGGAGTGCGGTCTTGACCAGCTCTGGTTCGCTGGTCCTGACGCAGGCAGTCAAGCTATGAGTCGCTGACTGCGGTCTCTATTGCTGCGTCTTGAGGTCCCCAGCATTGTTCTTGACTTCTGAAATATCTTGTGAAAATTCCCTCAAGGTAGAAGCAACATCATCCTTATATCTGCATCTCTGCCAAGAGTAACCTTGTGCGAATGTAGGTATATGTGAAGACGCGCATTAGATACTCTAGGTTTTGGCCATTGTTGGACCATCACTGCGGAGCAAGGGGAGACAACCCGTGACACAGACATGGCCAAACCATTGTAGTTGGGACTGTTCCACTCGGGTCTGCAGGGGCTGGGTTTTGAGGCCATGACGTATCATCTGGTTACGGACCATGTATCTTTCTTTATATGAAAACAAATGACAATTAATTGTCTTTTTTTTTTTTGAAGTTTATTTCATACAAACTAGTTTGATAGGAGTGAAGGAATAACAGTATAAAAATAGGAGGTAATATTTCAATCACCCTGTATACAGAGCAATGCCATCTACAATTTTACTCTCTTTATCTTTAACTTCATCTTAAATGTGGTCTTTCATTCCTTTTGCTATTTATTTTATGTATTTCTTTGTCTGTAAAATACTTTTTTTTAATCTTCATGTCAATAGGTTTTCCACCATAATGAACTTCATTGCGTATTGTAGTCGTAACCGTATCGATCAAACAAACCGGATATCTTATGTATCTGTATTTTGTAATCTATCTTTCACTGGAATTTCTCACAAGATATTTCACAGCCATACATATTCATTTCTGCAATGATTTTGGAATAATTTCAGAGATTTAAATCTTCCTTGACGACCTCAACTTTGAATATTATTACAGTTTGCTGATGCCCTGGATATCAGACTTCTGTTTCCGGCATATATTCAGTATTAGCTGTATTTCCTGTTTGTCTAGCCCACGGGCTCTCCCAGCCGATATGTCACGAGGGAGAGGGAGTTGTGTTGTTAAATTTAGAATTTAATTGGAATACCAAGACAGTATCAATAATTACTTTATTATGTACAGTATATATTGCTTGATTCAAATGAATTGCTTGATTCACATGAATTGCATGATTAACTACAAACCAGGATGCAGGATAATTTATTTAAAAAGCCTTTCTGCTAGTCTGCAATACATTATGACATCCAAAAATATCTCACATGTTGCGTAATCCAGTGATTCCCAACCTTTTTACATCTAAGAACTACTTTTCCAACTACATATAAGTTGCGGACCATCAGGTTAAATGTCATATCGCAATGCCATAAACACATAACTGTTTTTATTCAATAGATAAATAGGCCTATATTCAATAATACAAGTTGTTAATTATTTGCCAAATGACAAGGAAATTGTAAGGTAATAGTAATGAAAAATAAATTATAGATACAATTTATTGGTTACATACATGTTGGTTAAATACTATATATTCCACACAATTCAATAGTTAAAATTACAAAATATTCAATGAGAGCTTTGTGTTTTCATTTCGTCCACTAGAAATTAATTCAGTATTAGGCTTCATAGCAGTTAAAGACAGTCTTGTCATGTGTTGAAAACGCATGCTTTGTCTATTCTTGGAAAACGGAATTGGGTCAGCCAATCAAAAATTACTAGCTCTCAGAAGACGATCGATATTGTATTATGGCGTCTGCTCGGAGAACAAAACTGTACTTCTTCTTCTTCCCCGTTCGCCCTGAAAAGGACGGTGGTTGCGTTGTGTCTGTTTACGCCGTAGCTGTGATATCTGCACCTTTCGGTCGACACATCCGACTTCAGCACGGCATTTTTTAGGGACCGGGTTTGCCTTCCAATTTCGATCCGTACTCGCTCAGCCAGACTGCACTGCTGCAGACTGTTTCCAGGACCACCACGTGGAGGTGGAGTACGGTCTTGACCAGCTCTGGTTCGCTGGTCCTGATGCAAGCAGTCAAGCTATGGGTCGCTGACTGCATTCACTATTGCTGCATCTTTGAACAAAACTGTACGAAGTCTAAGTTAGATTTAGGGGTAGTGCAAGATAATGCATTCACAGAACGTGATGGAAGTTGGTTTGTTTTTCAAAGGATAAGTCTAGAAATAGGCAGTTCTAAGGAATAGTAGATAGAAGGAGTGATTATGTAGGAAATTGAGATTAACAGAGCCAGCACATCGAAAACTACTGAGTCGATAGACTTTAAAAATTTGTAAATAATGTATATCAGAACCAATTATAGCCAAATGCGTATGGAAAGAAAGCACAAAATCTGGAAAAATAAAAGGAGATATATCAGAAAGTTAAGGATAAACGAGTTAAGATGCACGACAAAGATGTCTGGAACCCAGCTTGCACACTTCACTTGAAACTGATAAAAGTGAAAGACGGAAGACAGGCTGCAAAACGCTGCTTTCCAATACGTTAGCGACTGACCTATAAAAAGGGACCGCTGAGTTTTCAAAACGCACGCTCACGCCGCAGACGCCAGAGATAGACTGAAGAAGGAAGCATTCCAAGGCTATAACTTTGCTATCTGTGTTGCCGTGCAGTTCCACTTCACCTATTCAAGTTTTTTATGTGCTTAACATCTATCCTAAGAGGGTTCATATGTGTCATACATAATACACTGGAGGTCTTGAATCCAGATCAATAAGAGCTTCCTGGAACCTCACAGGAGCCTATATATTGTCATCTAGATATCAGCCTTAGTCCCATTTGGTGGTCTAGAGCAACGATCTTCAACATACACTGGTATGTCATTCAAATGAGGACAGACATTGACTCTAAAGTTGAGTACTAATTGTGACAAAATTCCTGCAGCATATGTGAGCAGTCAAAGATAGTGCTTAGTTTATGATGAAACAGTTTGATTAATAGCCCAGACAAGAGACTATAGTGAGATAGGAACTTTGAAGAACCTTTTTAGTTAAATTCAGGATTGCTGAAAAGACTTTAAAATTTGTTCTTAATCAACTCAACAATCATTCAAGTTGTGTAATCACTGTTATTCACTCACATTCATTAGTTCACCCTTCATAAGTGCACAACAAAAGAAAAAAAAGATAAGTGTAAATATTAAATGATTCATAATTGTAACACTCTGATTTATTAAGTTTATATTGCTGAAGTTTGAGTTTTATTGAATTCTTTAATTACACTGACAAACAACATTTTTCTTTCTTATATAAGAATAAGTGTTCTTAGGTCAGTTTCTTGCGCTGATTTTAAATCTGAAATCCGTTTATCTCTATCACGTCGGGTTCTTAAGATATTTGTGAATAAATATATTTTTGGGAAACCGTTATTTGCTCCATTTCATTTTTACTATATAGCTTATTAAAAATTAATAAAAAGCAACATAATTCTACTTTTTATACTGCTAAAAGATGCATGACATATGTTACGCGATTTTTCAAATAGTTACTGTATTTTGAAATAATTCTGAGCAAAATATGGCTTCTAGAAGTTGTAGAAATTCGGCTGATCTGTTCTGTTACGTGTGCGGATATTTTACCGATCGTGTTGACCAGAAAATTTTACACCATTACTAAAGAAAGCATATGAACTTTATTTCGATTCGAAAGTTGATGATGCAAATAAATCTTGGAAGCCAAATGCAGTTTGTTCGACTTGTGCAAATACATTGGCAGGTTGGTTACGAAAATCGCCGAAGCATAAGTCGATGCCTTTTGGAGTGCCTGTAATATGGCGTGAACATACAAATCACATTACTGATTGTTACTTCTGCTTGACAAATATCCATGGTTTCACTTTTAAAACTAGAAAGTCTGTGGTTTATCCAAATATTGAATCGGTTTCGAAACCAGTGCCTCATGATCCAATCACGTGTCCGATCCAAGTACCACCAGAAACAATATCTGTTGGACGTAAATGAACCATCAGAAAGTGATAGTTTACCTGCTTTAGAAACTAATTCTGACTCAGATTACATACCGGTGAATGATGGTGTTTACTTAATTAAGCATTCAGAACTTTCAGATCTAATACGTGATCTCGCTCTTACCAAAGGACAAGCGGAATTACTCGGTTCGCGACTCAAAGAATGAAATCTTTTAGCGCCCAATACTCCGATATCTAAATTTCGTCATAGACACAGAGAACTTGTTCAATACTTTGAGATGGGTGATGACATTTGCTATTGCAAAGATGTAAACGGTCATGAGCACATAGTCAACGAATGGCAATTTTTCATCGATTCTTCCAAGACTAGTCTAAAAGCCGTGTTATTGCATAACATAATTTTTTTTTCATCAATTCCAGTCGCCTACTCTGTTCATATGAAAGAAACTTATGACAATATGGCTATACGTTTGGAAAAAATAAAGTACAGTGACTACCAATGGCGGATTTGTGGAGACCTAAAGGTCATTGCAATTCTCACGGGCATGCAGACTGGGTATACTAAATTTTCTTGCTTCCGATGTGAATGGGACAGCCGCAACAGACAGGAACATTATGCAAGAAAGGTGTGGCCTATCAGGGATCGTATGCAGCTCGGGCATAAAAATGTAATACGCGAGCCATTAGTTAACAAAGACAGCTTCATTTTACCACTGTTACATATAAAGTTGGGGCTCATGAAGAATTTTGTAAAAGCGTTAGATAAAACGAGCAAAGCTTTCACTTATCTTCGAGAAAAGTTTCCGCAAGTTAGCGATGCAAAGATAAAGGAAGGTATCTTTGTAGGACCTCAGATTAGGAAAGTTATTGCAAACAAACAATTCGAGAACTTATTACATGGTAGTGAACTTCGCGCATGGATGGCATTCAAATCGATCGTCGATAACTTTCTGGAAAATCACAAATCTGTCGACTATGTTGCATATTGTTAAGCAGTGCATAGATGCATACAGAATTATGGGCTGTATCATGTCCCTCAAAATCCATTTGCTCGATTCGCATCTTGACTTTTTCCCTGACAACCTTGGCGAATTCAGCGATGAACATGGAGAACGATTCCATCAAGATATCGCCGTAATGGAGTCACGTTATCAAGGATGGTGGAGTGTGACCATGCTTGCCGATTATTGTTGGATGCTTCATCGCGATGTACCACATGCCATTCACCGACGAAAGTCGACTGCAAAGAAATTCAAGCCTACATAACTGTTATACTTATTGTACGAATGATTTTGTAATACTGTATGCGTTGTTAAAAAACTTCAATTGCGTATTTCTAGAGATCCCGACCTGATAGAGAAAAACGGTTTGCAGATTTAAAAACAGCGCATTAAAATTGACCAGAAAAACATAGAAATGTTAGAGAAAGAAAAAAAAAGTTTTTTTTTTGTTAGTCAGTGTTATCATAGGTAGTTACATAGCAAGGTGGCACCGTAGGGTCTGACTTTACTCTGGATACTTTCTAAAGCAGATACCTTCACAGCCGTGACTATCCTGTGATCCCAATGTTTTTCTCCAACACTGGGGCCACTCTTTTCATACAGAATTCCATTTCTGTTTCTTCAGTACTACTACTGACTATATACACTTAAAAACCTTACGCTACAAGTCTCAAAACTAGTTCTACTTGCAAAAGGTTTCTGTGTTTTGTTTCTATAGCACTAAAATCGTAGCTAGGCGGGGTTGCCGCACGGAAGGTCCTGGGTTCGAATCCTGGGTAAGCCACTCACGTCTGTTATTTTTCTGTTGTCTAGTTTTCTACTTCTTTATTTCTTACGAGTGCCTGAAAACATACCTTTATGTATGTCTAATATTTATTTAATATCAAATTGATAATGCAGCCCCGGGCAACCTGATAATGCGCCGCGGACCACAGATTGAGAACCACTGGTGTAAGCGACCATTTATAAACCAATAGTAGTACTGCGCGTTTTTGTTGTTGTTAGCCCGTGTACTAGGAATTAGGAATAGAAAGAGTAAGGGCTGAAAGCCGGAACGCATGCAACCCTAACACGCGTCTCGCACAATGCCACCCTCCCCGCGACAATTAATGCCACCCTCCCCGCGTAAGGCCAGAAGCACTAACGTTTTTTCAAATCGACAGTGATTAGCAAACGTGAGGCAAGGCCTAGATAGTGCTCTAACCTGAACAGAACGTGTCGGAGAAAAGAAAACTGCATGGAATTGCCAAATAGTACACTGACACCTATCATATTGACTAGAAGGAAATAATGCTGGAATTGCAGAGGCGTAGTAACCATTAGGGAGGAGTATACTGGTGTAAATTGTTTCAGATGAAGCTAGAAGTTGGCCTACCGCTCTGAACTCAGTGTTTGTTATGTATTGTGTTTAGTGTGGAAATAGATTATAAATTAGTTCTGAAATAGGAGGTACAACCTTCTTGTTTCAGGGACTGTGGTCCTAGTTATTGAAGCAGCACCTGGTCTGAGCTTTGCTGAATCCAGAGGCTGACAGCATACTCCTTGGTCCAGATAGCGACCAGTGAGGTGTCTCCAGAACACAGGAAGCAATCGAGCAGAGGAGTCTTTTCCTGCCGCCATCACGAAAGATAAGCTTCTGTGACCAGAGTAGCTCAACATTATGTGCCCCCTCAAAATTTGACAGTTTATTAAACACAGAGGGACAATTAATTGGTTCAAATGATAGGAACTGTGAACTTTTCCCAATACTATTTCCACGATTATCAAACACTTGAAGTCATGATGAAAAACAACAACCAAGCTTGAACAAAACCAGTATTACCTCATATTACTACTGCACAAATTACACACATAGAATAATAATAATAAAATATGTCAATACAAAGTTCATATATATAAACTGTGTACATAATACTTGTAATTACATTTGATTGTGATTCCTGGTTCACTGTGTAGTTGAATCAGGATACCCATTATTGAAAGAATTAATACATATATTTTTAAACTTAAACACTTGACTCATTTAAGATAGTCTTATAGAGTGTTATATGTGTGTGAGTGTCACAGTGTTGTAAAGTGTTGTGGAATAAATTAAATTGTTTATCTGTCTGTTGCTGTTGTGACTTACACTTCATCATTTTCATAACCCTAGACATTTAACGTAGTCATCACAATATTCCAGAATAATTCTGACTGAGGTATAAATGTGGTAGCAAGTAAGGTCATCTGTAATACACCACACTTATTAGATACAGATACCTTCACAGCTAATCTCAGTCAGTACACTAAGTCCCCTATAAATATTTATAACATCCCACTTTACCACTTATATTGGGGTCCTGTCCGGGATTTTGAATCTTTCCCTATTATAAATATTGGGGGTAATTCACTTCAGGAAATAATAAAAATTTAAAAGGTATCCTTGGGTGGAATTAAATAAGGTTGAGCTCTCAGTGCCTGTGGTGTCCTTGGATAATTAATTACAGATTGTATTGTTTAGTTAGACATTATATACATTTACCTGTTAGAAAATGGCGGACCTGGCCAAATTTCGATCTGCTGCTGTGCAGACTGCTAAAGAGTTAGGAATGGACGGGCAAATTATGATTGCTTATGTCACTGCTGAATGTGACAAATATATTGAACGTGAGGAAAGAAAATTTGAAGCCGAAAGAAAGTTAGAGGCTGAAAAGGAAATTAAGAAGTTACAATTTGAGGCTGAGGCTGAGACTAAGAGGCTGCAGATTGAGGCTGAGGCTAAGAAATTGGAAGCAGAGGAAAGAAGATTGACTGCAGAGAGGGAAGCAGAAAAGGAGGAGAAGAGATTACAAAGGGAACATGAGTTACGACTAAGGGAGTTTGAGTTTCAAGGCCATGCTCCTGAAAATGGTGCCAGTCCCTTTGCCTCCGATGCTACTGCTAGTCAGGGAGCCTCAACCTCAGCTATGAATTTTCATTTAGATCATTTGGGTTAGAGAGAGAAAGGTGGAGCTTAAAGTTATCTCAAGGGCTTCGTGGGGCAGCTTATGAAGTTTTTGCCAAAATGAGCAGAGGTGATCAAGAAAATTATGACATGCTAAAGCAGGCTCTTTTGTTAAGATATGAAAAGAACGCCCGACTAAATGTAGCTGAAAGGTATCAAGCAGCTCAGGCAGAGGTATCAGGTAATAAGAAGAAACAGGTAGATAATTTTAAGGTACCTTAGAACTTTAATAAATTTGATCCTAGAGATCAGAACAAAGGTAAGCACCAGTTTGATAGGCCACGGTATGACAATAAAAATAAAACCCCACAATTCGATGAAAGGAAATATGATGAAAGAAAATCTTTCAACCAAGGAAAGAGATGATGTAAAAATTGTAAGATAAACAATCATGACACTGACCATTGTAGAAGGAAACCTCCTCATTGTGCTGCTATGACATCTGGAAAAAAGGGAAAAAAGGTCAAACCTGCGGAACTACAGGAACCATACCATCCCCCAGTGTGTGAAGATGTCATCTGTAATGGTGTCACCATAAGGTGTTTATATGATACAGGTTTAGATTATGATTCCGTTGTGAGTTCTCACCTGGTGCAGGCAGATCAATACACCACAGAAACAGTGGAGATTCAAACTGCAACCAAGGATGTAGCTACCATGACACTTCCCGTCGCCCGGATAAAGGTGAAAACGCGATATGTGGAAGGAATCATAAAAGCAGCAGTGATAAATGAGCCAATCTACCCTCTGATATTGGGATGTAGATATGTCTTCTTGGGGAATCCCAAGAGACCTGTGATATTGGCAACAGTGCAGACTAGATCACAGTCTAAAAAGGAGGAGGATAATCCAATAAATACTCATCCAGATGAGATGAGGAAGGCACAGGCGGAGGACAAAACACTCAAGCCGTGTTTCAAGAAGTTGCCCAAATCTCATACACCTCCAGGCAAGGGAGAATTTTATATGAAGAACAAACTGATTTATAGGAAGGCTGGATCTGAATCCAATGGTCACGGACAGCTGGTCCTTCCCACTTCATATAGGACTAAAGTGTTGGAACTAGGGCATGCGATTCCTTTCAGTGGTCATATGGGGATCAGCGCAACAGGACAGCGAATAGCTTGTCACTATTTCTGGCCAGGAATAACTGAAGATATCAAACGATATGTAAAATCCTGTCCAGAGTGCCAACGAGTAGCACCTAAGCATTGGACTGCACCAGCAACTCTGGGGGAAATGCCCATAGTGGGAACACCCTTTGAGAGAGTTGCCGTGGATCTTGTGGGACCTCTCACTCGAACTAAGAGAAGGAACAGCTACATTCTGACTCTAGTGGACACTTGTTCTATGTGGGGAGAGGCGGTAGCCCTGTCATCGATTGATTCTAAGCATGTGGCAGAGGCATTACTCACAATTTTCACAAGGTTAGGCTTTCCCAATCAAATCTTGACTGATAATGGCTCTCAGTTCAAGGGGAAACTAACAGAAGAAGTTTTCAGGATGTTCCAGGCCAAACACTTCCATTGTAGTGTGTACCATCCCCAAGGGAACGGCCAAGTGGAAAGATTTAATGGCACATTGATGTCGATCCTGAGAAAGTTGGCACACGAAAAACCAGATACGTGGGACCAGTACCTTCACGCCGCCCTCTTTGCTTATCGGGAGGTACCCCATAATTCAACCGGAATGGCCCCGGCAACATTATTATTTGGAAGGCCAATAAAAGGTCAACTTGAAGCGCTGTTAAGAACGTAGACTGATGAAAAGGCAGAGGAAAATATTACATCCTCATACCAATATGTGAATGAGCTGACCACTCGTTTAAAAACTGGCTGGAAACTTGCCAATGAAAATTTGAGACAAGCCAGGAAGAAACATGCTGCCTATTATAACAGGAAAGCTAAAGACAGAGATTTGGCTGTGGGAGAGAAGGTACTGCTTCTTCTACCCGGTAGTCAGAATAAGTTACAAATTGGATGGCAAGGTCCATATACAGTTCTAGAGAAGGTGTCTAGAACCAATTATAAGATAGACAAGAAGGGGAAAGAAAAAATCTATCATGTGAATCTCCTGAAGAAATATTTGGAAAGAGAAAATCAGGAAGAGACACACTTGTTGACCTTGTCCATTGCCATGGACATGAAAAAGGAACCACTTTCATCATTTGAATATCCATTACACCCCTGTGAGACAGCGGCACAGGTGAAAATCAGTACACATTTAACGAAAAATCAGAAAGAGAGAGTGCAACAGGTTCTAGATAATCATACAGAGGTGTTAACGGACCGACCGGGGCATACAAACTTATTGGAGTATGATATGAAACTGATAGACCCCACACCTGTCTGTATGAAACCCTATTCGATTCCTTTTGCTAAGGAGAAAGCTTTGAAGGAAGAGATAGACTATGTGTTGAAGGAAGGAATTATTTCACACAGTGAATCTTCGTATACTTCCAGTGTTGTACTCTTAAGGAAACCCTCTGGAGAACATAGACTCTGTATAGATTACAGGAGACTGAATGCTATTACAGAAGGACAGGTGGATCCATTGCCGGATACAAATCAGTTGTTTGCCAGGCTAAATAAAGCTAAATATTTCTCAAAAGTGGATCTGAGTAAAGGATACTATCAGATTCCAGTAAAGCCTGAGGTTAGACCATACCTAGCTTTTAGTACCTCAGAGGAACACTATGAGTTTAACAGATTGCCATTTGGATTGAAGAATGCGCCTAGTGTCTTCTCTAGAATGATGAGAAAATTATTGGACCCTCTGAATAATCCATGCATCACAAATTTCATGGATGATATCCTTATAGCAACAGAAACATTTGAGGAACACATTGACTCTCTGAACATGCTGTTTAATCGACTTAGAGAAGCGAATTTAACAGCCCGACCAACCAAATGTTGCGTTGGATGTAAAGAATTAGAATTCTTGGGACACACAGTCTATCAGGGAAACATGACCCCCGACCCCAAGAATTTAGAGAAACTAAAGAAAGCCCCGAGACCACAAACCAAGAAAGACGTGAGATCCTTTGTCTCATTATGTGGTTTCTACCAAAAGTATATCAAAAACTTTAATTCCATATGTGCACCGTTAACTGATTTGACCCGTAAAGGAAATCCAGATCGAATTACATGGACACCACAATGTGAATTGGCTTACCAGGAATTGAAGGAAAAGCTTACAAGCAAACCTATTTTGAAACTACCTGACTTAAGTCAAGAATTTATTGTAAGGACGGATGCCAGTAATATTGGGTTAGGTGCGACTCTGCTACAGAAATCAGATGCATTGGATGGGAAATTAAGCCCAGTGGCATATGCTAGCAGAAAGTTGAATAAAGCTGAAACCAACTACTCAACTAGCGAAAAAGAATGTCTTGCAGTAATATGGGCGATAAAGAAATTCAATATTTATCTGTATGGGAAGGCATTTAAGTTGCAAACGGATCACAAACCCTTGTCGTTTCTAGCGCAGGCTAGGCATGAAAATTCTCGGTTACTCAGATGGTCATTACTTATGCAGCCATTTGAGTTTAGCATAGAGTATATATCTGGAAAGACAAATCTGGGAGCGGATTTTTTTAGCCGACATCCGTGTGATGAGAATCACCGTAAAACCCAGAAATGTTAATAAATTTCTCTATGTGTATATAGAATTATAGACTGACATATAACGTCTGTTTTAAGAGGGGAGAATTTGTCGTGAAACATTCTAAATCCACATATATAAATTAAAAGGTAAATGTAAAGCCTAACACATAAATTCAATAAAAGGAAAGAGAAATGGTAAAAGTACAGTGCTGTCACAATGGCGTACAAAAATCCCCCTTGTTTTCTACTTCGTCTGCAAATTTTAACGTTTCACGTTGATAGTAAAGCCTACTGCATCACTACACGCTTTCTACAATAAAACGTGTACTGTATTTCTAAGAAAACCTTGAGCTAGGCACACTGCGTAATGACCTAAATTAATACTTCCATTAATTTCATTTTTATACACTGCGTTAACATATGGAATTAGGATAGAAAGAGTGAGGGCTGAAAGCAGGAACGCATGCAACCCTAACACGCGTCTCGCGACAATTAATGCCACCCTCCCCGCGTAAGGCCAGAAGCACTAACGTTTTTTCAAATCGACAGTGATAAAAAACACTACCCATACGAGAGTTAGGTTTAAAAACCTGTAAAATGCTTATAAGGAAACGTGACATTATACTGGTTTACGTTTGAAAGCCTGACAGAACAGTCGAAAAGGCAGGACAGGTGGCGGTTCTAAATCGATAAAATAAAAAAAATACACGGCTATCCTAGGAAATACATATTTTGAACGCAGCCCCTTAGCCCCATTAAAATTTATATATTTTGGTTCCTTAGGACTTGCTGACAAAGAATATGTTAAGTGTTACACAAATAGTCTAGGAATTAACAAATTCTAGCCAAAAGAAAATAGTGAGGGTGTCAGACAACACCAAAAAAATAATCGCACAGTGGCATGTTTTGAAACCACTATTTTACGGGAAATGGGCCACCATGTAAAATCCTATTTGATTGGATAGAAGTAAATGTAAGGCTAAACACGATTAGTCGGACTACAAATACTAATTCTTTGTTGTTAGGGGAAACGGTAGTAAGGGATTCGATATCTTTTTAATGAAAATTGAATGTAAATTGATAATTTATGTCTGTTTCTTTGCGTGGTTCAGTAGCAAACGTGAGGCAAGGCCTAGATAGTGCTCTAACCTGAACAGAACGTGTCGGAGAAAAGAAAACTGCATGGAATTGCCAAATAGTACACTGACACCTATCATATTGACTAGAAGGAAATAATGCTGGAATTGCAGAGGCGTAGTAACCATTAGGGAGGAGTATACTGGTGTAAATTGTTTCAGATGAAGCTAGAAGTTGGCCTACCGCTCTGAACTCAGTGTTTGTTATGTATTGTGTTTAGTGTGGAAATAGATTATAAATTAGTTCTGAAATAGGAGGTACAACCTTCTTGTTTCAGGGACTATGGTCCTAGTTATTGAAGCAGCACCTGGTCTGAGCTTTGCTGAATCCAGAGGCTGACAGCATACTCCTTGGTCCAGATAGCGACCAGTGAGGTGTCTCCAGAACACAGGAAGCAATCGAGCAGAGGAGTCTTTTCCTGCCGCCATCACGAAAGATAAGCTTCTGTGGCCAGAGTAGCTCAACATTATGTGCCCCCTCAAAATTTGACAGTTTATTAAACACAGAGGGACAATTAATTGGTTCAAATGATAGGAACTGTGAACTTTTCCCAATACTATTTCCACGATTATCAAACACTTGAAGTCATGATGAAAAACAACAACCAAGCTTGAACAAAACCAGTATTACCTCATATTACTGAGGTTCAAAGATGTGTGCAAGAGAGATATGAGGGCACTGGACATGGATCCAGCAACATGGGAGGATGAAGCTGCCGATCGCACGAAGTGGCGATGCTATTTACGGCGCCACCTCAGATTGGGCGAAGAGAGGCTCACACAAGAAGCAGAGGTGAGGAGAAAACGTCGAAAGGAGCACCAGGAAAATAAGCAGCTGAGGGCTGTCACCTCAGGGGCGCATTCCCATAGTCAGTTATGACTGAAGGGGCTATTATTATTATTATTATTACTACTGCACAAATTACACACATAGAATATAATAATAAAATATGTCAATACAAAGTTCATATATATAAACTGTGTACATAATACTTTTAATTACATTTGATTGTGATTCCTGGTTCACTGTGTAGTTGAATCAGGGTACCCATTATTGAAAGAATTAATACATATATTTTTAAACTTAAACACTTGACTCATTTAAGATAGTCTTATAGAGTGTTATATGTGTGTGAGTGCCACAGTGTTGTAAAGTGTTGTGGAATAAATTAAATTGTTTATCTGTCTGTTGCTGTTGTGACTCATCACAATATTCCAGAATAATTCTGACTGAGGTATAAATGTGGTAGCAAGTAAGGTCATCTGTAATACACCACACTTATTAGATACAGATACCTTCACAGCTGATCTCAGTCAGTACACTAAGTCCCCTATAAATATTTATAACATCCCACTTTACCACACTATACATAAGACATATATTGTTTATCTCATGCATGTAGTACCCGTTTATGTTGTATATGGATATAATCATCATTTTACTTGTCATTCCTTATACAGCGTTGAGCCACCACTGCAGCTTGCCCTCCCCCTTTCTTTCAAGCAACATGCACAACGCATTGACATTCTCGCAGGCGTGGTTTCCGTAGCAATTTGTTTACATGATGAAGTTCCCAGCTCCATGAACAACCGCATATTAGTTGTCTTCTACAAGATAGAAAGAGGGGAGAAGTAGGCTTGTTCTTTCTTTGTTTCATAAGAGACCTCCAGGAACAACACGGGAATATGGATGTGACAAAACGTCTGAACATGCTCTTTTGTGTGATCTCTCACACCTTCAGCCCTCCGGCAGTATCCATTCTTTTTCTTCATTTTTCTCACTCATCGCTTTTATTTGGCATAAATCATGCCTTTTTATTCGTTATTTTCACTATTTTGCTCCATGCTGGAGATAGCATGGTGATGTCTCTAACACGCCACTCCCCTATGGCAGTATTTGCTACGGGGGTAATTTGTATCTTATTGTTTCACACTTCACTGTCAGACTGTTGTTACGCTCCGCCAGGTTTGTTGACCCGGCCGGCGATAATATTTTATCGCATAATCCGTCTGACCACCTGTGGAAACATGTCGGTCAAATATTTGACCCATTGGAAAGCTGTTGATCGTGTTGACACAAGCTTGTATTTGTGCGTACGATGAAAGAAGACAACACCGTCTGACCAGACATCTGTCTGGCGGAGGCACACAGATAAAGGGGATAATTAGATAATCTGTCGGGATAGGCATCTGGGCGGAAGACATTACGCCAGGAAAACACGGTCACAATATTGTGATAGACAGAGGTGCGGCCGGAAGTCTTATATAACGATATGACATCACTGTTGTAAGAGGCCACGCGTGTATATTAAATTTAATATTTTCAAATACGCGTGGGATGAGTAATAATAAACGTCCCCACCCAAACAGTGCTGGATAGATTTGATTGGTTTCCAGGATCTACAATGAATTGATTGGAACATTCGGCGGAAACACAGCTGGGATTTGAAACTAAGGAGTGTGAGATATACTGTAGAAATCAGACACAGAACAGCACAGACTGCATCGCAGCGTCAACTAAACACCTCCTACAAGTCAGAGGAAAGAGGATAGGACTTATCATTCCACAACAATAAGTACCAGATCGAATATTGGGCAACTTTGGAATTTACATGTAAACCCGCAATTTTAATACTACACTGGAAACTTGGGAATATTTCACAAGTCAGAGAGGAATTCTACCAACAGTTTTCCCAGGCCAGGAATTCGCAGAACACCAGCCGTCAGAGGAATTAACTCATATTTCCCAGACCAAGTCATAAGAGGAATTATACCAACAGTTTTCTCTGGCCAGGAATTCGCAGAACCCAGCCGTCAGAGGAATTAACTCATATTTCCAGACCTAAGTGATCTCGAAGCTCTAATAGAAGAGCTGTGTCCATTCAAAATCTGTGTCAGGAGAAGTGTGCATTCCCAAAATTGTGGGGTAAGTGTAAACAAATTATTTACTAATGTAAATTTTACAGGTTTCTTGCTAAGTGGTTATATACGAGGCTGGCAACCTCAATATATGCAAAAAAGGAAATGCATGAACCACTACTGCAAGAGCTGGTGATTGTTTCTGACTAGGCGTGCGTGAAACCCGACAGCAGAGATGGCCCCAGAACTCAGACGGATGTAAGGATGAGTAATGAGTGATGATTACATCACATATGCCTAAAGTGTTTAGAATTATGTTGAGATTTATATACCTTTTTTAATTGTATTCAGGCAGATCATTATTCACGCACTCCAGACGCAATTTCCTAGTTGGCACCCAGAAGGATATTGGTGAATTTTCATCATATTCCCTGAGTTACATTGTGTGCTCGGGAATTTAATTCTTCTGAGAGGTGGGTAGAGCGCATGAAAATGGCCCTGTTAGAGTGCGGAGAACAAATGTACTCAGCAGAAGGCATTTGTTTCTTTCTATTTGTCACAGTTCGTGGTTACAAGCCATCAGACTTAAGTACTGAAGTTCCTACGCCACTAGTGTGAGAGAAGAGTATCAACACTAACCGCCTACAGCAGACGAGTTATGCGGAGAAGTGTACTCATCACCAAAAAGAAGTGACGGAAACCACAGCTGCAGGACTCATCTGAAGCTAAGTTTTGTGTAACAGGCTACAGAAAAAATCAAAGACATTCTAAAGCCCATTCTAAACCTCAGTGAAGAAACTTTAATTTCAATTTTCACCAATTTTCCATATTTATTTTCCCATGTTAAAGACTAATTGACTATTAAATTTTTTGATGTTATTTTAAACTAAACAATAATAGTTGATTCAGTTTATATGTACGAAAGCAAACGTATGAGCCAGTTTTCTTTATATATATATATATATATATATATATATATATATATATTATATATATTATATATATATATATATATATATTATATAATATATATATATATATATATATATATATATATATATATATATATATTGTCCGCGTGCAATAAAGATAGTCCTTAAAATCAAACCAAACTAAAATAAAGAATAATATAGACATGTAGAAAAACGATCAGTCTCATGCAACCAAATACCTATATAAATATAGAGCCTCTACCTAAAAGAGGGCATTCTTTGGATTACTCCAACTGGGGGCTTGAACGGGCCAGAATCATTGCATAAACCCTTCACAAAAGGTGACAGACCAGATAATAAGTTAGCAAATTTGCTCAGCCCGTAAGCAGCGTTTGTTCTTGACTTCTGGGAATATCTTGTGAAGGTACCCCTAAGGTAGAAGCGCCATTCATCTTCTATCTACATCTTTGCCAAGAGTAATCTTGCGCAAAGATAGATACCTTGGACGACCTACTTTTAGATACGCTTGCGTTGTGACAATTAGTGGACCACTACTGCAAAGCAAAAAGGTTGGGGGGGGGGGGGATCCCGTGACAATGGATATAGAGGTGGAAAACTATAGGATACCTGTTGCGTGATAAATTCTCGCAACATCATTTTATTACAATATCTATTTTATAACGCAAGGGCAACAACTGCTTGAAATTTATAGTCACTTTTCTCGGTAAGCATTTGTCTTCTCGCGTTGGTATCGGATGCAGTTAAGTTTGTGCTGTGGTCATTTTGCGCTGGACTGCGCATGACTTGTCTTGCTTCTTGGTCGATCGGTTTCCGCCCACCACTAGTGGAGTGAGCGATTTGGAATGGCGAAAGAGATGCCTCGTTGAAGAGGGGATCTCCGCTATTTTTTGTTCTGTCAGGGATGTGTAGTCCTCTTAATGGATATTTCGTTTATTCGAGATAATACCTCTAGTGTTTCCCACATGCCGGGAGGCGTGATATTTCTGTGTATTTCATGAAAGCAAGGTAAATTAACATTTTCATTAACTCTATCGATTTTTGGTCGTGAACGATTTCTGGCTCATAGCCTGTCTTCGAAAGTCGTCGTCACGAGATGTTTTCCTAGCTCACATGTCGCTGTATTGTGCTGCATCGGTTGATGCAGGTCCCAAGGACTATTACTTGCTACTTGGTTACCTGAACTAGGTTTGAAAAACCTTTGTTATCTAGAGGATATTTTTGAGGACATTATTTATACTTCGGCAGACGTGTCTGTCTTGCTGAAGTCAGATTAAGGAGAGTGAACTGATCTCATACATCTGGTTATCTCCTGGCTGTTATAGAAAAGGATGGAGTTTTTCACCTGACTACATTTACAGCACTATGAAATATAACATGCATCTGACTCATCATTGTAATGCTGTCTACCGTCTATTGCTGTATTGAATGTTGCTGTGATAATGACTGTTTGATGTGCCTACATATTCGCGTAACCATTTTGTCACTGTGGCGTCCACAATAAATAATGAAGAAAAACGTCAACGGCTGTTTCAAGAATCATTGACTTTATACGTCGTGAGTTTACTGACGTCCTATGTGGATTGCCCTGTTATTTTTGTATGAACATTGTTTGACTGAACACATCTGCACACTACACAAAACCAGACATGCGGATACCATCCATCATCATATGGCATCACGCATCATTTGGTGGCCATAAGCTGGTTTGATTCTGGTACCAGCAAACACGGGGTCCCTTACCCACTTCATTTTCAACAAGAATTTATCAGCATCCATCAAGAAATTAACATTCTTCAATACAGTCAACATCTTCAAAATTTTCAAAGTACTCGGCGTTGCCCGGTAAAAGTCAAAATTTCAATTTTTTGACGGAAACAAGAATTTGACAGTACCCGGCGTTGTTACATGTTGCCGGATAACTCGGACTGCTGTTATCTTTTACGCAAGTCAAGCAAGTTGCTGCTGTCAAGGTTCCAGTGCTGTCGTTTTTTGTGAAGGTCAAGTGCCGGTTGAAACGGGTTGTTTTCTGAAGAAGGCCAAGTACCGATTTCCATCAACTTACTTTTGGATTAGAAGGTCAAGTGCCGAAACAACTCAACACACAGTATTTCAGAAGCTCAAGTACCATCGTGTTAGCAGTGGAAGCAGTTCAGATGTGCCATCATCGTTGGAGCTTCGCTCTTTAGGACGTTGATTGACATCCGTTTTTTCTGCTGTTCGACGATTGGAAGCCTATAAGTTAAGTGGCCTGTTTGTATGTAAACTGTGCCCTTATACTTCTGCTGAGTCTTCTGTGTATCATCTCATTCTATATGTTATATGTTTATATGTTATTCGTATATTTATATGTTTATATTTCAGCGGGTTCTCGGTTGGGTGGTGTCTCCGTTAGATTATGCCACGTCATAGAGGTCGTCTATTGTGAGCGTTTTCTGTAGGGTTTGCAAATTTCCGATACTGGAATTTGCTAAGCGACTTCTGTTGCTATTTATGTTAGCTGTGATGACATGTTTTAATATTGTTTTCGTTATTATTTCGCATTCTTTAGTTTTGTTTTGATTTGTTTGTATTTGTTAGCCTACTCTTGTCTATAATTTAGTTTCATACAACATTTTTGTTTATACACTGTGGTGTCATGTATTTTGTTTAATTATAGCGCAGATATCGTCACATTTTTTGTGATATTTCATTAATTTCTGCTTTATTTTTAGTTGATTTCTGCGAACGTTTTTGTATTGTTGCTGATCTTTGTTATTGTTTACATTGTTATTGTTTACATTGTTTGCATTGTTTACATTTTCAATGTTTACATTCTGCATGTGTTTACATAGTCATTGTTTACAGTTATAGTAATTAGTTAATGGGCTATGCTAATGCACTGTTACTACTACACTGATGATAAATGAATGATGAATAGTGTTGTGCACTATTGAATGAGAAGTGCACTTATGATCAAGAATTGAGTGGTGATATTTCATATACAAGTTCTTTGATTGGAGACTTGTTTCCCACAGAGACTGGGATAATATAATGTGATGTGAATATACAAGTGCTTAATTAAGACTTGTTACACTTAGGTTTGAAATAAATTAGTTAATTATTTCAGGTTTTTGACGCATATGTTAGACAACATGTCTACATTTGAGCACTTTATTGAGCAGGGTAAATTGCTTGGGAAGACTGGTGATAAGTTAGAAGAATTTGCAACTGCTCGATATGATAAAGCAATGGAAGCTGAACAAAAGAAACTGCATATGGAAGCTGAACAAAAGAAACTGCAGATGCAGGTGGATGAAAAAAGATTCCAAATGGAAATGGAAAAACAAAAAAGGGAATCAGAAGCTGAGGAAAGAAAACTCCAGCTAGAGGCTGAAAATAAAAGACTTGAAAAAGAGGCTGAGAATAAAAGACTTGAAAAAGAGACTGAAAATAAAAGACTTGAAAAAGAGGCTGAAAATAAAAGACTTGAAAAAGAAGCTGAAAGACTTCAAATAGAGGCTCAGGCTGAGGAGAGAAGATTACAGAGAGAATCTGATGAGAGGAAAGAGAAAGCAAAAATGGAACATGAAGAAAAGGTCTTAGCTTTAGAGTTGGAAAAATTGAAATTGATGAACATGAGTAATGGTAATGATTCAAACAAGGGTTCATCTTCTGGTAAGGCTAATAATGATACTTTTAAGATTAAGTTACCAACATTTAGTCCTTCCAGTGATGACATAATGTTCTATCTGGACAGATTTGAACAAGCATGTACAGCTCATAACATAGACAAAGCAAAATATGTTTATCAGTTATCAGGGATACTGACAGGTAAAGCTCTAAGTATATTAAATATGGTGGATGAACCTGACAAGAACAATTATGAGGTTGTCAGGGCCGCTCTGTTAAAGAAATATCAGCTTAACGAAGACGGCTATCGTCTACAATTTAAAAACATGTTACCTGAAAAAGTTAGTTGAATTCTCCGAGTTTATTGCAAGAATACGCATTACTTTCTCACGATGGGTTGAACTATCTAAGACGGAAAAAATTTATGAAGGACTTATGGACTTAATACTTAGAGACAAAGTCATGTCGTCTGTCAATGAGTCTTTCCTTGCTTTCCTTCATGAACGTAAACCTAAAACAATAAAAGAAATGGAAGATTTCTGTTGCCAATACGTAACTGCACACCCACACATAACCATGGGTAACTCTAAGGTGAAAGAAGGTTTACCAGTTGCTTCGGCAGCTCCGTATGGTCAAAACTTTGCTCGTAGATTCCAACAAAATTTTGATAGAAAGAGCAGCGGTAATTTCTGTCAAAATCATGGAAACCAATTTCATGGTGATTCTTCTTCGAAGAATTGGAGACAACCTGATAGTGGTCGTTACTATCACCCTAATAATTATAGGCATTTCAAAAGAGGATATGGTAATAGAGGTTATTCCTGCCGAAGACCTCAGAACCAAACAAATAGATGTTCGCATCAATGTGAACATGATAGTAATCGTGGAAACTGGAATTCGAACCAGGAAAACAATTACAATAGAGACAATAATAACTGCAGAGATAATAATAACTCTGATAACTTCAGAGGTAATAATAGTCGGGGTAGATCTCAACACAAAAAAAGAGATATCAGCAGGCTAATGCTGTACAACAGGAAACTGAGGGAGCCTGTAATCATGTTGTTGATAATAAAAACTTTGACGCTGTCACTGGTTCTGCTTTTGACTTTGAGAGAGCAAACAAATGCCCCCAATGCAGTACTTTATTCGAACCGGGTACCATAACTACTTTGAGTTGTGGTCACCCACTTCCCGCTCTTCCTGCTGCTGTTGCGCATGACGGGAGGGGTTCTTTAATTCTACATAAGGGTCTTGTTAATGATACTCCGGTCTCACTACGTTTCGATTCCGGATGCACCACTATTGGTGTTAGACAATCGCTTGTAGATCCATCTTGTGCTACAGGAAGGGTTATTAAATGTGTCACATTTGGCGGCACTCTAGAAAAATATCCTACTGCTGTAATTCGCATTGCCACTCCTTTCTTTACTGGAGATGTGCATGCTTGTCTCTTACCTAATCCTATGGCGGACCTTATTATTGGTCGTATTCACGGAGTTAGGGAGTGTACCCCACAGCAGATTGCTGCTTGGGAAGATAATAACATGCAAGCTACAAATGCAGTAGTTACAAGAGCACAAGCTCTACAAACACCCGAAACTTCACTGAATAGTGATAATGAAGTTGATAGCCAAGATAGTCACTTAGTACTCACTCGTGACTCTTTCATAAAATTGCAAGAAGAAGATCCTTCTTTAAAAAAATTCTTCGTTCTTGCGAAGAAAGGTGATCCGAATCAGGATACAAATAGAAAATCTTGGATTGCAATGAGAAACGGCGTACTTGTACGTATGGTACAAGATTCGACTACGTCGGCACATTCGCAAATTCTTGTTCCCACGAGCATGAGAGTGCAAATATTACAACATGCTCATGACTCGCAATGTGCTGGACATATGGGTTTTGCCCGTACGAAGTCGAGAGTCCCCCTTGCGGCTTTAGCATTTAGCCATTTGTCAATACAGGACCATACGTATTTTAACTGCCGAACATGCAAGGTACTACATCATGAGTCCATAATCTAGAAGGAACCAACAGACATGCTGCGCCTATCCAGGCTGCTCAAATTCCTATTCCGCCGTTTCAGAAAATGGCCATAGATATTATTGGCCCTTTAAGGTCAAGTCGGCCAGAGGACATCAGTTTATCCTTACATGTGTCGATATGTGCACACGTTGGCCAGAGGCTATTCCTCTTAAGAGCATATCTACTACAGATATCGCAGATGCTCTTTGGTTGATATTTTCTCGCTTGGGGATCCCCAGAGAAATATTGTCAGACCATGGCACTCAACTCATATCTGACACTATGTCACAGGTAATGTCTACCTTACATATTGAACGATCTCTCAGTAGTATCTACCATCCTATGTCTAATGGGTTAGTTGAGCGTCTGAATAGAGCGCTCAAGACTTTGCTTGGTAAGATAACTGAAGATCATCCTCAAGATTGGGACAGGGTTTTACCCGCGGCTCTCTTTGCCTATAGAGAAGTCCCTAATGAACACACAGGATTTTCTCCCTTCGAACTTGTCTTTGGCGCGCGTCCACGCGGCCCTATGTCTTTATTACACGATCTCATCACTGCCGATGATATTAGCGATGAAACTCTATCCTCATATGAGTATGTCATTGCTCTTAGACAAAAGATCATTGAGGCATGTAAGCTAGCAACTGCTTCATCAGAAAGTGCTAAAGAGAAGGCAAGACAGTTTGCTAACAAGAATAGATGTCTACGACAACTTTGTCCAGGTGACAAAGCATTCGTCCTACTCCCCAGTAGGGAAAATAGACTTCCTAATTTCAGTGTAGATGTCCCGTATGCAAAAGACTCTCGGATTTCCGAAGGTTACATAGTGTGGTCGATAAAGAGGGATATCATAAAACTTTCCACATAAACATGCTTTCGGAATTTCACGAACGTCCGGACTATTTGCTGCCTATTTTCCAGGCAACGGATGATGCTCCTGCACCTCACGGTCATTATTCATCCCTGTCTGTCATACAGGATGAGGAAGCTACCTTCTCTGATGTCAACCTTCCCCTTCCAGTGGTTCCATTACATTCCACGGAATCTTGGAAAAACGTTTCTGTTTCTCCTAATCTTTCTGGTGACGAACTTCGACAAGTCTCGTCGATGTTACAAACATTTCAGGATGTTCTCACTGACATTCCTGGACACACAGATGTCATAGAACATGACATAATTCTTACCGACAATAATCCAATTAGGGTTAGGCCGTATCCTATTCCTATACACTTTCAGTCGCAAGTGGAAAAGGAATTGGATGAAATGATTCAATTAAATATAATCGAACCATCGACTTCACCATATTCTTCTTCCATGGTTATTGTCCGGAAGAAGGATAAGAACATACGAATTTGCGTTGATTATCGCAAATTGAATCAGGTCACAAAGTTCGATGCTGAACCGATGCCTTTGTTAGAAGATCTACTGATTAGACTTTCTAATTCTAGATTCTTCACTAAACTTGACTTGTCTAAAGGTTATTGGCAAGTGCCTTTTAGCAGAGCATGCCAAACCTCTTACTGCTTTTTTCTACACCTAGGGGTCTATTTCAATGGAATGTTATGCCTTTTGGTCTCATGAACGCCCCTGCCACTTTCGTTCGCATGATGCGTCGAATTCTGTCACATCGTTCGGATGTCATCGCATACTTAGATGACATCTGTCTCTTCAGTGATACCTGGGAAGATCACTATTTAGGGTTATATGACTTACTGTCCACTCTACGTGAGAATAATTTGACAGCAAAACCTTCTAAAGCTTTTGTTGGTTTTGGTGAAATCACTTTCCTGGGTCATCGTGTTGGTCATGGTCTCTTGAAGACAGAAGACCACAATACTTCCAAAATACTGAACATCTCTGTTCCTAAAACGAAGAAACAAGTTAGGAGTCTCTTAGGTTTAATTCAATATTATGGGAGATTTATTCCAAATTTATCTTCGATCATGGCACCTCTCTCAACATTGTTGAAGAAAGGTTCGCCTAATCTGGTCCGTTGGTGTGAAGAATGCCAATCTTCACTAGACCAAATCAAGAATATATTTTCTTCTCCTCCCATCTTAAGATTACCTACTCTTGATAGGACTTTTGTTCTTCGGAGTGATGCTTCATCCACTGGGATTGGAGCAGCACTGATGCAAGAAAATGCAAATACTCTGCATCCTGTTATGTACATTTCTAGAAAACTAAATGCGGCAGAGAGGAACTACTCGGTTTTAGACCGTGAGTTGTTAGCGATGGTTTGGTCAATTCTAAAGCTACAAAGATTCCTCCTGGGCGCACATTTCATTCTAGAGACTGATCAGAAAGCTCTTACAGCTATTCAGACTAAGAATTTGAAGAGTTCGAGATCCACTCGATAAGCTATAGCTCTTCAACCTTTTCACTTCACGGGTAACCGAAGACTAAACCGTGGTTGGCGGCAAATGTGATGGTCTGACATTTTTGTCCTAGATGCCCACATGACCTCAACTATTTTCTTCTGACTAATACATCAGTATCCTAATATTCTATATATTACAGAGTCATAACACACCTATATTACTACAATAGATTAGCACATCTGTACTCACTTTATATGTACACACTATCGTGCTTTGTTGTCATCTTCTTCTGTTCGTTTTTAAGATGATAGGGGAGGACTGAGTAGTTAATATAAGGGCCGTTAGTTTACTAAACAGCCACAATTATTAATAATGTATTGTACCTTATGAAGCATATTAGTTATTAATTAGCATTATATTGCTTGTACTTTCTCAGAATGTCATTGTTGAGCTGAGGACTTACCTTACTAGTATCAAGCATGACGAGTTCTAGATTGTGTACTTACCCTCGGAATGCCAGAGCATATGTCCTGGATCGTCATGTAGTTTAACTTTACTATGTACTTATGTCATTACATGTCAAAGAATGTACTATTTAAATTTTCCTATCAGATTTGTACATCCATTTTTAAAGACAATATTAGAGTATGCTGTTTAATGATGATTATAGTAACTTGCATACGTATATTGTGTTTACATGCTAACGTGATGTGTGTTGGTGACACCTCCCCGATGAGAATATTTTTTGAGACATATTTATTTTTCTGTTGAGTAAATCCTCCAGCCACAATTGCCTAATGGTTAATAATTCGTGCGTTATTGAGCCGCTTATCGCATGCTCTTTAGTTACTTAAATTTAGTTCCATACATTGCTTGTACTTTCTCGGGAGAATGTCATAGTTGATATGACTTACGTGATAATTCTCCGCAAGCATGATTTTATTTACCAAATATCCTAGATTTGTACACGAAAGGGCCAATCTGCTCAGAGCATATGTCCCTATCGTCCACTTTAGTTCGGTAACTGCATTACATATGTACTTCGTGCAGTTGCGTTACAGAGCCAATAAATGAACAGCTTAAACTTTGAGGGCTATCAGGTAACATTTTTAAGACCATGCAAGTGTGGACTTATGTCTGCTTTTAATGGTCGATGGTAACTCCGCCCTACCACTAGTGGAGTCATGAGCGAGTTTACCAATGGCGAGAACAGTTGCCTGTGTGATGGTGGACATCTCCCCGCTAAAGAATATTTTGTTGTTTGTCAGGGACCTGTGTAGTCCTGACGTCAAGTGGATTTGCCCTGTTATTTTTGTATGAACATTGTTTGACTGAACACATCTGCACACTACACAAAACCAGACATGCGGATACCATCCATCATCATATGGCATCACGCATCAATACCCAAAGAACATATGGAAAGATAACATTCAAGAGGTCATTCATGTTGGAGGCTAAGAACATAAATAGGGAATCCGGGAAACACAGAAACAAAATAAATAGAACTTACCAAACTAGCACAAAAGAAAGTTCGTGGGAGTACAAAGCTTGCAGTCAGACAAAAACTGAAGCAATTAGAGTTAAAAAAAAAACAACAACCAATCGTAAAATAATAATGCTTGAAGTGGCCCCCAGGTGTGTAAAAATATAACTCATTGCCCGAGTCCCTGTCACGCCATTCTTGGGGGGAATGTCTTTATCAGATATACTGTGACCGTCTACAAGCATCCCTAAATCTTCTAATTTCTTCCCCTGCTGTGTTTACTCCCTTGCATTTGCAGCTGTTACTAACAGTAGATGTGTGGAATCAGCACATTTGTCCTGAGTTCATTCGATGGACAAGGTCCCTCCTCAATGGTAGAAGATACATCTATTCACCTTTTGCTACATGTTCGAAATTTTTTTTTGGTATTTATTCCGTGAGACATACTAGGTTATGTTTGAAACCACACCTACTTTTTGGTCCCAGTCGAGAGCTTAACTAGAGAATTATTAGTTTTGAGGATCTTATTCTAACAAAATCATACAGCTAGTCGGATCAATCCCAGGCTGCACTTTCTGCTTCTTCTTCTTCCTTTTCAATGTTTACTACTAAGAACCGCTCGCAATTCTCAATTTGCCAGTCGAGATTTCTGGAATCTGTCTCTTATACTTATCTTTCTTCCTCTCCTCCGCCATCATCATCATTCTCGCCAATGTGATTATTTTTTGTCTCTTCTTCTGCTAATACTGCTTCTTCTTCTTTTCGTGTGCGTTACTGAGAATAAATGACAGCTTCAAACTAGAGTAGGCACAGGTGATTTTTTTCAAGGTGGAGCAAGTTATCGTGATGGTTCACCCCTCCCCAAACCCCACAAAAATACGACGAAGGTTACTTAGATTTTGGTTTCACGTGCACTCTTGTGAAAACTGAAGAGCGTCCACAGTGTGTTATGTGTTGCAAAGTACTCTCTGTCGAATGTATGCTGCCCAGCAAATTGAAGCGCCATGTAGAAAGTGTTCATAAAAATGACGTGGGCAAACCAAGAGAATATTTCTCTAGAAAGCTGAGTCAAATGAAAGAACAAAAATCAGCATTTTCTAAGCAGGCGACAATCTCGAGTAAAGCTCTTCTAGCGTCCTACAAGGTAGCATACCGGGTAGCAATATGTAAGAAACCCCATACGATTGCAGAAGAACTCGTTTTACCGTGTGCTATTGATATGGTGTCCATTATGGTTGGAGAGTCCGTGGGAAAACAGCTTTTACCAATTCCTTTGTCGGACAGTACAATCAGCCGTCGAATTCAAGATTTAGGAGAGGATCTTAATGAACAGATTATAGACAAAATGAGGGGGAAGGACTTTGCTTTGCAGCTTGATGAGGTCACTGATAGCAATAGAGATGCTCATTTAATCTGTTATGTGCGGTTTAATCTGTTATGTGCGGTTTGTTGATGAAAAAAAACGAAAAGGTGGAAGATCTTCTTTTTTGTAAGGACATAAATGCAGGTACGACAGGCAAAGATTTATTCGAAATTGTGGACAACTTCATGGCGGAAAATAAAATAGACTAGGCTCATTGTGTTGTTGTGTGTACCGATGGTGCTCGTTCAATGTCGGGCTGTTACAGTGGCCTACAAGCCCTCATCCGCGGCAAAGCTCCTGATACTGTTTGGACCCATTGTATTATCCATAGGGAAGCACTTGCTTCACAGCATTTGAGTGTTGATTTGAATGAAGTCCTACAAACTGTCATAACTGTGATGAACTTTATTAAAACTCGACCTCATAGAGCTAGATTTTTCAGTAAAATGTGTCACGATATGGGGGCTGAGCATACGTCTCTCTTATTTTATAGCAGCACTCGATGGCTTTCCATAGGAAATGTATTATCGCGCATTTTTGAACTTAGGCGGGAACTCTATTCTTATCTTGAAGAAGAAAACCATGTCAGTGCTAAGTGCTTTCTGGACACTGACTTCCTGTTTAAAGTTGCATACCTCTGTGCAGCAGTTCATTACAGACAATGAAATAGATTTTAGTGCAGATATTGTTTCTGTAATTCAAGGACACTTATCTCAACTCAGTGTTCATTTTGAAAAATACTTTCCTAAAAACTGTGACAGGTTTCAGTGAGTTCTAAATCGCTTCAGTGGTGATGCTCCTTCGGACTTCAGTACTGCAGAAGAGGAAGAACTGATAGAACTTTCATCAGACTCTTCACTACAAGCGAAGTTTCCATCCATGGCATTGCCAAAATTTTGGTATTCAGTAAAACAGGAGTTCCCAAGCTTGAGCAAGAGAGCACTGAAGATATTAATTCCTTTTGCAACCTCCTATCTCTGCGAGGCTGGGTTTTCAGCAGTGGCTGTCATAAAAACCAAGTTCAGATCAAGACTTGATGTGGAGAAGGAAATGAGGGTAGCTGTATCTCAACTGGTACCAAGATTTGACAAGCTGTGTAACAACAAGCAAGCTCAAGTTTCACACTGAGGTGACTGGTACTTTATTCATCATATTTTTTTAAATAGTTTTAATGTACAAGTTTTTTGTTATGGAGATTGAATCATGAGTGCAGTATATCAGTGAATGATTTTCAGACAAAAATAAAACACAAATGCTAGAAAGAAACGACTTTATCTGTGCTGTTTTCTTTTATACAGTAAGGTTTTTCAAAGTTCACTTTGTGTATATTTTTTCTTGTACGTGTAATTTTTTTCACAGATTGTCCAATTGCATTTTTTTTTAAATTACATTGTTTAAAAGCCTTTCCAAAGCTCTCCTGCACAAATAAAGATAGGCTAAATGTCGAAACATCGCTAGAGTTTTTATCAGTTATCCCACAGGGGAGCCGCAGAAAGAATGTAGTTGGTCAGGGGAGCCATGGACTCAAAAAGGTTGAAAACCGCTAAGAGATTCAATTTCATACTACCGAGTTGGATCACCCTGTAATTTCCGCATGTGATGTTTACTATAGATTAAAATGAGAGTGGTTAGTCAATATAAAACCATGAAGTTTTTAAAATCTTATTGTACGTATTTTTTGCCTTTATTCATGCTGAAGTACACAAGAGGTTCACTGCGCTGGTTTTTGTTTTTTTTGTCAATAAGGAATGAGGGGTCGGGGGTGGGAGGGGGCTAAGAGGTATGGCGCCTGCCTCGAATTCTAAAGGTACTGGGTTCTATTGAAAGTAGAGGGAATATTACTTACTTACTTAGTCGTTCTTCTTCTACCGTGGGGTGTAGAGGTTTGGAAGAGAGAGCGCCATACTATTCTATCTGCTATCTTCCTCCTGGCTTGGTTCCATTCAAGTCCTCGGTCCTTCAAAGATTGTCTAATGTTGTCCTCCCAGCGGACTTTTGGTGGTCCTGGAGGTCTGGATCCCTGGCTCTTAGTTTCCCACGCTTGCCGTGGTAGCCGATCTTCTCTAGAAGGAATTATAATTTATGGAAAATTTTTTTTAGAACCAGTGTTCTTAATGATGTCATACTCTCTTCTGATCTCTTCGGTAGTGAGATCGGATGCCTAGCCTTCTCGGAGAAGGGCGAAAAAGAAATAGGAGGTCCCGTGTGCAAGTTGCGAACGGTAAGAATCCCTCGGCAGTTGGAAATCGTAAAGAGTAGGCTATAAGGTCCCTGCCCTGGCAAAATTTAAAAATTAGAAACCTACCCACAACAAAAATATTTATAGAATATGCGATTCCTATATACATAGCCTGGAATTCTCAACGGTGCTACGGAGTTCGTGCACTGTGCTGAAATCCTCCTTGAGTGATTTAAGGAAGCAATCGGAGCACTGATGGATTTGTCCGCATGCAGTGAAGAAAGTCCTTAAAACCAAACGAAACGAAACCAAACTAAAATAAAGAATAATATAGAAAAACGATCAGTCTCGTGCAACCAAATACCTTTTTTTAAACTTTGAAATGTTGTTTTCCCTTGTTTCTGCTCTTTTTACATTTTAATGTTTTTATTTTTGTTATAAATTTCGGCGCATCACCCAAGTGGGCGCCCAGTGCCACTCTGATTCTAACCTACGGAATAGGACATGTAACCACATAATAGAATATCGGAAAATGACTTCAGAACGGAATAGGACATGTAACCACATAATAGAATATCGGAAAATAACTTCAGAACAGAATAGGACATGTAACCACATAATAGAATATCAGAAAATAACTTCAGAACGGAATAGGAAATGTAACCTCAGAATGGAATATCGTAAAATAACTTCAGAATGGAATATCGTAAAATAACTTCAGACTGAAATAGGACATATAATCTTAGAATGGAAGAGGGCTTAGACTGGAAGAAACTATATGACTTTAAGAATGGAAGACGGCGTATAATGTCATAATGAAAGAGGGTATATAACCCCAGAACAGAAGAGGCTAATCATAGAAGCAGATTCAACTCAAAAGAACATAAATCGATGGATCGTGAATCCAGTGATACCTACTCTGTTTTAATTAAATTCATTTTGTTTCCTGGTAATTTGGTATATTATAATTCATTGTTTCACATAGATCAACGTTTTAGTCATGTGAAGCTCACTTAATTATTGATTTTAATTTCTTTATTCTTTGCAACGTATTGCTACAGGACCCAAAAATGATAGATGCCCCCAGGATTCACCGAAAGGGGGGGGGGGGAGGTTTGGGGGGGGGGAAGGGAATGATGAATCCACAGACGCCTCATTGGAATCGACCAGACCCGTTACACAGCCTTCGAACTCTGAACAACGGCTGGAATTTCCATGTGCCTGTGGTAGGAAATTCTCTACTCAGAGAGGAATGAAAATCCACAGAACGAAAAAGGGGTGTGGGAGCTCATCAGGGGGAGATCAACAGCGCTCTGTCTCGACGGGTAAGACGTTAGAAGAACGCAGCCAGGAGTCAATCCACATTGCTGAGTACATTCAAGTTGATCTTCCTGATGAAGATCTCACACACTTCTTGGACGGCAAGAGAGATGCAATCAAGTTTCCACCAGCCAGTGCAAAAGGGCTTTGGTACAGCTGGACGAAGCCTTGGCAAAAGAGTTGGATAACAATCTGAAGCAGATAACTGAATAATTTGTCTTCTCTTTGTTACTTTCACAATTGCCTCCACGGCTTGCGGAGTTGTGGATTTTAAAGTTGCTACCAAAGTGAAATGGGTTCATTTTCGAGAATGCAAGGCACGCGATAGGTCTATTTAGGGAGCTAAAAGATACAGACATCTAAGAGACCATTTCATTAAACTTTACCCTCACATTCAGCAGTGCTAAATACGTACGGTAAAACAATTTCAGGTAATTAATACCCCAGTACAGAGTGTGCGCCACACGTGGTCCAACCGTCCAACGTCAGAAGTCCACGCAATCCCGTAAGTGATTTTTACTGCACGGTAGGTCACCAAATGGAGGATACACCGGCACTCTTTTAGACATGTCTGGCTTAATCGTCCTAGCGCCACGTGTCTGAAAATTTCACACGACCAGCTGTTATAACTTCAGTTACATGTCTCAACTGATTCGTTCTAATTAGTGTTTTCAAGCGAGGAGAAAGTAAAAACTATTTGACGATTCTTAAAATGTATATTTCCGGCAGTGCTATTTTAGTCTGGATTCTACAGCATCAGATGTCTTTTAGACTCGAACGTGAGAGTTTATAATGTTTGGTCAGCTCGTCAAAAATTTAGACCGCCAAAAATATTGTATATCTTAGATCTAATCCTGCAAAGCAATCAGGATAACTAGGATAAACTAACAGAGTACAGTTTTCGTACATATATACCCAGGGAGCGTCCGACTGGCAGAGTGGTTAGAGCGCTGGTCTCCGCGGCAAAGGTACCGGGTTCGAAACACAGCGGCGTCATGCTTCAGTCTACCCAGCTATAAGTGAGTATAAAAACTAAAAACTACGAAGGCATGATGCGTTTTTATGGCACTGGTAGATACATGGACAACAAAACACATAGACAAGAAAACACAAAGACAAGAAAACTAGAGACGAAAATGAGAAATACAAGAAAACATTTGACAAAAAAAAAAAAAAAACAACTAAAACAACGTGACCATGATATGAACGGTTGGGCCTTCGGGGGTTTTCTTTCTTATTTAATTATTATTTATAACTAGCTTCCATACGAGTGGGTCGGCCCTAGCCAATGTTGTGATACTAATTATATGACTGGAATACAACGTACTCTAGAGAGTAACGAGGGATGGCTGAGACGGTATTCTCTGTAACATTTGTAACCAACAGATGTGCAAACATCCAAGAGGTTCGCTTTAGTTGATAAATAAACTGGTTTCTATCCGTGGTATAATGTTGCAGGGTGACCGGTCCAGTTAGCTAATTCCGAAAGTGGTCAGAATTACAACAAGTTTGAAAACCGTTGGTTTAAAATATTTGTCACTGTTTTTAAAGAAAGCGACCTTAAGAGATAAAATAATACTACTATAATATAAGAACAACACAATAACCTTAGGAAAAACATGACTCAATAATCTTTGGAAAGACAATAACACTATGACCTTAGGAAAGAAAATAACTATACAATCTTAGGAAAGAAAATAACAATGCTTTAATCTTTCGAGAGAATATAATGACTTTACAATCTTAAGAAAGAAAGTAAGGTAAAGGATCCCATTACACGGCCATTGAGGCATATTGGGAATATGGTGTTAGCCCATATTTTCGGCACACTAGGGGTGATGTGGTCATCATAACGCCAGCCGCCTTATACTTCCCAGAGTTGCTCTGGTACCCGATTCATGAGGCTGGGTCGACCTCGGAGCCGTTTGCGATCTAAAAAATCCCACCTCAACTGGGGATCAAACCATGGACCACCGATCTAGGAAACCAGTGCACTAACCACTGTGCTACCGCGGCTCCTAAGAAAGAAAGTAACAACGCTATTATCTTAGAAAAGAATATAACAACTTTACAATTTTTAAAGAAAAACATGACTCAATAATCTTTGGAAAGACAATAAAGTAAGCTTTAGGAAAGAATTTTAACTTATACAATCCAAGGACCTAAAGCTTAGCAAACAATGCTTCAATCTTTCGAGAGAATATAACGACTTTACAATCTTAAGAAAGAAAGTAAGGTAAAGGATCCCATTACACGGCCATTGAGGCATATTGGGAATATGCTGTTAGGCCCATATTTTCGGCACACTAGGGGTGATGTTGTCATCATAACAACAGCCGCCTTATACTTCCCAGAGTTGCTCTGGTACCCAATTCATGAGGCTGGGTCGACCACGGAGCCGTTTGCGATCTAAAAAATCCCACCTCAACTGGGGATCGAACCATGGACCACCGAGCTAGGAAGCCAGTGCACTAACCACTGTGCTACCGCGGCTCCTAAGAAAGAAAGTAACAACGCTATTATCTTAAAAAAGAATATAACAACTTTACAATTTTTAAAGAAAGTAACAACACTAAGTAAGTAGAAAGTAAGCTTTGATTTTACCTTATCACAATCTAGACTTAAAGCTTAGCAAGCGTTGTCTCATCTGCTTCAAAGGTATCAAACATATTATGCAGACAGAAAGCGCGTATGGCCATCACCAGTACCATTCCTGGAAAAACTCTATGGGGATGACAATATCCTCAAGCTGACCACTGCTTTCTTTGAGCATATTAAATTTGATGTCTCGGGGTGAGCAAAGAACTTTAAGGACTTTTGGATCGATATACTTTTTTGTTATATATTTAAAAACAAAAAAAATCAAGTAACACAATGTCAGACTGGCCTAACATTTACACCTCAAAAATAAAATAAAAAATAAATACATTAAAACAATTAAATTAATAAATAAAAATAAAAATACTTCTTGTACAGCACTCACAAATCTAGACGTCAATATTTGTTTGATCTGTTAGTTGAAACAGCGTAAACATAATTAGTGTCATTTTATCTGTGGTTCTTTCTCTTTCTTTATTATTTGTTCAAGATAATACCGAGAGAGCAAATTGATATTTAATATGTGTGTCTGAGACGGGAAGAAATTCGTCATATTGTTTCCCCACTTTGAACATCCACCACAGCTCCCATAATTATTAATCTCGGTGTGTTTGTTTAAAGAAAAAAAGAAAGAAAGAAAGAAAGAAAGAAAGGAAGGAAGGAAGGAAGGAAGGAAGGAAGGAAGGAAGGAAGGAAGGAAGGAAGGAAGGAAGGAAGGAAGGAAGGAAGGAAAAAGGTAATGCGTGTTACTAGCATAAAAGACAACGAAAATTGCCTACGTTGCGGCCACAAGGCCTTCATCAGGAAAAAAGAAAAAAAAACTAGAGCTTAGTAAGAGAAATCAGAAAATAAATAAAAATAAAAATGAATACGTATATCAACCGGTCAAAATGACCACCATCGTGTTGATATCATCGTGTCTTCTTAAAGTGCTAGGTTGGCTTGCAGAGGGTAACGGTAAACTTAGTCCCATAGCAGATATTGCGTAGAGGAATGAAGTGTTAGAGATTTCACTTTACTGGGTTCAGCCTTTTTATTAGGTGGAATAATTAGTTCCCTTCCTTGCTGCCTTCGCCTTCCCTAACTCAAGAGCAGAGTCGGGTACTTCTTTACAGCTGGGTGAACTGGAAGGTGACGCTGCCAGGTTTACATCCTGGATCCCGGTAACTTTTCTGCCGAAAAGCCAGAGCTCTAACTGCGTGGCTAGTCCGACGCTCCACGACTGGCAGAGGCGACATGTGTCTCACAGCTTCCAGTCTCCATTACTGTTTATCAGCTCTGCTGTTTACTTTTGTTCCCTGCCATTATGTTAAACTGCTTATTGTATCTTCTGTCTGTGCCATCATCTGTGTCTTGTGCTATCTTTTCTCCGTTTTTCACAATGTGTTACAGCTTTGCTCCTCTCATAACAAGCCAAATAAAGATGGGGGATGGGGGGGATGCATTCATACTCCTCTTGATTTCGGTTTCACTGCCATCGTCTATTATTGAGTGTCCAAGACATCAAAAACTCTTGACTTGTTTCAGTATCTTCACGTTTTTTCTTAATTGCAACGTTAGCTTATCGACTACTTTGCTAATTATCATAATTTTTGTTTTCATATTATGGCGAATGTCCAAATTGTAAAAGACACTACGTATTATATTCCCTTTTTGATTTCTGTTTCACGTGTGACCGCTTGGCATACACTACCATTTATACCCGTTAAAACCACATAGAATGAGAATAACACGTTAAAAGCAGTTATGGCATTTTTCCACAAAACACAGTATCATGAAAAGTTCACGGCTTTGAGAGAGGCATTGTAAAGCTGTCCCAGAACAAAAAAATAGTAAATGCATGTTTTTGAATGGAAAATTTTGTGAAAGTGAGAGCTGCTAATTTGGGGTTTTTTCCGTTGTTGGAGAGAGACGTGTGGAAAAAGTCGGAAAGCTGAGAAAGCGTATGTAAATGTAGATAATTGTACCGTGTGAAAAAAGAAAGCATCGTGTGAAAATGACGAACAGAACAGGTAACCTTCTAAGACTAGGGTCAAAATTTGGTGTCAGTGAGATAGCCACGAGGGGCACGCCTGCTCCCCGTACCTTACAGTCAGTAAGTGGCGGGAAAAAAGAAGAAATAGTATAAAAAGGAGAGACGTGGGCGATAGACAGGCTTTTACAGATTTTTAGGATTCATTAGGCGAGAGGATTTTACAGATAATGTTAGGTGAACTTCGTCTTTGAGATTATCAAGACAAGTTTTTAACTTGACAAGTTTTCAAGTTAGACAAGTTTGTATTTTATTCTATTGGATATATTATTTCTGTGGATATACACTTTCATTTTGGATACTCACTATTTTGTGTAAGCGTAAGAAATAAGTACTTCACCATTGTGTCAATAATATTGCTGTTCTAATGACGTTTATAAACTATATTTTATTTTTCTACATTGCTGAGTTTTCTTTGGAATATTACAGTGGATTACTTTGACAAACCATTATACGAGGTATTGCTTCTCACTAAACCAAAAAGGGTACAAACGAACTTTGGGAAGAAAAATAAACTAAGGTCAAGAATTTCCATCTCAGGCGAAAGGCCTGTAACGACTTGAACAGAAACGTATTGAAGAATTAGCTCTGGTCAAAAATATTTACCTGCGCACAACACAATTAACTGAACTGACCCCGGCCACATACGTCTGCCATCGTCTATTATTGAGTGTCCAAGACATCAAAAACTCTTAACTTGGTTCAATATCCTCACTTTTTTGTCTATTTGTAACGTTTGCTAATCGTCTGCTGTGCTAAGTATCACAGTTTTCTTTTTCATATCATGACGACTGCCCACATGCAAAAGACATTCCTTATGTTCAGGTTATTGTTTCCTTTTTCAGTGCTTTGTCCTTAAAATCTATGTGCTCTGCAGGTCGAATGTAAGTGACGTCATACTTACAATGACTATTTTCTGCAAATTCTCAAACAGGAACTAGAAATTGAGAAATAATATCATTTGATCAAACTGTACATTTGGTAAGCATGAATAAATTGTTAAAATGTGTTAAGTATTTATATATTTTTGGACGATACACATTTTTACACAGAGCTTTCAGGCTGCTTGCAAAAATGACTGAACACGCCTTCTTCTTCAATCTGGAAGCCAGTGTTAATGGGCAACGGACAAGTTAGCTCTGTTTTATAGCAAGTTCGTTTTATTTTATAATGATAATTGACAGTTCTGTTAAAAGGAACCAGGATTTAGTTTTACTAGTCTCTGAATCATTGTGTCATCATGTCCGTCCCGGTCTACAAACACATTCAAGGAAGTGTAGCGTTGAGTTCTTTTATCTGTAACGCTGTCTCGGGTTGGCTACCATGCTTAATGTCTACCGTTTAATGCTTCCAGGTCACGCTTGCAGTCAAGGAAAAACAAGCTTTCTGCACGAGGGTTTAATTGCGCCATATTATCGTCTGCTTGATACTTGTTTAACCCTAGTGATTTGTCGCAGTAAAAGCAATTGACTAAAAAGTACAGATGGTTATAAAACAGGTTTTGTGTTTCTGTCAGCGTAATGTAGCGATAATGTAAAGAAAAACTAGTTTGACTAAAACGAATAAATATATAAGAAGTACCTGATAACATACCTTTATGTGTTGTTTGTTTATTTATTTACTGTTCACGGGCATCAGGTTTCCCTTCCTTATATGTTTATACGTTTATAAAATACCAGAAACCTACCTTCTGTCCTTTACTTATTCTCATTCTTCTATCATTTACTAGACACAGTATTATGGTCTTTGTTTTGCGTAATCTGGCCTATGCTGTTTAATAGTGAAACTGCAGAAGTGATTGCGTCTATAATTAGTCTGGGTCGTCCTTAGGTACATATCAGGGTTACGTGAAAAGGGGGGGGGGGGGATTCGTGCTAGACCTTTGTTTAGTGAGAAGCAATACCACGTATAATGGTTTGTCAAAGTAATCCACTGTAATATTCCAAAGAAAACTCAGCAATGTAGAAAAATAAAATATAGTTTATTAACGTCATTAGAACAGCAATGTTATTGACACAATGGTGAAGTACTTATTTCTTACGCTTACACAAAATAGTAAGTATCCAAAATGAAAGTGTATATCCACAGGAATAATATATCCAATAGAATAAAATACAAACTTGTCTACTTAAAAATTAACTTGTCTAACTTGAAAACTTGTCAAGTTAAAAACTTGTCTTGATAATCTTAAAGACGAAGTTCACCTAACATTATCTGTAAAATCCTCTCGCCTAATGAATCCTAAAAATCTGTAAAAGCCTGTCTATCGCCCACATCTCTCCTTTTTATACTATTTCTTCTTTTTTTCCCGCCAATTTTCACATGATGCTTTCTTTTTTCACACGGTACAGTTATCTACATTTACATACGCTTTCTCAGCTTTTCGACTTTTTCCACACGTCTCTCTCTCTAACAACGGAAAAAACCAAATTAGCAGCTCTCACTTTCACAAAATTTTCCATTCAAAAACATGCATTTACTATTTTTTTGTTCTGGGACAGCTTTACAATGCCTCTCTCAAAGCCGTAAACTTTTCATGATACTGTGTTTTGTGCAAAAATGCCATAACTGCTTTTAACGTGTTATTCTCATTCTATGTGGTTTTAACACGTATAAATGGTAGTGTATGCCAATCGGTCACAAGAGCAACACATGGTTTCATGGCAGGCAGCAGTTTTTGCTGTGTCTTGTAATATCATTTTATTAACCATTTTAGAGTGTATTTTATATATTTATGGTTTTTTTCTGGAAATAAAAAATAAACAAAACAAAACTTATTTGTCAAACAGCAGTTATTGCCCTGTGTCTTATATTTATTTCAGTAGATACAAGAGAGGATAAACACAAATGTTAATAGATAGTGACTTTTCCATCACTCTGTCCACATTTCTCTTTATTACCGCCCCTTGAGAAATTGGAGAATTCAATACTTTATTAAAAGGGAGAAAAATCAACGATGCTAATACAAACTTTGATAGTGAGGCTAATGAGACTCGGTAGTTTATCGATATTGGGGGTCACCATGGTAATAAGCACTAGCTATCGATAAACTTGACCTGGTTGCTAGGCAACTGAACATTTGGCATATTTGACGTTTTACATATAGTGAATTAATGAAGAATGCGTTATCATATAGAGATTTCAGCAGAAGGCCCGGTAGTTGGTTTACATGAGCCTAGATAAGTTCTTTAAATGTACAAAAATGTTCGAGGACGGAAAATCTAACCAAAGAGAACTTTATATTCTACGTTGATTAGATCATTAGATCAGGATTTCTTAACGTGTAGTCCATGAACCCCTTAAGGGTCCGTGAATGGATTCAAGAGCGGTCCGTGTGCATAACCTAAAAATTAATACGTAACATTTTAAATTATGCTTCTATGTACACTTGTTCCCCAATAAGATGTCCACAGCCTTCATCGGACAAAAGAGTCCACAGCCTTCATCGGACAATCAAAAGGTCCATTGCCTTCATCGGACAATCAAAGGGTTCCATGACCTTCATGGGACAATGAAAGAGTCCATGACACAAAAATGTTAAGATACCCTTGATTAGATAGTGACGTCAGTGATCTGGGCTTGAGCAAAGTGTCTCGCGTCATAAAATCGATAACAGTGCATTAAGAAAAAAAAATGGTATTCTGATCAACAGTACGGTTAACTTCATGGCTCGCTGCTGAAACAGCGTGTTAGATTATAAGTTTGGCTCATGTGTAAATGGGTATGTTATTGAAAGAGTGGGTTAGATTATAAGTTTGGCTCGTGTGTAAATGGGCATGTTATTGAAAGAGTGGGTTAGATTATACGTTTGGTTCATGTGTAAATGGGTATGTTATTGAAAGAGTTGGTTAGATTATAAGTTTGGCTCATATGTAAATGGGCATGTTACTGAAAGAGTGGGTTAGATTATAAGTTTGGCTCATGCGTAAATGGGTATGTTATTGAAAGAGTGGGTTAGATTACAAGTTTGGCTCATGTGTAAATGGGTATGTTACTGAAAGAGTGGGTTAGATTATAAGTTTGGCTCATGTCTAAATGAGCATGTTATTCGAAGAGTGTGTTGGATTATAAATTTGGTTCGAATGTAAATGGGTGCACTGCTGACAGAATGGGTTAGGATGTAAGTTTAGCTCACATGTAAATGGGTGCACTGCTGACAGAATGGGTTAGGATGTAAGTTTAGCTCACATGTAAATGGGTGCACTGCTGACAGAATGGGTTAGGATGTAAGTTTAGCTCACATGTAAATGGGTGCACTGCTGACAGAATGGGTTAGGATGTAAGTTTAGCTCACATGTATATTGGTGCACTGCTGACAGAATGGGTTAGGATATAAGTTTAGCTCCCATGTAAATAAGCATACTTGTACTCAGTCTTGGCTTGACAGGTTAAAACTAGAATTAGCGGGAAACAGAAGATACAGAAAATTAAGAACTACGTGGAAGAGAACAGTTTGGACAAAACTGGGTCAAGTACCACACATTTGAAGATATGTTTTAAAGAATTATAAAGAATGACAGACAAGAGAATTTAATAACAATGCTTGATAACTAGACCATGTTTCCAAGGCAACCACGAGCATTATCGTTGACTTTGACTACATGAACAACTATCTTCTTTGCCATAATTGTTTTGTATTTACAATATCTACACGCACAAAATTGCACGTTAGCCAGCCAGCAAATTATATCAGCAAAGCTTTGACTTTCATGTCATCAAAGCAAGTAAAGAAAGGACTAAAAAGTATTCAGTAGGGTACTGGAAAATGAGACATGTCTGTATTTTACAGCAGGCATTTGCCGATGATGTTACCCTGATTGCTAAAATCAGAGGGAAATGTTCAATCCAACCTGCAAGTCTGGAAGGAAGGAGCAGAGAGGGATGGTTATCAGCAGCTCCAAAACAAAAACCATGGTGATCTCAAGAGAAGGAAAAAAGCGTCATATTATGCTGGGAGAACAGATCCTGGAGCAGGTCAACCACTTTAAATACCTTGGAGCTATCATAGACTGGAAGGGAAGCATCGAAGAAGAGTTGGCTGCCCGAAGAGCGGCAGCTGAGAGACTTTTTCAGACCATAAATCAAGGATTCCTCAGCAAAAGAGAGATTGGCAAGAGAACGAAGATGGCTGTATACCGCTCCACCTATGTCCCAGTCTTGACATATGGGTGCGAGTAAGGGGTAATTGTCGTGAAACATTCTAAATACACATATATAAATTAAAAGGTAAATGTAAAACCTAATGCATTAATTCGATAAAAGGAAAGAGAAATGGTAAAAGCACAGTGCTGTCACAATGGCGTACAAAAATCCTCCTTTTTTCTACTTCGTCTGCAAATTGTAACGTTTCCAACTTGATAGTAAAGCCTATAGCAGCATACACGCGTTTCCACAAAACAATAAAACGTGTACTGTATTTCTAAGAAAACCTTGAGATACGCAAGCTGCTTAATGACCTAAATTAATACTAGCATTAATTTCATTTTATACACTGCGTAATGAAAAGACAGATGGAATTAGGATAGAGAGAGGGAGGGCTGAAAGCAGGAACGCCGGCAACACTAACACGCAGTCGCGCGATATAAATTAATGCCACCCCCAGCGCGAAAGGCATGAAGCACTAGCTTTTTTTTTTTCAAATAGACAGTGATAAAAAACACTACCCATACGAGAGTTAGGTTTAAAAACCTGTAAAATGCTTATTGGGAAACATGACATTATACTGGTTTACGTTTGAAAGTCTGACAGTACAGCAGACACCCTAAAGTTTGGAAGTGAGGAGGTGGTAACAGCACGACTATCCTAGAAGAAAATACATATTTTGAACGCCGCCACTTAGCTCCCTTAAAACTTATATATTTGGGTTCCTTAGGACTTGCCGACAAAGAATATGTTAAGTGTTACGCAAATAGTCTAGGAATTAACAAATTATAGCCAAAAGAAAATAGTGAGGGTGTCAGACAACACCAAATAATAATCGCACAGTGGCATGTTTTGAAACCACCATTTTACGGGAAATAGGCCACCATGTTAAATCCTATTTGATTGGATAGAAGTAAATGTAAGGCGAAACACGATTAGTCGGACTACAAATACTAATTTTTTTGTTGTTAGGGGAAATGGAAGTAGGGGTACTTTTTTTGAAAAGCTGTGTAAACATGGCCCGATTGGTTAGACCCGCCAATATAGTCAATTAGGAGCGTCAGTTCAGTGCCACATTTTAAAATAAACTTACTCAGAAACAGTGCGTTGAGAACCAGCTTATATTTTTTCTAAATGAAAGCCTGGGACATAGGCAGATCGGAATTTGTGCCATATTCATCGCCAGTCAACGTATTTGTGTATTATTTCCATGAATTGTGGTAAGCTTGACATATTTGATATCTTTTTAATGAAAATTGAATGTAAATTGATAATTTATGTCTGTATATGTGCGTGGTTCAGTAGCAAACATGAGGCAAGGCCTAGATAGTGCTCCAACCTGAACAGGACGTGTCGGAGAAAAGTAAAACTGCATGGAATTGCCAAACAGTACACTGACACCTATCTTATTGACTAGATAGAACTAATGCTGGAATTGCAGAGGCGTAGTAACCATTAGGGAGGAGTATACTGGTGTAAATTGTTTCAGATGAAGCTAGCAGTTGGCCTACCGCTCTGAACTCAGTGTTTGTTATTTATTGTGTTCAGTGTGGAAATAGATTATAAATTAGTTCTGAAGTAGGAGGTACAACCTTCTTGTTTCAGGGACCGTGGTCCTAAGTTATTGAAGCAGCCCCTGGTCTGAGTTTTGCTGAATCCAGAGGCTGACAGCATACTCCTTGGTCCAGATAGCGACCAGTGAGGTGTCTCCAGAACACAGTGAAGCAATCGAGCAGAGGAGTCTTTTCCTGCCGCCATCACGAAAGATAAGCTTCTGTGGCCAGAGCAGCTCAACATTATGTGCCCCCCCCCCCCCCTCTAAAATTGACATTATATTAAACACAGAGGGACAATAAATTGTTTCAAATGACAGGAACTGTGAACTTTTCCCAATACTATTTCCACGATAATCAAACACTTGAAGTCATGATGACAAACAACAATCTAGCTTGAAAAACAAAACCAGTATTACTCCATAGTACTACTTCACAACTTACACACATAGGATAATACTAATAAATTATGTCAATACAAAGATCATATTTATAAATTGTGATTACATTTGATTGTGATTCCTGGTTCACTGTGTAGTTGAATCAGGATATCTGTTGTTGAAAGTAATTATTACATATATATTTGAAACTTTACACTTGACTTATTTAAGATAGTCTTATAGAGTGTTATATGTGTGTGAGTGTCACAGTGTTGTAAAGTGTTGTGGAATAAATTAAATTGTTTATCTGTCTGTTGTTGTTGTGACTTACACTTCATCATTTTCATAACCCTAGACACTCAACGTAGTCATCACAATATTCCAGAATAATTCTGACTGAGGTATAAATGTGGTAGCAAGTAAGGTCATCTGTAATACACCACACTTATTAGATACAGATACCTTCACAGCTGATCTCAGTCAGTACACTAAGTCCCCTATAAATATTAATATAATCCCACTTTACCACAGTAATGACTACAGCCCACAAAGCCAGATCAAAACCTCAGAAATTAGGTATCTGAAGTAGGTGGTTGAAGTAACAAGAAGAGACATGGTCCACGACCAGACGAAATGGCAATGTCTCAAAACCTAGCCCCTGCAGACCCCAATAGAACAGTCCCAACTACGATGGTTTGGCCATGTATGCAGAATGGGAAAAGATTGGATACCACGACAAATATGGTAAACCGAGAGCCAGGGATCAAGACCTCCAGGACGATCTAGAGTTCGCTGGGAGGACAACATTAGACAATTCTTGGAGGACTGAGGACTAGATTGGAACCAGGCCAAGATGAAGACTGCCGATAGGATAGTATGACACACTCTCTCTCTCTGGCAAATCTCGACACCCAAAGGCTGAAGAATAACGACTAATTAACTAGTACGTAAGCTTTGATTTTCCCTTATCACAATCTCGACTTAAAACTTAGCAAACATTGTCTCAACATAGATGCTGTTTTTCTATGGTATGAATTTCCTGGAGGCCTTTGCTTCTTTGGGAGTCGAAGGTTAACGAGGAAGAAAGGATTCTAACATTATCACCTGTTCATACTGACGATTCCCGCAGCTCATATCAGATCACGTGCAGCGCCATCATTGAAGGTTAGCGGTAATGGGCCTCCAGTGTTGTCTTCCTCTTAACTTGATGGTAAACCTCGATAACCCACTCCCTGCATAACTCTTACATGTCGTATTTCCCCTTATATCATTTATTCCGTTTTCCCCACAACATTCCTCTGTAAAGGTTTTCAATTAAGTATGAATGTGTTGCATCTACGGGTAGCCATACGTCACAGAGGACTCAAAAACAGAAATGTTAGCAAGAACAGCTTATAAAAGCGGCTCTAGTATAACTTAAATCGATACGAAAATCTAAAATGATCTTCATTCGAACCAAATTTAAAACGTCTGCGTTACCTTGTAACTCCCACGTTCACGTCTGCGGGCTAAACTTGGGTTTTGACAGCAGATTTAGACAAGAGAATGCATGCATTAGAAGTGAAATGTTACAGAACGATCCTCGAAATATCTTTCATGGACTGTATGACAAATGAATACATAAGAAAAGAATTTAGACATGCTATAGTACTATATGATAGACTTACCATAATATTTCTTTCTCAAACCGGAACAATTTCGAGAGTTTGCTCGAAACAGAAAGTGAGCGCCTTCTATGCGATTTTAGAAAGAGAGAAGTATATTCAGCTAAGTACTTATGATTCAAAAAGGCTAAGTAATGGAGTGTGTCACATAATATCTTTTGTTGTGCACATGGGCTTTGATGGAATAAACATATATTTTCGTGCGCACATCGGCTTTAAAAGAAAATGTTACAAAAGAGTGCAATGGAGTGGAGTGAACAGGAAGCCTGACAGAGAGAGATGTCAGTTGGCCGGCTTTAGAAGCTGTATTGCATTTTGACCGTGCTCTCTTTATGGTTGCTGGGTTTTGTACAGCCTTGTTTTATATTCCAATGGTAGTAGGACTTGTTGATCCAGCCATATGGTTATTGCTCACAATTTATTGCTGTTGTTAGTGAATTCGTACGTGTAGCATTGTTATTATTAAAAAGGGAGATTGTCAGCACGCCTTCGTGTACGCTTTGTGAATGGCTTTTACAAGTATGTTGATTGTGTGACCTCTCGCAGTTTGATACGAGCTTAGAGGATAATGTCATGAAGGTGTAGATATTATACTGTGACAGAGTGGTTAACAAAAAACAACAATTATGTAGTAATAATTTTTAATTACTCTTAACTGAACATAACTTATTATTAAAAAGTTATTAATATTTATCACTAGCGTGAACTTTCTTTAAAAATTCTTTGTTGTTTTTAATCGCGTCGAAAAATTCACTACAATTTAGTTCACAATTAACTTTGCAGCGCAATAAAGCTTTTACAGTTGATTCAGCCATTCTACCTCTTTCTTCAGACATATGTTATTCATTATTGAGAATATCCTTTCAACAGGTGCAGATGTGCCTGGCAGGCTGAAAATGTATTCTATAATTTGGACAAGATTGGGCAATGAAATGTTCTTTTCTTTGAAATGACTGAATAGTTGTGTCCATTTTTCTTCGCAACTTGTATTTTTCCAAATGCCATAGTTTGCAGACCAAAAACCTTTTGCAATCACCACTTCATCAAACAGTTCATCCAAGTTTATTGCACTATTTGCAAGAGTTTCATTAATTTTTTCACCTGATGCTTCAATTTCAGACCATGTTAATTCATTGTTGTTTATCCAAATAAAAGATTCTGCTCCACCAAAACTGTTTTCCCATAGCTCAATGTAAGAAAGACATCGGTCATAAAATTTTGTAAACTCTTGTAGGATTGTATTAATATTAATACTTCCATTATTTTCCAGTATTCTAAAAAGCTTTTTTGCTTCTTGAGGTATAAATTTATTATCACGCCTTTCCTCGAGATTTTTTTTTCAATTTTCTAAGTTCGCTGACAATATCAGTTGCACTTGCTTTTGTACTTTCCATAATCAAGGTAGATTTGTTAAACAATGTGAGTTGCCCTTGCACAAACCACAAATACATTTCACCACAATCATTATCAAAGAACTGTTTTATCAACACTGGACAGTGTTCTTGTGAAATAAAATATTATTTCAGTCCCTCATAGATTTCAAGTATTCTGTCGATAGCTGAAAGTAGCGAAAGAAAACGGGTGTTGCCATGTTGAAGAACCTTTTTATACTCGACATCTACAAATTCACAGAACTCTTATAGTTGAGTTACTCGAACCGTATAAATGTGGAAATATTTATAAATTTTTACCACCAAAGCTTCTATTTCAATAGGTAGAACATCAACTGCAGGTTGAAGACAGTTGTGAACGATGTGAGCACCGCAACCAACGCCCACAATATTTCTTCCTAGTTCCTTCTTTACTCGACTGTAAATATTGTTTTCTCCTCTCCGTTTTACACCTCCAAAATTGGTATTGCAGTTATCTCCACAAAATCCAATAATTATTTTTTGGTTATATTATGGTTTTTTATAACTGACATTAAATAGTTTGTCAATATTTCTGCAGTTTCACCAGGAACTGATTGAAAAAGTTTAACTTTTACTCCACAATCTGGTACAAAATACCGCAGAACACATGGCACAGTTTTAATTTCTTTCCTGTTGAAAGCATCAATTGATATTGTCATAAAATTTGTTTTGTTTAAATCTTCACAAAGTTGCTGAAACAACAGTGGCTCAATCACATTAACAATGACAGCTTCAAATTTTGTTCTGGCTAGTCTAAACTTTGTTAAAAAAAACTTTGATTTCAATTTAGATGAACAATCGGCAGACTTGAAGCTGAGATTGTGAATAGCAGCATGAAATGTAAACGTTGCTTCTTTAGCAGCTATTGAAAATTCGTTGTCACATGGATCGGCACTTTTAAAATATGACAATATTTTTGAGGAAGTTCCTGCCGCTGCTAGACTAGCCTTATGTCTCGCACATTTCAAGTGATTTTTGATGTCCGAACGCCCACTATGAGCCACAAAAAATTCTGAAGAACACTGTTCGCATTTCACTTTGTCAATATGACCACAAACGTTTTTCAAAAACGGATAATCCTTTCTTAATTCATCCGTGAATACACAGTTTCTTTTTGGCATTTTGGGGGTTAAATTAATTTAATGTACAGTACAAAATAATCGCAAATAACACGCCGAAAACAAACACCGACTCGAGTAAATTACCTACGCAATCTGACAGAACTCAACTAAGATTGCGCATGCGCGGCGGCTGCGCAACTGACTTGCGACGCTGCGTACTATGCCAGTGTTAAAGTCGGGTTTTCGTGTTGCCTAATTGGCCTTTTCCGAGGCTGCACTTTTTGACTTCGTGTATATTCGGCACTTTTTAATTTTTTCCAAATAACCGGGGCAAAATGACAAACTGGCCGGGACGCCGGGACCATACCTTTAAACCGGGACAGTCCCGGTCAAACCGGGACGTATGGTAAGCCTTCTATATGAAGCCCTTCGCACAGCAGGAAAGACACAAAAGCTGACACGATTTGGTGACATATCAGGATCTCTTGGGCTGTCAAGGAATTTCCTTTAAAACACAGCACCAAATAAAAAAAATACGATTGACATAGTGGTTAGAGCGTTGGTCTCTCGCGGCAAAAGTGCCGGGTTCGAATCACGGTACCGACAAGCTCCAGTCTAAATGAGCACCTGACTCTGCTCTTTGAGTTAGGGAAGGAAAAAGCAGCGAGGAAGGGAACTGGTTACCCCACCTCTCGTTGCTGGACCTAGTATGGGTAAGTCTCTAACACTTCACTCCACTGCGGCAGCATCTACCTTTACCAGGTAAAAGAAGATGGGCAGACGGAAACAGACATCTACGTACAACATACAATAATTATAAATCTGCATGTCGCGGAACTAAACATACTAACAGTTAATGGACAACATAATGACTACAAGTAAAGCGCTCTCGTCAGTGGTTCTCTGGTAACTAATCGTTATGGTAAAAGTCTTATGGCTTTGAATGGAGGGCCCACGACTGGAAGGCTTTGATTGTATTTGTTGATGGCTGTACTCTACAGTGAGTTTGACGATGAATGATGATGATGTTGATGATGTAGTGAGGTCAGGATCATATCTCGGTGATCATTCAAAAATTATCACCGCGCAACCCCCGTGGAAATAACTGACCAATGAAATGCCAGCTTGGTACACGTAGTGTCGGAGTATTCGCTAGGCTATTCAACATGGAGACAACGAAAGTGAAGATGTTGGTAATATTTCGGAAGGCAGTGTGCAAAAATACATGGAGTACCTCGTTAATGAAGGACTCGATTCGATAACAGGGATCATTAGCCTTAGGCAGATAGCAATAGTTTCACTAGATGTAGTGTAGAGCCGAAGTTATTGCGTATAGAAGACAGTGGAGCATGAACCTTGTTGTGTTTTTCGCTGTTTCGGCTGTTCCAGTGAAAAGTTGAATAAGCTATAGAATAAGTTGGATATTCATAGTGGTAGAGCTCATTCATGTGAGTAAAATAAGCTTAAGATGGAGAAAATCGGTGCAGAAATAAGAACTCCAGAATTATTTTAGATTTATCATCTAAGCACACCTTGCCCTACATACACGATTTTGGGTGAATGTAAAAATGCTTTGGCTTAGTTGTTATCTCGTACATCCGGAAGCCCACTATATAAGGGGGAGGAACGGAAGGCGCAAACACACTCGCCACTAAAAATTTAAACTACAGACACGAGAACAGCATCTGCATCAACTCTTTTGCCATCTGCAGAAGTTTGAGCAGACTGTAATAACCATTCACCCGTGTGTTACCGGGGCCCGAAAGGGGAGCAAAGAATAGTAACACTGCACCCTACCACGCATGTCGTAAAAAGCGACTAAGGAGGGTATGGGCATGGGGCTGTTTACCCCATCCCGTAAAAACTTCGCACAGTGGGCTGATCACCTGCTTGCCAACCAATCTGATTACGGAAACAATGATAGATTGTTTGGTCTGTTTTTGTTCCACAAAGACGCCACTAGGCGTGGTGGAAACAGCGATAGATTGATCAATTTGTTGTTGCCCTAAGACGCCACTAGGCGTACTGGCCACATACTGCTTTGCCGGTTGATGGCTAAGGATGGAAGAAGAAGAAGAAGAAGTAATAACCATTGAAAGCCTGTCTGTGATTGAGGGTAAGCAAGATGTTAATTATATATACGTGTGAGTGTGTGTGTGTGTGTGTGTGCGCGTGTGTGTGCGTGTGTGCGTGCGTGCGTGCGTGCGTGCGTGCGTGCGTGCGTGTGTGTGTGTGTGTGTGTAAATATATTAGCAATATGTGCTTATGGTAATATTGGTTTGGATTGATTGTCTGTATTGTTTGATATATGACACAATGATTACCATAAGGCCTATATGATTTTAAAAAAGCAAATCATGGCCAGAACTGTAACAAGTTTGTTACTGAAATATTGTGCTGGATCGTGAACGAATTGTGTTATTCATGACTTACTATGTCTCTTATGATTAACCACAGCTTGTCTGAACTGTCTCATTATACCTCCTGACTGGATAGGGAGACAATGAGCGATACTACGTAGGTTGTATATTATATTTCAGGTTATATCCTACCCTGAGTGTCGTAATAAATCTTTTGTGACCAAGTCAGCTAGTAGATGCTCAAGTTGTTCAGAGCTTTTGCCAGTATCAACTGTGTCCTCTTGACGATTGGAAGACCCGCAGTTGTGGGGTTCTCTCCAATCATACTGCTGTACGAGGCCTAAGAAGGAACTTTTACAGATAAGTGGCCCTTGTTGGGCTACTTCAACTTACAAATATTACCACACCTACGAACAAACTCTGTTATGATGATAGCAAAGTATGTGGCTTATTTGGAAGACAATTGACAGTCATATCAGTCTGTATGACTTTATCATAAATTAACATTGATATTCTATTCAAGAAAGCGCAAAAGAAAGACAGATTTTATCAAGGATCAAGAAAACAGTTGAAGTGGCCTTTATTAGTTACAATAAATTAACTGTAAATGTGATATATATATATATATATATATATATATATATATATATATATATATATATATATATATATATATATATATATATATATATATATATATATATATATATATATATGAAGAAGTGAAACAGATTCTATTTTGAAATCAATTTGATTTTATTTGAAATTTAACAGAGGTACAAAGAAAAAAGATCTTGTACATAAATAAGTTACAAATTGTACCCACAGTCTTCAGTGAATTATTTAAGTGGAGTTCAAAGTTCTTGTTGGTTAATTAATTACCCCTAGCAGAGTCATAGTCTTAGGTTGGTCTGGAGAGGGGCACCATAGGTAACTAGGATTGCCGTTATCATTTCACCTAGTGATCTATACAGCTTGACTCTACCTTTGACTTCGATACACCATTACTCTTTTCAGAGAATGGGGTATTTCTTTTAAGACCAGTCTCTTTTCTGGCACTATATATACATATTATCATCATCTTATTATCTTTACCTCTCGCGACAGATGATTGTGATGATGAATATGATGATGATGTTGATGATGATGAAGCACCTCTACTTGAGTTAAGACGTGTATATTTAATGTCCAGATTATCGTACGTATTTATCTGATAGTGATCACTTCCTAATAATGTCAATCACATTGTTACATCGACCACTTTTACAAGAGCACATACAGGCCTTGGTGCAAGCTTCCAGCTAAGAGGCCGGCTGTAAAGGTGGCTCCAGGCTTCGTTGAGACCGGAAAAAAAAAAATTAAAGTATCGTATTCTTTGTTATTGTATCTTGTTGGATTAACCCGCGTAATTTAAAACCTCCTACTCAGCCCTTATACTGAGGTATTTTCACGCTAAGTTATCTGACTGAATTATTTCACCGGGTCTCTGCCTTTCGTGTACTCTTCTCAATTTCCATATTCCACTGTATTTTGTCAGAATGTAAAGTGCATTCGAGACTTATGATTGCTTGTACTCTTCTGGGTTGGCTCATTCTGAGTGTCAAGGGTCTGGCAGCCATTCCGTGCAGACGGAACCGGAAACGGACTGCAGAATGTAATGTTCTGTCTTTCTGCTACAGTTTATAGCGGCCGTATTTCTGCGCCGTTTGACAGATCTTCGTAAAATATTGATGCCGGCAGCCAAGAGATCTGCTCTGAACATTGGCTGCGGCGAAATATAGCTCTAATGGGTGGCTTTATTCTGCGTCTACGAGATTCAGACCTAAAATTACAAGTGAAAAACGCACGCGATCACAGAACAAAGTCAGAGACCAACAGGAAAATACAATAAGAGTTTCAGTATTACTGTTTGTGTTGTATTATAATTGTTTCTGATATTTGGCAAGAGTTCTACAGCTCTTATTTACAAATTCATTAATCCTCATCTTTTTCCTTCTCGCTCCGTATAGACCATAGAGCCATCACTACAACTGATCCCCTCGTAGGAAATCTCCACCAAGCAATCACATGTTCTTGCAGTGGCGAGAACTTTTCCGTCCACTGCTTGATTTTGCCTAAAATTTATTTTAATCAATGTTCGTATTTTAGGTCAGAGCCATGAGTATGGCAGAAGAAATTCGCAGCATTTTTGTGAAAGAAAAAACGTTCTCAACTGTTGGAGAACTATAGATTTACTAATGATCATTCTTGTATAAAGTTCTTCAGCTCTTCAGTTTACAGGCTGTTTTTGGGGTCTGCTGAAGATCCTGTCTAAAGAAGGACTGTTCTATAAAATATTTTTTTTTCCAGTTGATTGCGTGTATTTTCTATCGACCTTCGATCACATAGAACAATGCCTGGGATGTCTTGCTATATTTGTAAATTACAATTCAAGATATATTATCTGTCCCTTAGATCGTTAATCATAAAAAAGGTAAACGTAGTCCCATATCGGATACTGCCGTAGTGGAGTGAAGTGTTAAAGACTTCACCTTACTCATAAATGTGTTTACAGTTAAGCTGGTCTCTGAATGTTTGAAGTCCCAGCTCTTAAGTGATGACTTGTTTCCTATAGTTTCGTGGTTGAAGAAATTGTATGGATACTTTAATTTGTCCTTCTCAGACCAATACCGCATTTTCTATTGCCTTCTGCCTTTGGCACAAACGTAATGCTCATTAATTCACGTTGTCAATTAGCGAATATTTAGACTAAGGTTTCTTAACTTTGTTTGTTTGTTTGTTTGTTATGCCATTGACTCCTTTTATTGTCCGATGATGGTTATCGACCCCTTTGATTGTCCTGTGAAGGCTATAGATTTATAGATATTGGACAGTTTTACGTCATGACATGGCAAGAGGTCAACAAGAGAATTGTTAAACAGTACAGGAGACAGGAAATCATATGACGAAGATATATATAATAGCTTACGCCACCAGGCATGACATTTGAAGAAGAATTTCTTTGTTATTTTTTCAAGTGGGTTCTACTATCTTCATTCCATCATTGTCCGTTTTGCTCCTAACGGAGCCACACTACAACTGACCCCCTGACATGAAACAAGCACCACAGCATCCATGCACCCCTGGAGCGGAGGAATCTGTACCAACGTTTTTTACATGATAAGTTTGCCTGCTCCATTCACAACCTGACAATCTTAGTCGCCCTTTACGATATGCAGGAATTAGCAATAGCGCTAGTCTTTCTTCTTCTCCTAAACGACCCCCCGGGAACTATTTAACAGTCTTTGAGCACCTTAAATAACGGAACGCACCAAGTTTTTATAACTGATGTTGCCTTAAACTTGCGCTGCATATAAATATGTCAACAACGGCTGCGTATTACGTCACAGTGGTTAAAAAACTTGCACTTCGCTAATACCTGGAGTGTCTTTACTAAACCATGACCTAATTTTATTAATTGTTTTTATTTATGTTACCTAGAGAGCGCTCTTTTCCCTTATAATCTAATTCTTCTTAATGATATTCTTTCCACAGACTAAACAGAAGTTAGCAAGAACTTCATATTTCCGTACAAGAAAGTCTCCAAAGTAGCGCTACAATGCTCGTTCGGATTTCCCGCTGCCACAAAATATCGCGACAACTAATTCAATACAGCCAGTAAATCCAAGCTTCGATACTTAATGTACAGAACTAGTCACTGATCACGTGCCGTGACTACGCATGACGACACCTCATGACTGCAATCACCAGACAGAATGCCGTGTATGGTATTGATGCCTCTATTAAGAGGTACACTGGTATCGGCCCCATTAAAAACGGGGTCTGCTGTTGTCACAGCCAAAACAGCCAACACCAACACCACGACCTTCATCTTGACCATGCTTTCACTAAAAAGACATCACGTAAAGTACACGACAGGAAGGGAACCAATATCAGCATTATCACGACTAGCAAAAGCTCTACATCTTTCTTGCAAAAATCCAGTGTGGACCAGAACAGAAAATCATGTGATTGTCGGAAGTCGGACAAAAGAAAAAGAACCCACGATGAGAAGAAGAAGGAGAAAGATATTAAAATGAAACGTTTAATATTCCTTCTTGTTATCTTTGTTTTGTACGTGTCCCTGGGGGCGGTTGTCTTTAATGCTCTGGAAGCAGGAGCGGAGCAAGACAGGAAGGATGAGCTCCAAGAATTCGTTGAGGAATTCTTAGGTAAGTTAATTTACAAATAATCAACATATAATAAAATACACTCTAGATTAGGAGATTCATTTTTTTTTTCATTTCTATTTTCGTTCCTTATGGAACCATGAACACTAAATGTCGGGATGTTTTTTCTTCAAAGCATTCTTTAAATCTTTTTTTCCTCTGACTATTCGTGCCAGCTGTGGGCAAACCGAGAGATGTGGGCAGTGGCGTACTAAGGCGGGTGCGAGGGGGTGGTCCACCCCGGGTGACAGCCAGGAAAGGGGTACTATTGGACACCGTTTTAATAGTACTTACTGTTAAAATATGCTTGCAAGTGTTTTTCTTTATGGCAGGAGGGTTCCACAGGTAGGATCCGCCCCGGGTGCCAAATATTTTAGGGACGCCTCTGGCTGTAAGTATCTACTTTAGAAACTCTGAGTTGTCTAAATATCTACCTTAATAAAACCATGTCTTTTTTAATGTGTTGAGAGTATTTGGAATGTAGTATAAATGTAGTCTATACGTAATTGTTTAACGTAACTTAACAGCTACAGAAACCACTGCTGCATGAGCATATGAATGCTTGGTGCAGGCTTCCTGCAAAGTGTCACCTGCAGTTGTGGATCCATGCTCCATAAGGAGCAAACAGAAATTTGATTTTATTTCTCCCAAATTATGGAAAAGCAAATTCGCATTTTTTAAAACTAATTCGCCATATTTTGCGCTTGACAACCAAGTTTTCCAACCTTTTGCTATAAATTAACCATTCTTTGAAATGTATTTATATTCAGAAAGTATTTCCTTATGTAAGAACTGTGCATGATACTGTTTATCCTGAATGAGTATCAACTGTTACATTGCTATCATCATCATCTTCAGATGCCATCTTCACATCCAAGGTCGTCTGCAATGGATCTCCAACGTCTTCTGTCTCTTGTCTTGATGGTGCATTTTGATAGCCTCTTTCCTGTCCATCTTTTTAGGTTATCTACCCACTTATAGCGCTGTCTTCCTCTTGCATGTTTGCCTTAAACTCTGCCTTTTATTATGGTCTTTTTACATAACCAAAATATTTTAGCTCTCTAATTTTGATTTCATTCATTAATTCTCTTTTAATTTCCATTTTTTCTGGGACCACTTTTTTGTTTTCTTCTCTTGCGAAGAGGATGTGTGAAGAAGAATAAGAATTCATGTATAATGTTGTCGTTACTCTCTCTGGCCTACATTAACACGCGCTCCGCAGTCACAGAAAAACTCTCTTGATGACAGGGGTCCCACTTTTATTAATGAAACCCTATCAGGTAGCATATGAATCATACAGAAAACAATGTTGTCCACAAGTTTACTTTGTAGGTAATTCCTATGCAACACCGTATAACCTAGATATTTAGGTATTCTCTAGGTAACACCATATAACCCTGCACAGACTGCTGGTCTCTCTCTATGTCGTTAGTTCTCTTAGCACAGACGCAACACATGCGATATCAAATCCTCTACCTCACTGGTGTATCATACCGAGGATGCATATCGCACAAGAAGACGATCTGGCTCCTTCTCAACTCTGACTTGACTCCCTCACTGTTTCAATTTAAATCTACATATCCACCCCTGTACCACTTGATAGCCACGTCAAAATGTCAGACAAAGCTCCGCCCATCCCTCTAGGGAGCAAATCAGGAGTCCTATGCTCAGTTTGGATGACATGAGATCACATTTTAGTAAAGATTACCTTCCTACTCGTCCACAACTCAAGGTACGCCCACTAGTGGTAACATTCCCACGGTATCTGTTGCCCGTAGTCACACCTCTCACGGTTTTGTGCCCAACAAGGTGTGTTCCTTTGGTGTCAGACAGCGTCAAGATGTCTAATAATCGAGGGCTGTCTCTGATTACATGCCCCGAGTCTCACAAGTTTCAAAGATGGCAACGGTGTGTTTCATTTAGATTGCCCACTCCAGTGTGAGAATGCCACATGAGCGCAAATATACACCCTAGACCAGATCACAAATTAATTAACCAGTCTAAAATTACATCCTTCTGGCCACACGATCACAGGAGGGTAACCACTGAAGGGCAATGGTTGATGATCATTTGATACTGTTTAGCTCAGATCTGATCTCATGCGTCATGTTTTCATTTTTGGTGTTCTGTATTGATTCCAGTAATGATCTACAGTCAGTGAAGATTACTATCTTAGCTGGTGGCTGTTGTTCTGGTCTAGTGAGGATTTTCAGAGCTTGTTGTAGTACCATAGCTTCTGCCCTGAAATTGGAGGAGATCTTTCCAGTTGGGAAGGTCTTACGGATGATCTTCCCGTTTATGAATCTTATAAAATCGTATAAAGAATTTTCCCATTTACTCTTATCTTTAAGAGCATTAAGTATTGGGTTATCGTCTGGTTTGCTAATTATCATAGTTTTCGTTTTCTCAAAGTTAATGCCAAATCCATTTTCATGACTGTTTACTTGCTTCACTAGCTTTTGCCAGTTCTGCTCGTGTCATCATTACTTCTTAAAGCGCAGGAAACAAATGTCATGCATATTTCTAAACAACATCTTTGACAAGACATGCTATCTTCTTGTGAATGAATCAGTATTAATAATATTGACTTGTCTTTAAGGTTTTTTGGGGTTTTTTTTTAACGGACGGGGGTAGCTGCACACATACGCAAACCTCCTTAGTTATCTTCAGCGATTTATCTATTAGGTAAGTAATCCCCTTCAGTCATAACTGACTATGGAAATGCACCAATGAGGTGATAGTCCTCAGCTGTTTGTTTCCTGGTGTTCCTTTCGGTGTGTTCCTCTCTCCACTGCCTGCTGCGAGAGCTTCTTTTCGCCCAGTCTGATGTGGCACCGTAGGGAGCATCACCAGTTAGTGCGATCAGCAGCTTTATCTTCCCAGATTGCTGGATTTACGTCCAGTGCCTTCGTGTCTTTCTTGCTCACATCTTTAATCCTCAGCTGCGGTCGCCTGGCTGTTTATTTGTCATCTGCAAGTTGTCCGTGGTAGGTTACAGTGCTACTGTTCGTTGCTTCACTTACGGGCAACGGTAAAACAGGACAATCCTCGTTCTGGAATCCCTATGGCAAAGAAAATAAATGGAGACCAAAAAAGAAAAACACACATAAAGATAGGATTTACAACACAGACATAAAGGGATAAAGGAGACACAGAAAGACATGAAACGAATGGCACGGGACAGGAAGACTTGGCGTCAACTTGTTGAAGGTCTGTGCTACACAGGAAGCCGAAAAATAATGAGTAAATGGACGACAGTGAAGCAGTCGTGTCTTGTGACGTCAATAAACAAAACATAATAATTATTAAGAACTTAGGTATTTGGTTATTTCAACGTAGAAACCTGATCAATAACGATACAATTGGCAGCGGCTGCGTGTAAAAAATGTAGTTTAACGGTTCCTAGACCACGACAAGAAGTTATAAGCACTAGGTTTTTAGGTGGTCCGAAAGGACGAGCTAGAGAAAAGAGATATGGTCATCAGCAGTTCATAGAAGAAGTCTATGGTCCTCTCAAGAGAGGAGACAAGACATCAGATCGTGCCGGGAGAACAGGCTCTGGAGCAGGTAAATCGGTTTAAATTCCTCGGTTCTGTAATAGATTGGAAAGGGGGGGGGGCATACAAGAATTTATTACCCGAAGAGCAGCAGCAGGGAGACTTTTCCATGCCATAAACCGAGGATTCCTCAGTAAAAGAGAAATTGGCAAGAATACTAAGATGGCTGTATACCGCTCCACCTATGTTTCAGTCTTGACCTACGGATGTGAGTCATGGGTTATGACTTAAACCTTCAAGAGCAAGCATCCAACCTCGGTAATGAGGTATTTGAGGAAGGTGGTCGTAATGACAAGAAGGGACAGGGTCCGCAATCAGATAATTGTGAAATAGTGCGCCTTTCTTTATCGCCTTTAACCTTTTTTCATTATCGTTTTATTTTATTTCTGTCCCTTTGCTCTTTCGTGATTTTTAAAGTAATCTTCCTTAATCACAGCTTTTACCTACGTGTAACATTAAGCACACCTTGGATATTTCCAGATCCAAAGTTTATCTTTTATAACACACCTGGCGCGGTAGTCAAGTTATTGTTTGACTTTGGGAGAAGCCCGACTTGGCCATCGAAAGAATTCGATTAATACCTAATCCCCTGTTTAAACAGAACGAGTGTCACCACATTGGTGACACAATAGCATGTCCGCTGGAGCGATCGGCAGCAAAGACCAGGGAGGCGCACGGGAGTCTTTGTTACCAGATTGGGTGCCCTATTTATAGCGATTAGCCACTTAGATGCCGTGTAACTAGCGAGACAATTAATGAATAGATTAAAGGAAAACAACTTGTTGACCGTCCGACAAATAAAATAAAAAAGAGTTGGCGATCTGTCGTAACAACAGGCTTTGTTCAAGAGAGCGGATGATTTCTGCAGTGGGTGGCCAATCCTAAACTGCTATTTGCCTCGCAACCGAACAGACAACACGGATTGAAGAGTTAGTTGCGGAAGCCCACTCACTTTTAGCTATTGACGTGCTCTTAAATGGCACGTGAGCATGCCAATGTCGCAGGACAAGATGGATGCCTAGTTACTGGATTAGAGGGCTGAGTCCACGATCTTTAACATATTGCCAGCCCAAAATATAACAGCAAGTTCGCAAGAAGTCGGTACGGATTCTCCAAAAAACGTGGGACACAGAGTTTCCCAGAGCATAGCCTGTTCAAGGATTGTATTTATAATTTCATTTCTGTGTAGATTTATAACATTCATACCTGTAGAACTTAATCTTATATAATGATGTCAAAGAGTTTGTGAGGGTAACAGGTGTCCTGTAGAATTCTGAGTCTACAAATTACGCGTTTGGCGTCTGTTTGAAAGAAGCCAGCAAAGCGTACGTCTGGATAGCAGAATTCCCAATTTAGAGCACTAGACTTCCTAAGTTACAAGAATTATCTCAACGCCCGCGTTTTGGATCCATTGGCATGAAGTGAATTCATCTACTCTCATCGTGTATTGCACAACGTAAATTCACGAAAAGAAACTTCATTGCACAAAACCCACTTGTTACCAGAAGATCCTTTCGTGAAGAACTCCTGTCTAGTCAGTGCCTTTCCGAGATCAGACAGCAGACATTTTCCTGAGAGACAGCCTACACGGCGTAACATAAATCTACATTGGACAGTCTATTCATACCTGTATATAATCATAGAATGGTAGAAAGTTGAGAGACGGATATACACTGCAGATTTGACATCAGTGTGGTAACAGTTAATATGTCACATCATCATTTCACTATACACATAGGTTCTTATATTTAACTAACTATATTATTTATATTTCATCTCTGTGTGTGAATTGTCTTACACCATCATATCTTTTTATTTATTACTAACCCTATATGTGTATATATTTAACTAATAAGCTATACAGCCGCTTTGATCATTACGTAGTTCGTTAATGTATAACTCGTGCTGTCTGTATTAAATATTTACATTTACGTAAAATCCTTCATTTAGAGGAAGTTAAGGGATTTTTCTTTATCGTGATGTGAGGGCTGAAACTACGGTTGTAGAAAAATAGAAAACTTTCCATAATTTATTAGAAAACGCTATCTATTGGCGAGTATTCACCTTCTCTTCTTCTTGTCCTTATCTCGAATAGGTCTCGTTCTTTCTGACGAGCCAATTTCTGGATACCTTCTTGACAACATGCCATAGGCCATACCCAAAGACAACTACTGTTGTAGTTGCACCAGATACGATAATGAAACATCATAGCCGCGAAACCCAGCCCCTGCAAATCTGAATGGGTCCAATTAGCGATGGTTTGGCCATGTCTGCAGAATGGGAGAAGACCGACAAAAATGTGAAATCAAGAGCCAATTATCCAGACCTCCAGGGCGACCCAAAGTTCGCTGGGAGGACAACATCAGAAGGATCGAGGACTGGACTGGAACCAGGCCAAAAAGAAGACAGCCAATATGATAGCATGATGCTCTAACTGGCTAACCTCTTCATATATATATATATATATATATATATATATATATATATATATATATATATATATATATATATATATATATATATATATATATATATACTTATACATACAGACATACACATGCACACAAACATACATATCCAAGGCCGGCTCGGGTGCCAAATTTGGGAGGCACCATAACATATCTAACAGCAATACAATTTTAAAAGACCAAGAAAATGAAGCAGAAAATATGACAGTACAAAAATATTTTTTTATAGGAAACTTGTTGATATATATATATATATATATATATATATATATATATATATATATATATATATATATATATATATATATATATATATATATATATATATATATATATATATATATATATATATATATATATATATATATATATATCAACAAGTTTCCTATAAAAAAAAAAATATTTATATATATATATAAGGCAATCTATGTATGTTCTTAATACAAATTCGCATACCTTATTTATTCTTAATGAATTTTGGCAGAGAGTCTCTTTAACTACCGCCGGGTAACGCCTTGCAATTATTTGATAATTTAAAATTGTAATTATGACATTATGAGTAATTAAAGTTTTCCGAAGAGAAATGTAAACAAATCAGGGGCTATAATCAATTTAAATAAAAATTCAATAGTAATCAAGGGAAGTAATTTAAATGTAAAAACTATTATTTTGTTTTTAAAACAACTACCATACTTTTCCATATTTTACAACATAGTTCAAAACTATTAACCATACACTTTTAATTTAAAGGAACATTTTTTAAAAAGTAGTGACTATACAATGTGGATCCATATCCGAATAAAAGTAAGCACTCTCCAGGTGGTTTGCTTTATTTTCTATGCGTAAAACAGGGCCGTAATCAATATAAAATTTAACAAGTGTCTACCTGAATCCATGGAAACAATGCAAACGATAAAAGTATCATTAAAAGTCGTAATTTGCAAATCTACGTTTCTTAATTTACATATTAATTTAAATTATTTAAACAAAAAGTAATGCTGTTACCGCTATTTGTTTTGGGGTGTGCGTGTGCTGTCTCTCTAGGTACGTTTATTGGCCTGTTTATTTAAGTGAATGTTGTGGGTCGTTTATTCTTTTAGGATGATGAAAACATTAATGCAACAGCAACGACTGGGTCATAAGGCTGACCAACTGGTAATCAACGTACACTGGACCCATTGTCGGACATCAAGGACGAGATGATTTATTGCATGAGAACAAAGACATCATAGGCAGGTATATCGGCATCAACATGGTTCATGGCAAAGTACATCATCAAATAAGCATTGGCATAGATAACAGGCAATATGGCCATTGACTGACTTCACTGGTCGTTACACCTTCTCAGTTTACGGTTTGACAGAATACAGGGTACTGTCGAATGGAAAAAAGTTCTTCTTCCTAACGTAGATATATATTACTTTGTAATATCAATCCCTTCCTGATATCAGAGGGTCGCACTAGCGGCTGGAAAAATTGGGTTCAGCCGAAGCTCTGCCATAACATTGCAGGAGGTTAAGCGTCTGAGATGAGACACTTAAAAAACGAGCCGTTTTTTTTTTTTTTTGGCTAAATATATATTCTGGAACGATTCTTGGTAGGTGTCGTGAAACGAAGTGTAACCCACTACTTTGTTAATCACTATGTCGAGATACAGATTTGCTTCAACCAATCAACTTGCACCGTTCACCAGTCTCTGAGACAGAATAAATTATACTGTTCACGCAGTTCACGCAAGATGGCGGCTAAAAACTGAATAAAATTAGGCTGTATGAGCAAAAGACGAAACCGGAGGAAACCAATCAACTTGCTCCGCCAGGAACCAACCGAAAGCTTTCCTTACGTATTTACCTGCCTATATATTCGGGCGGAATTTTATGCTAACCACGCAATCCCGAACTTGACGCCAGAGATACTGACTGAAGAGGAAGAAGCTGTCACCTCTTGATTTATAGTTTACCTGAGGGCATCGACCTGCAACCTACTTCACTAGTCGAGTCAAACTGGCCTTTTTTAAATCTTGGAGGGTAAATATAAATTTACGATAACCTTTAGGAAAATAGGCCTTTAGCAGGTATATAATGTTGGTATTTGTTGTGTGTCATTATACTATCTACACCTGTATATATTTAATATATTTTGGGTTCACTATGAATGTATATGATTGATATAGACAAAGACTAATAGGACTCATACCTCAATCTATTGTCTCCTATAACTCAATCTATTGTCTCACACGACTTCAATCTATTATCTCAGACCAACTGCAAATATAACCAAAACAGTCATTGTTAGGACTCAACCTATTGTCTTCTATAACTTCATTCTATTGTCTCAGATAAAACCAACTGCAAATATAACCATAACAGTCCTTGTTAGGACTCAATCTATTGTCAGTCTATAACTTCAATCTATTGTCTCAGATAAGACCAACTGCAATATAACCAAAACGAGGGCGTGGTATAGTATAGGGGGAAGGACATTGTTGTATCACACCTAGGTGTACATATTATTGGATTTATTCATGTATTGATTTATATTATGGGATGTATTCATGTATTAAATGTATTCATGTATTGAATCTATATTATTGAATGTATCCATGTATTAGTTTATCAGAAAGAATGCTTTGCAAGTAGACACCTGTCTTGTCTCGCTATTGCTAATTCATACTGAGCCATGTTGTCATTCATCCTACATGCATACATCTGAGACACGCTCATTTCACTCACACTAGAAATAGGTGGGCTTGAGGACAGAAATTAGCCCCTATTTTTGCTTTGTTACAGGTTTATTTGTGTCCTAAAAAAACCTGAGGTCGTATGTTCGAGTCAATCCCGCTGCCTGGAACTTCGCAGGAGCATAGAGATTGTACAGAAGCTACATTTTAGTCCCCCTCAGTCTTGGGTGGGCTAAAGTAACGAGCCTCAGCAGGAGTGGTGTGAACCAAACTAAGGAGAACAGAACGTTTTAAGAGATGAGTACTCATTCGTACCATTTCTGTCAGCATTGTGAGCATAGAAACTGTCAGTGATGAGAAAGTGAAATTAGCATAGCAAGAGACAAAAATAACAGCATAGCTGATAAGTGTTATATCCTTAATTAACAGCACAGCTGATACTTGTATTATAATTGAATAACAGCACAGCTGATATAATTTTTGTTCCTATAATTGGAAAACTTGTTGTCTATATAAATCTAAATATTTGTAAATCATATGTAAACTTACAAATTCATTCGTTCCATTTTTTTCAACATTCACCCTTCAGCACAAGAGTAGATAGTGTATATACTAAATAAATAATAAGGAAATTGTATTTTGAACGACTTGTCAATTTTATCATTGTTAAGTAAAAATATGTTTCCTTGTTTTGTTTAATATCACAGTTAGTTACACAGCGGAGGTGGCACTTTATGTCGGTCTCCTCTCTACTATTGTTTCGAGATCCGATCATTCACAGCCGTAACTAATTTGTGATACCAGTAGTCCTCTCAGACACTGGGACTTCACCATTTTCTGCAGAAATTCTATTTCTGTAATTTTCAGTACTATACTGATCCTACAGCCAAAATAAAACCTCTCGCCACAGTAGGATGCTTCAAGAATTTCTTCTTTGTCTTTAAAATATTTATGATAACATCAACTGCATGTCTTCCCTTAGAACTAGGGCAAGTACATCAAAAACACGTCTTTTCTAGACGGCTAATACCGGGCTCTGCCTAAAGCATCATTGCTGGATGGCAACAGATCGACGCAACAAACCGCGCCATCCCATTCAAATATCGTGCACGGCGGCACGCAAATAATAAGACATACAATAAACTTAGATGTGCTCACATGTGAGTCTAGTATTTTATAGACGCACATGTGAGGATCTCAAACAATTTAATCCACCGCGAAATTTAACTTAACAAATGCTTTATGCGAAAATAAAAATAAATATTACTTTTATGTAGTATTTAAGTTCTTATTGCTGTTTATATCAAATTTAATTACATTTTACCAAGCAGTTTCTTTTTATTTAGCAAATATTACGTAGTTTTTCAAAGACTAAAGAAATCATAACTGAAACAGACCGGAACATCTTTATAAAAGACAAGGGTCTTTATCACTTTGCTGGACCGAAGGCTCTTCTATAATTGGACATGTGACAAACTTAAACGGGGTGCGCCTCGCCAAAATAAGGCAACATTTAAGTTTAATTTTTTTTTCTAAAAACAAACTAGCTCAAAGCTAAACGATACACCAGAACGAAAGATCTTCTTTATTTAGACATGTATTCTAATATGACAGGCGTCATCCGTATGTCTAGATTAAATTGGTCGTGTCCCACAGAAAAGATAAACATTTATTAAAAAATTACAGCTCAACACAATCACTATGTCGTAATTTACAACTCTACATTTCTTTATTTTACATAGTAATTTAAATTATTTAAACAAACACTAATGCTTTATACGAAAATTTTATTTAAAAATTACTTTTATGTAGTATTTAAGTTATTAATTACTGTTTATATCAAATTTAATTACATTTTACCAAGCAGTTTCTGTTTATTTAGCAAATATTACATAGTTTTTCAAAGACTAAAGAAATCATAACTGAAATAGATCGCAACATCTTTAATAAAAGAAAATGGTCATCATCACATTGCTGGACCACAAGGACTTATATAATTGGACATGTACCAATCTTAAACGGGGTGCGCCTCGCCAAAATAAGGCAATATTTAATTCTTTTTTTTTTTCTAAAAATAAACTAGCTCAAAGCTAAACAATACACCAGAACGAAAGATCTTCTTTATTTAGACATGTATCCTAATATAACAGGCTCCATCCGTATGTCTAAGTTGAATTGATCGTGTCTGACCGAAAAGAGAAACTTTTATTTAAAAATTACAGCTTAACACAATCACTATGTCCTTTTATATTTGAAGTATGTGTGACATAAAATAATAATCCTGTTTGTTTTTTTTGTGTTTTTTTTTTTAACAAGCAAAAATCTAAATATGTTTGAAAAGAATCCGTGCAACTCCGGGTACTTACAGCTAGTGTGTGTGTGTGTGTGTGTTGTGTGTGTGTGTGTGTGTGTGTGTGTGTGTGAGTGTGTGTGTGTGTGAGTGTGTGTGTGTGTGAATAAATTAAGGGGCTGCTGTAAAACTGGTAAGGAATATATATAAACCAATGCAACGGTATTGAATCAGTTCTACAACTTAACGGTTCACATGAAACAAGGGACGTTTCGGGTTTTACCCTTCGTTAGCCACAGTTACAAACAGGTGACAAGCACAAGAATTACATATAGGTACTACAAAAACATACGATGATGAGAAACATACACCAAATGAGCGATACAAGCAGATGGAAAAAGTAAACAACCACAGTGATAAGCGAAAAAAGAAAAAATTGTCGCTATCTTATACGTCACTTCCTTAGACTATTTCTTGGAGAAGGTACCTCAGTGTTCTATTCCAAGCATCTACGGATCTTAGCTAAGTGACCTTTTACTTGTTCCAAAATATATATATATGTGACAGCGCCATCTTGAGGTCTGTCGTTCTCGGCGCTGGCCCCATCTGGGCAGTCATGTTGTCTATGTGGTTTAGTGCCTTTTGATCACGTTATCTTCAAGCAGATTTATTACAAGGCCATAATAAGCCTATGAATTAGCTGTGTTTTTGCTCTAGTTGTGTATATCTGTGTTTTCATGCATTCTGGAGCATAATCGCGTGTGTTATCTGTGTGGCGCAGATTAATGCGCGTAAGCGCACAGTAAATTGAGTGGTTAGGCCAGGGCTTATAAAAGGGGTAGCAAGTGGCGAAACTGGGATTGTTGAGACAGCCGCCCAGTGAGAACAGACGAAGAAGACACACAAGAGCCAAGCTGTAAATGCCTTGAGCACGTGAGTTAATTTAAATTAGCATTAGTTTTCTAGGATTCTGAAATTATATCGATGTGGCTATTTTAATGTTTAATGGAATAAATAGATAGATAGATAGATGTGAAAGTTTAAGAGCGATTATTTCATTCTTCAGAAAGGCAGACATAGTGTGAGGCTATTTCACTGCGAAATTTAGATAAGATTAACAATCGCAAGATAGCAACCTCGTGGTGATAAAAGGCGGTGATAGCGAGTCTGAGCAAACACGCTCCGCGTGTTAAACCTATAATATGTTATGCCGAGCGACACGCGGTGTATTTAGTTCCAGTTTTTGGTTAAAGCCAAGAATATTATTCTTTAATGTAAGAGTAATTTTATTTTATCCTTTAATGTAAAAGTAATTAAGTGTATTTCACGATTATTGATTATTCTACTGTTTATCTTTAGTGGTTACTTAGAAGGGAGAATAGTCATTTAGATTTCTGGTGCGTAAGGCAAGTTGAGACAGGTGTTTCTCTGTTTGCTCCCGGTGGAGCATGGAAACACCAATGCGGCTGGTGTCCACCACAAGTCAACAGAAGCATTTTTATGCTGTTACAGTGGTTGTTCCTGTAATTATGTGTTTCATGTGATGAGTTCCCAATCTCGTCAGGGGTCACATATGACACGTTTGTGGCCTGGCGCACCAGTCGTCACTTACGACATGTTCAGAGTGCGGGAACGAGTATTGATGTGGGTCGGTTGAGAGGTAGTAGTTAATTCTCATTATTGAGATTATTTGTTGTACATGTATTGAAGAATATGATTTTATGTCCAGTTGATTATTATTGTTATGTGAACATGGTTTGTGAGAGCACGTGGGCGTACTTAGAGTTGTATATTTCTCTCCTCCGCTCCTGAGGGAGCATGGGGCCACCGGTGTGGTTTGCCTCAGCATGAAGCATTCAGATGCTCTTGCAGTAGTGGTTTCGGTAGCAACCTATGTTACCCGGTGCGATTGCCAGCCTCATGCACAACACCATACTAGCCGCATTGGACGAAACGCATGAGTGTGTGAGATAGTTGATGATATCAGGTGGGCGCATGTTTTCTGTATGGTAAGTGTTATTATCCATGCTATTGATGTTCACTTAGACATTGTTTTATTTATTGTTTTTCAGACAGTCTATGAACACTGACTGGGTGTTCGTTTGATTGTTTGTTGGATTGGTTGTTTGGTGTTCGGTTCTGTTCGGTAGAATTAAATGTTGATCTGCATAAGGCTTTGGGTTGCTTGAATTGTTAAGTCTGCTGCTGAGAGGGTTGCAAGCAACCAATAATTGCAACCCCTGTCAAACGATCCTTTATAAATTTTCTTAGTGCACGGGTCTTGGGTGTGAGGTACCCCTAGCGCCCGTCACATATATATATATATATATATATATATATATATATATATATATATATATATATATATATATATATATATATATATATATATATATATATATATATATATATATATGTATGTGTGTGTGTGTGTGTGTGTGTGTGTGTGTGTGTGTGTGTGTGTGTATATTTTATGTTATGCATTTTACTGCGCAAACGAGACAGTGTTTATTATTAGTCGTTTGCGCACTAAAATGAACCAGTGCTAAAAGGGACACATGAATGTTGTTGGATGACGGGGTCGAAAAAGGAAATCCGGAGGTGGAGGTCTGAGGGCCGGCCGTGTATATGGAAAATGTATATTAAAGGGTGGCCAGTTTTAGCCAACGGGTAAATGGAGTATGTACCCTCATGTGTTAATCTAATGTGTTCTTTAAAGACTGTGTTTCACATAGATGATTGTATGACTGACGGGAGCCCTGTGATAATGGAATGTGTCATGAAATTCAAAATGTCTGCATATGGATTAGCAGCACAAGTATGGATGTATGTTTAGAGACGGGCGTGTATATGATGAGGATTATTATACGATGAGGATTATTAAACGATGAGGAATATTCATAAATGATGAAACGTGATGTAAAGATTCTACGTGTTTATTGATTCAGTTTGACGTTTGCAAGATTGGAGAATTACAGATGATTTCGTCTCCGTTTGTTAATGATCTCCTACGAGCCAGGCGAGGCTAAGCACCTATAGACTGTTTATTATCAGCCTCGGCCACATCTTCCACGTAACAGTTAATTGGAGACCTCCGGAGGATTCTTTAACCAATCTTTAAAAATGAATGTAGCCAGTTTTCTAGGAACGGCAGCCACTACCAGAACAACCATTATTATTTGTTAACCGTTCATTTAGATCTTCTGCAGTTAACGGCTGTGCCGTAACATTGACACTGACTGATAAGCTTTCTTCGTTGAATCGATGACTATTATACTTCTGTCACTGTCTTTGGATATCAGTTGTCATCGCTTTTGATTTACATTTATTGAACTGTCCTTCGCTGAGGACGGATGTTTGAACTAATTCAAATCGATATGTTATGTGGAAGAACTATGACTAAGTCGTTTTAATTGATGATGAGTCGTTTGAAGCGGGATTCCTGTCAGGTCTGCACGATATATTACTTCTCTCATTATTTTTGGCGTGAATTGGGAACAACGCCGGTCGCTTGTTTTTCTATGGTCATTGGCCATTTGTGTATAGATATCGATTCTTCAAGTGTGTTTTGGAGGATTTCGTTGGCACCTTTCGTCTGTGTCTCACATATCAGCTGACTGTTATCGTTGCCTTAGTACGCGACGTTGATCTATTTTTCTATGAGAGCTACAGCAACGCCTATTGACTGCGCCCCATTAGTTATTCGCCAACTGTTGTGATCTACATCTGGATTGTGCCATCTCTACCCTGTACATTAGACTATGTTGATTCTGTACTTCTTCTGCAAGGTGCTTCAACGTCTATGTCGCCCCTACTACACTTTGCATGCTGTAGAGGCCTTCTATAAAAAAAACTGTAATCTATGCAATGATAAGCCTTTGTCGCTTGTATACTAGTCGTCCTAGATTGCCAGGCTGAAACGGATCGTCCTACATGAAATTATACTACATGTGGGCATGACCAGTGCAACGGCGTTTCATACTGCTAACTATGCTGCAGTTACACATTGACGTACGTGCAGATAAGTGGTTCTGTGTGCTGTGATGTGCTGTGCCCATTTGTCTGTCCATGTTCCATTTTGGGCATTTCTATTCTTTTCTTTATTTGTTATGTTATCGTTTGATTTATACGTAATACTTGTTCAGATATGACATTTTCTTATTGTTTGTCTTTCGAAAGTTATGCTACAGTGTTTTCTAGGACTGTGCATGTAATTCTTTTCGGGGAATTAAGCATTTGATGCATAAGGCTTTGATACAGCCCCGACTGAATTATTTTCGCAGTTTTTAAGTATACACTACTTTGGGGATTTGTATTAATTTTTTCTTTCAGAGGTCAGCACCATTGTGCAGTGAAAATGTTACGCTCTGACTGATATGTAATTTTTACTTGTTTATGTGCTCATTTTGTTCGCCTTATTTTCTGTTTCAGTATCTTTTATAATTTTTCATTCGTTACACACACAAAATGTTTTTTTCCACGTTTCATTATTTAGGCTTAGCATTGCAAACTCCAGATATTACATGACCGCACCTCTGATTCATAATATACAGAGCTTCTACAAGTCTTGCAGAAATTATGTGAGGACAGCAAACCATAAGTCAGAAGAGTTCAGGACCACCACTGGTGTAAGACAAGGTGATATCCTGTCACCTTATCTTTTCATACTCCTCATGGACGATGTCATCAAGGCATGTAAGGAGAGAACAAGAAAGTATTCAGTGGGGTACTGGAAGATGAGACAGGTCTGTATTTCAGAGCTGGCATTTGCTGATGATGTAGCCCTGATTGCTAAATCAAAGCCACATCTCCAATGCAACCTGCAAGTCTGGAAGGAAGAGCTGGAGAAGAGAGGGATGGTCATAAGCAGCTCTAAAACAAAATCTATGGTGATATCACGAGAATAAAGAAGACATCAGATTAAGCTGGGAGAACATGTCTTGGAGCAGATCGACCACTTTAAATACCTTGGAGCTATTATAGACCGAAAGTGATGCATCAAAGAAGAGTTGGCCACTCGAAAAGCAGCAGCTGGGAGACTTTTTCAGGCCATAAATCGAGGATTCCTCAGCAAGAGAGAGGTTGGTAAGAAAATGAAGATGGCTGTATATCGCTCCACCTATGTCCCAGTCTTGACATATGGATGCGAGTCATGGGCAATGACTACAACCCATAAAAGCCAGATCCAAACCTCAGAAATGAGGTATCTGAGGAAGATGGTTGAAGTAACAAGAAGAGACATGGTCCGCAACCAGACGATACGTCAAGGCCTAAAATCCCACCCCCTGCAGACCCAAGTAGAACAGTCCAAACTAAGATGGTTTGGCCATGTCTGCAGAGTGGGAGAAGATCGGCTACCACGACAAGCATGGGAAACAAAGAGCCAGGGATCCAGACCCCCAGGACGACCCAGAGTCCGCTGGGAGGACAACATTAGACAATCTTTGAAGGACCGAGGACTAGAATGGAACCAGGCCAGGAGGAAGACAGCCGATAGGATAGTCTGGCGCTCTCTCTCTCTTCCAAATCTCTACACCTCACGGTAGAAGGGGAACGAATAAGTAAGTAAGTAAGTAATACATGACCACTGAAGATGGTGGCGACAGGTTAATGTTTCGAGAATTGGTGATGGGCCTTAGAAAATATGAACTTGAATCATTTGATATCCGTTGGATCAGGATAAAAGATGGTAGTACTGCGAATGTATATAATACTGAAATAATGGATGCTATGTGAATAGACGGAATTATCTGAGGTTTTATAACAAAAGGATCGGACGTTTTAACGGAGCTCATAATTTATTGGATATAGACATTCGGTGTTGTATATGAATTTTGTATTTTGGTGGAAGCGATGATTTACCGCGTGTTGTTGTGATGGATATATTACTGAACGTGCGAGGATATTGCCGCACTGTGGTTGAATGCCACGTATGTTGTTATAAGGTTGGATTGGAGATGGTTAAGGGATTGAGCTATTGCTCCATGCTGCGTTATAAATGGTTGGGATGTACATTTACGACGTCATGGCGTGGTTTGTGCGGATGGTGTACACAGTTCCGTCCTTGACATGAGTTCTGTTATTCCTGGGTTGTGTAAAGGGAGGCCCGTTGAACATGAATGGGCAGTTGGGTGCGTCACTGCAAAGTATGCATAATACCTGTGTTGTTTTAATTATACATGTCAGTGTATCTGAACTTACACATTTTCTTTTATCAGGACTAATGCGTCGATGTTGCTGGTTGGCAAATCATTTCTACTGCTACATTTATACTACCTAGCTGCGTTTCATCAGATTTAATGGATACTCGAGATACGTATGACGATCACAATCCTGTTCGTATGGAGAAGACTCGTGCCGTTAGTTTCGGGATCGCTACGTGCTTTACCAGTTCATGATTTCCCCACTGGTGATGATTCTTGGACAATGAACATTTCTCAGTGTAGTTAGTTAGTATGTTAGTTTAGTTTTTAGATTTAGTTAGATGTTCTTTTCAATTTCTATGTGCGTTTGAATGTGGTCATTGTCGTGCTGAGGTTCGTTGCTCTTCTCTTTGGTGGTAACCTTTGGTTCCCACTTCAAAAGAGGGGGTTAATATGTTACGTTATGCATTTTACTGCGCAAACGAGACTTTGTTTACTATTAGTCGTTTGCGCACTAAAATGCACCAGTGATAAAAGAGACGCATGAATGTTGTTGGATGACGGGGTCGATAAAGGAGTTCCGGCCGTGTAGATGGAAAATTTATATTAAAGTTTGGCCAGTTGGAGCTACGGATAAATGGAGTATGTACCCCCATGTGTTAATCAAATGTGTTCTTTCAAGACTGTGTTTCACATCGATGGTTGTATGCCTGACGGGAGCCCTGTGATAATAGAATGTGTCATGAAGGTCAATATGTCTGCATATGGATAGGCCGCACAAGTATGGATGAATGTTTAAAGACGGGCGTGTATATGATGAGGATTATTATACGATGTGGAATATTCATAAATAATGAAACGTGATTTAAATGCTCTACGCGTTTATTGATTCAGTTTGACGTTTGCAAGATTGGAGAATTACAGCTGATTTCGTTTCCGTTTGTTAATGAACCCTTACGAGCCAGGCGAGGCTAAGCACCTATAGACTGTTTATTATCAGACTCGGCCACATCTTCCACGCAACTATATATATATATATATATATATATATATATATATATATATATATATATATATATATATATATATATATATATATATATATATATATATATATATATATATATATAAAGTACTTTCTTATGAAAGCGCAATAGTTTCGGGTTTTAGTCTTTTTAATAGGCGTGGCTCTGAAATATATCTGCACGTTTACATGCTTGTACAGCTGCCACATTACGCATTATTCACATTACGCAGTAGCTACCAACTGCAGGCAATCTATTTAAGCGTCAGATGACCGCATGCAATTTCACCATTTCTTTGTCGCAATTTCGCTATTGTCATGAGCACCTCTTCCCCCCTAGCACAGTCTGTTGAAATCCTACATCGTTGGTACGGTAACTGGCGCCAGAAACAGTTAGTCGTCTGTTAATAAACGAACGGCAGTGAAAGAAACCAAACAAAAATAATCAACAGCCGGTGTTGTCTCCCCCTAGATACTGACAGCCAAGTAATTGACCTTTGTCCTGGTATTGATAGAAGTAATTAATTAAACCAGATAAGCTGGCACACAGGGGAGTCCTGCATCACGTGACTAAGTAATGAGTAATGATACACAACCAGCATTTAGGCACAATCAATATTTCTTAAACGACTGTTGTTTTTGAACGAAGAGACTACCATAAAAACAACGAATTAGACAGGTTCCCCGAAGTGCTAATGGAAACCATCTATAACTTTAACAAAATAATATACTGTTCAAAAAAAGAAACGCATAGCTACTGAAGGCAAACACATAGCCATAATTTTGACATTCAATAACTTTTTTAATTTAAGGAGTTAATTGTACAAATTGCACACAAGAATACCTTAGGGTTCAACCAATCAATTGACAGTTGTTTTGCATCTGTGTCACGAGAGTTTTTTGGCTGTTGTCACTCTGGGTCGTCCACTGCGATGCCGGTCTTCAGCTGAGCCAGTGGCTTGGAACCGGTGCCAAAGTCGACTGATGGTACTCTGATGCACGTTTAGATGCCTGGCAACCTGACTTTGACTTTCGCCTGCATGCAGTCGGCCAATAGTAATGTTCCTTAAATGTATGGATAGAGACGCCATAAATGTCTGCTTGAAAATGAACTGAATTTTTTTTGTGTGAAGCGTTATCCTTTTATAGGGTTCAGTGAATAGTGTTCACCCCAAATTTTGTTGCTTTCACGTGCGCGCAACATGAGCTGTGGTCAAAAATTGCGTCATAAACACTATTGACCACTGCGTTGTAACGATTACAAAAACGAACGCAATTCAGGTCAACACGTCCATTTGCCACTGTAAAGAACATTTGAGGCTGGTTTTTATATAACCTAGCACCAAATTTTACTTACAAACTAATAAAAACGCGCCCTCGGATAGCTATGCGTTTCTTTTTTTGAACAGTATAGTACGGTTGATTCCTGCCCACCTCAGGATATACGGAAATACAACAGCAGATAGACTTGCCAAAGAAGGAGGAAATACCACTGTCATGGCAACATTTGAAGAGATAAAAGCAATAATTAAAAGAACTTAAAATAAACATAAGATTCAGAACACCCAAAGTCAGATAAAACAGAACTATACTACTGCTTAACAAGTGCCAGTGGGAAAAATAGATACGAAGGCGCTGGCGATGACATCTATGAAACATGATGATAGCAATACAAGGCAGTCTTGTTATGAAGTCCCTAGGGACAGAGAAGTAGACATAGACCAAAAAACACATGGGGAAGAACACTTGAGACATAAATGAAAATGTTAAGGAAGACATGGAAAGACCTTGCACTGACAGCACGTGACTAGAAGGCGTGTTTGTTGAAGGTCTAAGCTCATTGGTCAGCTAAAGGGAACTTCTTGATTGGCTGATTCCTTACCAAGGCGAGATCAAATGATACTTTTAAACGCTTTTCTTTAATTTTCTTTGAGTGTTGTTTGGATGTTTCAAATCCTTGAGCCCTTGGCTCACTAGGATTCAGATGAAAACATTTCGGAAAGAGCCGTTCGTATATATTTGCAAATTTAAAAAAAAAATTATCTTAAAAATGAGTATCACTTAGTATCACTAGAATCTCACTTTTCTAGTGTTGTTTTTATAACTATGATAAAAAATATAAATTAATCGCTCAAAAAATATTATTCACTAACATTTGTGTATACTTTCGGATACGCGACTGTATATCAGTTGTATATGAACTATTTATCGACTGCATATTAATTGTTTATCAACTAATATCAACTCTATATTGACTATATACCAACTTCATATTAAATGTATCTTCTTCTTCTTCCTTCTTCCTCGTTCGCCCTGAAAAGGACGGTGGTTGCGTTGTGTCTGTTTACAACGTAGCTGTGACATCTGCACCTTTCGGTCGACACATCCGACTTCTGCACGGCATTTTTTAGGACCGGGTTTGCCTTCCCATTGCGATCCGTGCTCGCTCAGCCAGCCTGCACTGCTGCAGACTGTTTCCAGGACCACCACGTGGAGCACGGTCTAATATATTTCAATTGTATATCAACTATATATCAACTTATATCAACTCTGTATTGACTTTATACAAATGAATATCGACTATACATCAACCGTATATCACCTGTATTTCAACCAAATATCAACGGTATATCACTTATATATCGACTGTATATCAATTGTATATCAACTATATATCGACCATATATCAACTAACTCTCTATCAGCTGTAGTGGATATGTCTGACTTCTACAATTTTTGTGCAGGCTATCCATGCCCTACTCACTACACCAACATCTAACGTATGATTAGTCTTTCTATCTCTCATCGTTTTAAACATCATCACCATCATCTTTTAGCTCCTCGTGGAGCATGGGCCTTCAACAAATATCTTACAATCTTCCATTTGTTCAAGGTCTTTCCATGTCATCTTTATCCCTTTATGTCTCTAATTCCCTTTTCCATGTGTGTTTTTGTCCCCCTCTATTTCTCTTCCCCTGTTGATTCCAGAATAAGGACTGCCTTGTTATGCTATCAGCTGATTTTGTTTCTCAGTATTTGTCCTACCGACACCAGTGTCTTGTCCTTACATCTTCCTCTACATGTCTGAATCTTTTCATAATGTTCACATCTACAACACGTGGATGTTCTTGACGACCTGGAACTCCTATAGCAAAAAAATGCGAGTCGCAATAAACCTATTTTGAAACAATTCTGACATAAATTCGTGAACATTACGAACTTTGCGAAAACACCATTCATAAAAAATTACACAAAAAGTAACAACGCGATTCTATTAAGATAACCCCACTCGATTATGTTAATACATGGCACATTCCAGTGTATTTTCATACATCGCAAGTATTGGGGGAGGGAAAAGAGTGATGGAAGCAAAATGGTTTGGGGTTCATGGAGAGAATAGAATAAATATTTTACACAGACATTATGTGAGTTTTGATAGAAACGGAGATAACCGACCAGGGGCTATTAACGTGAAAACTGTTTTGATGTAAGTTCAGAAAAACAGTGAGTAAACAAAGCCTCATTTTTAAAAACAAATGGATATAGAAGTTCATAAACACATATTTTAGACGTCTGCAAAAATTTGTGGCAAGGGTTAGTCTGAACAAAGATCATATAACAGAAGCAAAACGGAAGATGACAAGCAAGATATATATATATATATATATATATATATATATATATATATATATATATATATATATATATATATATATATATATATATATATATATATATATATATATGGTAATACTAAGGGGCGTTCTTAAAGTATTTGGGCACCTGGAGCGGAGCCTCAATTTGGCAACCCCCCTCCTTCCATAAAACACAGAAAAATATATTATGCTTGCAAGCAGATTTTTAGACAGAACAGTATTGTCATTAATCATCTTTTTCCATGCTGAATTTATTTATCTTCCAAATTGTCTTATACCTTGCTTTCCTAAATGTTCGTCCATTACATCTCCACTATATATATATATATATATATATATATATATATATATATATATATATATATATATATATATATATATATATATATATATATATATATATATATATATATATATATATATATATATATATATATATATATATATATATATATATATATATATATATATATATATATATATATATATATATATATATATATATATATATATATATATATATATATATATATACAGTTTTTTTAATTGGTCCAGTACGTACAAATGTATTGTTATATTTTAATGTTGATTTCTCGTTTAATTTTGTTAATTATCATAGTTTTTGGTCTTCTCGGCATTAATGTCCAATCGGTACCGCCACCGATTACTTGCTCCAATAGTTTCTCTAATTCGTGTTCGCTTTGCAGCTAAGAAAATAAACAAAACAAAACAACATGCAAGTATAAGGCTGTTTATGATTCTTCCGACCCGTGTAGTTCTTTGGGAGTCTTTGAGGAAGCCAAAAAGAATAGGTACACTGCACACTCATGCATGTCGTATGAGACATTAATATGAGGTTGTGTATTCCATTGGTAATCATTTTTCTTCTTCTAGCAAAGTCTTCAAATTTGGCACCTGCAAACAGAGAGATAAAGGCAGACGCACACACACAAAAATACATGGAGAAGACAGCTAGAGTCAGACATGTAATTGATGAAGAAAACGTGGAAAGACCTTGAACGGATGACACAGGGAAGGAGGACTTTGCTGTGCTCCACGGGGAGCTGAAAAGTATTAATGATGGTGATATATTTCTGGACTAGTATTCGCAGTGGCGTACTAAGGGGGAGGGGTGCGGAGGGGGCTGTCCAACACGGGTGACAGCCTGGACGAGAGGAGCCATCGGACACTATTATGACAGTATTGTACTGCCTAAAAATCTACATGCAAGCATAATATATTTTTCTGCGTGTTTTATGTGGGGGTGGGGGAGGTGCCAAATTGAGGACCCGCTCCAGATGCCAAATACAATAGGTACGCCCCTGATTATGAGCATATAAAATGTTACTTTTCTTCTTTGTCTTTCTCGGCTCTATGAAAAATATGTTCTTGCCTTGCTACAATGTCTATTTGACACTTTATTCTTTCCTGTATGATCTTGATGAATATTTTGATTATGTAAATTATCAGAATGACGAATCTGAAGTATGAGCATCCCGCTACCTTAGAGGTGTATCTGTTTTGTTTTGTTTTATGGTATGGAGAGAGGCAAATTCGCAAAGACGTGACTTCAGTTCACCTGACATGTCTTCTGTATTGGATATATCATTACAGAGATCCATAGTTTATCTATGCTTAAGTTGTCTAAGGTCTAATTCTGTAACTTCTATTTTTTTTCGTTATCCAACCATGCGGCTGTCACTGTACTTGTTATATTGATTGCTTACTACACTAAATTAAGGCATCAATTACTTACAACTTCATGCTTATTTCTGACTCCATAAAAAAAAACACATTAATTTTCTCGTTAAATTTATATTTTTCCAAACACCCCCTCCATGCTTAAATGGGATTTTATTTTTCTACAAGCATATACACAACGGCTTCATTCTCACTACATCGCTAATGGTAAATAAAATTATAGTTAGATTTACACGTGGATAAATATAATGTTGGCTCGCAAGCTGTCAGCTTGTGGCAATTACCTGATAGGCACGTATTCTTGTTTATATAAAACATTATATAAACTTGAGAACAGTGTGGATTCTACAGAAATTCTCGAGTTTTTGCTAGTGTCCGACTAAAGTCTAAAATTGGGGAGAAAACTCTAATAGAGTTGTAAAAACTGTGATTGCAGCAATTATCAAAAACAATATATTGTTTTTTAAATTTTCTGGTGCATTTTGTCACTGTTGTAAAGTCCGCTGTTGGTTGTCACTATTGAATAGTCCGCTGTTGATCCTCACTATTGTATAATCCGCTGTTGATTGTCACTATTGTATAGTCCGCTGTTGATTGTCCCGGTTGTATAGTCCGCTGTTGATTGTCCCTGTTGTATAGTCCGCTGTTGATTGTCACTGTTGTAAAGTCCGCTGTTTATAGTCACTGTTGTATAGTCCGCTGTTGATTGTCACTGTTGTAAAGTCCGCTGTTTATAGTCACTGTTGTATAGTCCGCTGTTGATTGTCACTGTTGTAAAGTCCGCTGTTTATAGTCACTGTTGTATAGTCCGCTGTTGATTGTCACTGTTGTAAACTCCGCTGTTTATAGTCACTGTTGTATAGTCCCCTGTTGATTGTCACTGTTGTATACTCCACTGTTTATTCTCACTGTTATTTAGTCCGCTGTTTACTCTCACTGTCGAACCTTTTCAGTTTCTATGTTTCTTGTGCTTCAGGAAAACTTGAGTGACCGATGCGGGCTTTTTGGTTCTTTCATCCGAGAACTGTTCTTAGATGGTAATGCTTAATTAAATAATGATTACAGTTAGTAGCCCCCTCCAGTCATAACTGACTTTGGGGATGGCGCGTCTTTGAGGTGATAACCCTCAGCTGCTTGTTTTAACCTGATGTTCCTTTCCACGTTCTCTCCAGAGCGCAAGTATGGGTACAGTTATATGGAGATCAAGCTGTTGCCCATTCAACATGTTTCCCCTCTCCACTTAGCTGGTATGTCCAAACGAACATTAGCTGATACAGTTTGATGCCAGCGGCGTCTCAATAGTTGTCATAATAGTATTGAATCACTTTAGACTGCCTTAGGAACTCCGACACGTTTATCTTCAGGACTTACTGTACTTCCGAAGTCCTTCCCGTAAATAGAAATTCACGGAAAGCAGCGGAGTTGTGGAGTCGGCCAAAAATTGTCGACCCTTGAAGTTTTAAAAGTACAACACAAACTTCAGTTTTTTTACTAGTCACATGGCATAACATTCGGAGTCGGATTCTGGACATTTTTTTACCAACTCCGATTACACTTAAATACTACCGACTTCTCGACTCCGACGCCACAGCTCATGTATTTTACAGTATGGTGGACGAAAAAAGGACAGGGTACATCTTGCTACAACAAAGGACAAAGACGAAACCTTCGATATTACCACACTGTCTTCGCCAGGGACTTACGAACGGAGGCAGCAGACAAATAAACGTGAGAACTTATATAAATGCATACATAATTTAAGATATGATACAAGTCGCAAATAGACCTCGTTGTCACTCTGGTAAAATGGCCATCCTTCTCTTGTCCGCAAGCCTCTGTTTATGAAGTGCTTTCACTTTTGTGATGTTGTTTTTTAAAATTATTCTCCATGTTGAGAAATATTCAACAGAATTCCCTAGAGATATGAGTATTACTTTTTTTTTTCAAATTTTATTTGGAAGTTACCTCCTTTGAATTTCATATATTTTCCACTGCAGTTAATCCTAGTGAGTAGACAGATAGATAGACAGATAGATAGACAGATAGATAGTACGAAATGAGAAGATTTCTTGTGGCTTAGTGGTCATTTTGTTTATTTCTGTTGACCTGATGTATTGTTCTGAACAACTGTTGTGTACCTCACAGTAAGCTGCCATGCTGATTATTTACCGAGTCTCCCAGTGAGCATTCATATTTGCTTGTAAAATTTTCTACGGTTATTTATTTTTATGAAAACCCGTTGGAGGAGCATTTCCCACTATACAAAAACATCACAATTCTCGCTGCTAAAAAAGGACTGGAAAAGTTTTTATTTAAACAAATTTCAATGAAAGTCTGAAATATTTATGTCGCTGAAACAGATTTATCTGTCTGGTTATGAGGTTTGGTCATCAAATCTCAGAAATCTGGCAAGACTAAAGACTCATAGGTCCATGATGAATGTGCTTCTCCTTTCACTTAGTGATTCTCAAACTCAGGGTCGCCACCATTATTAGGGTCACAAAGGTCTTCAGTGCCCCGTGTTGTTGCCGGCTAATGAGACTAAGAAAGAACAGGATCCCTGCTCCCTCGGTCAAGACGACTAATCTCAGGTTGTGCATGGGGTTGGCACCTCATCTTGTCAAACTGGTTGCTACAGAAGCCACCGCTGTAAGAACCTGTAAATGTTTGGTGCAGACTTCTGGCCAGGAGGATCAGCTACAATGATGGCTCCATTCAGAAAGATAAAGATAATGATCACGTTGAAAGGTCTTCAGTAGGGTCGGGTCGCTGCGAGGTCTCGGATACGCATGAGTAAAATAAGAAATTATATTATCTATGAGTCTCGAGAGTGAAACAATGAAAACATGGGGTCGCCAGCCAAAACGTTTGGGAACCATTGTTTTAACTAAGGCTAACGAAGGAATAATCGCCTCTTTCATCTGTATTCACTGTTAACAATCCTTCCGTGTCTCCGCATATTTCACCAATACTTGTATCTACATTGTATTACAGTTACTGGATAATAACGTCCGAATGGCAGGGTAGTTAGAACGCTTGCATCTCGCGGCGAAATTACCGGGTTCTGGGCTCGAAACCTGGTAACGTCCTACTCCAGCCTACCCAGCTGTAAATGGCTACTTGACTCTGCTCTTGAGTTACGGACGGCAAAGGCAGCAAGGAAGGAAACTGGTTACCCCACCTCATAAAGCTGAGCCCTAGTATAGTGAAGTCTCTAACACTTCACTCGCCTAGTTTGTCCGAGGCCCTCAGCAATTAAAAAACAAATGCAAGATTTTAGCTATTTGCGTTTCTTCTTCTTCTTCTTCTTCTTCTTCTTCTTCTTCTTCTTCTTCTTCTTCTTCTTTTTCTTCTTCTTCTTCTTCTTCTTCTTCTTCGTACACTCTCAGACGTCTACTTAAATATTTGTAAAGAACGCAGTGGTCAGCTGGAAGCTACTTGTATCTCCATAGAGTTTTTCCAGGAATGGCACTGATAACGAGCATCATCACCATTTTTCTTTGCACTCCTTGCGGAGCATGGAGCCACCACTACAGCTGGTTACCTCCAGGAGGCCTACATCAAGCAGTCACGTGATCTTGTAGCAGTGATTCCTCTTGTCATTTCTGTGTACATGGTGAGGTTGCCAGTCCCGTGGACAGCCTCATATTAGTCCCCTCTTCCGACATGCCTGAGCGAGCAGTAGTTCTTTCTTTGTCTTTCATTTATCCAATTATGTATCCATATTTACATAGTTGTCCATATCCATGTATCAACAAAGGCAAGAATCCACATTTGCACATCAACAAAGGCAAGAATCCACATTTGTACATCAACATAGGCAAGAATCCACATTTGTACATCAACATAGGCAACAATCCACATTTTTACATCACCATAGGGAAGAACCCACATTTGTACATCAACATAGGCAAGAATCCACATTTGTACATCAACATAGGCAAGAATCCACATTTGTACATCGACATGGGCAAGAATCCACATTTGTACATTAACATAGGCAAGAATCTACATTTGCACATCAACATAGGCAAGAATCCACGTTTGTACATCAACATTGGCAGGAATCCACATTTGTACATCAACATGGGCAAGAATCCACATTTGTACATCAACATAGGCAAGAATCCACATTTATACATCAACATAGGCAAGAATCCATATTTGTACATCAACATAGGAAGAATCCACAATTATACATCAACATAGGCACGAATCCACATAAACATAGGCAAGAATCCACGCTTGTACATCAACATAAGCAAGAATCCACGTTTGTACATCAACAGAAGCAAGAATCCACATTTGCACATCAACATAGACCCGAAACCACGTTTGTACTTCAACATAGGCAAGAATCCACATTTGCATATCAACAAAGGCAAGAATCCACATTGATACATCAACATAGGCAAGAATCCACATTTTTACATCAACATAGGCAAGAATCCACAATTGTACATCAACATAGGCAAGAATCCACATTTGCACATAATCATAGGCAAGAATCCACGTTTGTACATCAACATAAGCAAGAATCCACATTTGTACATCGACATGGGCAAGAATCCACATTTGTACATTAACATGGGCAAGAATCTACATTTGCACATCAACATAGGCAAGAATCCACGTTTGTACATCAACATAGGCAAGAATCCACGTTTGTACATCAACAAAGGCAAAAATCCACATTAGTACATCAACATAAGCAAGAATCCACATTTGTACTTCAACGTGGTCAAGAATCCATATTTGTACATCAACATGGGCAAGAATCCACATTTGTACATCAACATAGGCAAGAACCCACATTTATACATCAACATAGGCAAGAATCCGTATTTGTACATCAACATAGGAAGAATCCACAATTATACATCAACATAGGCACGAATCCACGTTTGTACTTCAACATAGGCAAGAATCCACATTTGCACATCAAAAAAGGCAAGAATCCACGTTGGTAAATCAACATAGGCAAGAATCCACATTTGTACATCAACATAGGCAAGAATCCACAATTGTACATCAACATAGGCAAGAATCCACATTTGCACATCAACATAGGCAAGAATCCACATTTGTACATCAACATAGGCAAGAATCCACATTTGTACATCAACATAGGCAAGAATCCACGTTTGCACATCAACATAGGCAAGAATCCACATTTGTACATCAACATAGGCAAGAATCCACATTTGTACATCAACATAGACAAGAATCCACGTTTGTACATCAACATAAGCAAGAATCCACATTTGTACTTCAACGTGGTCAAGAATCCACATTTGTACATCAACATGGGCAAGAATCCACATTTGTACATCAACATAGACAAGAATCCACATTTATACATCAACATAGGCAAGAATCCATATTTGTACATCAACATAAAAAGAATCCACAATTATACATCAACATAGGCACGAATCCACATAAACATAGGCAAGAATCCACGTTTGTACATCAACATAAGCAAGAATCCACGTTTGTACATCAACAGAAGCAAGAATCCACATTTGCACATCAACATAGGCACGAAACCACGTTTGTACTTCAACATAGGCAAGAATCCACATTTGCACATCAACAAAGGCAAGAATCCACATTGGTACATCAACATAGGCAAGAATCCTCATTTGTACATCAACATAGGCAAGAATCCACAATGGTACATCAACATAGGCAAGAATCCACATTTGCACATAATCATAGGCAAGAATCCACGTTTGTACATCAACATAAGCAAGAATCCACGTTTGTACATCAACATAAGCAAGAATCCACGTTTGTACATCAACATAAGCAAGAATCCACGTTTGTACATCAACATAAGCAAGAATCCACATTTGCACATTAACATAGGCAAAAATCTACATTTGTACATCAACATAGGCAAGAATTAACATTTGCACATACACATAGGCAATAATCCACGTTTGTACATCAACGTAGGCAATAACCCACGTTTGTACATCAACATAGGCAAAAATCTATATTTGTACATAACATATTCTACGTCTTTTCTTCTAGTATTTTTCACATCTTATAATCATTAAAAGCGTCCGATTGGTTGTGTGGTTAGAGCGATTTCCTATTACAGCTCAGTTACCGGGTTCAGTGATCGAAACCTCATTTCGTAATGCCCCAGTCTACCCAGCTATAAATAGATACCAGACTCTGCTCTTGAGTTAAGGAAAGCAAATACAGCGTGGAGGGTAAGGAAAACAACGACAGCGTGGAAGGGAGCTGCTCACTCCACCTCATAAACAGCTGGACCTAATATGGTGAAGTCTCTAACACTCACCCATGGCAGTTTCTGCTTTGTGACTACCTGTAGCTTTTATATCATTCAAATTTATTCTCTTTTATCACTTTATATTCACTCTACTAAATCTTCATCCCTGTATCCACACAGACAACCTGTAGCTTTTACATCATTCAAACTTATTCTCTTTTATCACTTTATATTCACTCTACTAAAGCTTCATCCCTGTATCCACACAGACAAATATCCATGTGTGAACCGATCTGACTTATATAAACTTCTCAAGAAGGCGGTAGTGGACAGTGAGATTGTTAACTACGTAGTGGACAATAAAACTCACTTGGACAGATGGGACTTCAGTGGCGCCTTTGGATTTGTTGTCTCAGTGGTCACTACAATAGGTGAGTGTGTTTGTTGTGTCCGTGGTTACTCTAACAGGTGAGTGCACTTGTTGTATCAGTGATCACTACGTAGTTGCGTGTTTTGTTGAGTTAGTGGTCACTACAATAGGTCAGTACATTTGTTGTGGCAATATTAAGTATGACTGCGTCTTCCACTGTATTTTAAAATGGGCCACAGATACGTTGGAGAACTCTCAGACAGGGTTTTGTGAACCCATTTCGCTTTGCTTAAAAGGAAGTGCTTTCTAAGAGATAATATTTTAAGACACTTATTTAGATCTCCATGCTGTCTTTGGTTATTTGTCAAAAACTAGACGCCCTGCATGCTTGAATGAAGTCTCTTAGTGTTGGACATGGAGTAACCATCCCAGATTGTGAAGCAATAGTTTAGGTGTGTTTGTATTTGCAATATGTAGAACATAATGCTGTCACGGATTGCCTCCCCTTAAAAAAAATCAGAAGTAGTGGTCCACCAGTGGCCAAAACTCAAGAGTATCTAAAATGGGTCGTCAGATGTGTCTACCTTCGAATAAGATTACTCTTGGCAGAGTTGTAGAAAGAAGGGTAATGACGCTTCTATCTCAAGGGTATGCTCACAAGATAATTCAGAAGTCAAGAACAATGCGGCATAGGGGAGAGCAATTGTTAACTTATATCTGATCCGTCATCTTTTGTGAAGAATTAAGCAATGGTTTTTAACGATATATATATATATAGATATATATATATATATATATATATATATATATATATATATATATATATATATACACATATATATATACACATATATATATACACATATATATATACACATACACATATATATACACATACATATATATATGTATATGTATATATATATGTATATATATATGTATATATATATGTATATATATATGTATATATATATGTATATATATATGTATATATGTATGTATATATGTATGTATATATGTATGTATATATGTATGTATATATGTATGTATATATGTATATGTGTATGTATATGTGTATATATATATATATATACATATATACATATATATATATATATATATATATATATATATATATATATATATATATATATATATATATATATAAGAGTCTTGCTCATACGTTTGCTTTCATACATATAATAACTGAATCAACTATGATTGTTATGTTTTAAAATAACATGTAACAAATGCAATAATCAATTAGTTTTAACAGGTTAAAATAGAGATGAAATGATGGTGAATTTTAGATGAAAGTTTTATCTTCATAGAGACTGGATTGAGGAATGTTAATGTTCTTTGCTGTTGCCTTTTAGTAAGCACTTAGCTTAGAATCGATGACTACTGCAGCCGTGGTTTTGTCAATTCTTCTGTGATGATGACACTTCACAGTCTGATAGCTTTGTACTACGAACAGTCTGATAGCTTCGTTCCACGAACCGTCTGATAGCTTCGTTCCACGAACTTTAGATACAAACAAAAAGAACAAATGCCTCTGATAAGTACATTTGTGGGCTGCAAATTAACAGGCGCATTGTCTCGCTATCCATCCACCAATGTTAGCCTCTCTGAATAATTACATTCTTGAGTATTCACAGCGTAACTCAGGGAAGATGATTAGAAATCACCAATATTCTTCTGGGTATTAACTGGGAAAATATGTGCTTGGACAGCACTAAAGCAATGATTTGCCTGAATTACAATTAACAAGTTACATATATCTCACAAAATGATGTGACACACTTGAGGCACATGTGATGTAATCATCACTCATCACTGCTCCAGTCGGAGTCTGGAGTCACCTCTGCTGTCGGTTGTCTGTACGACTAGCAAGAAGAAATCACCATCGCTTGCTGTAGTGGTTTATGAATATACTATTTTCGTATGTTGAGGTTGCCAGCCTCATATATAACCACTTAGCAAGATAAACATGTCAAATTCACATTTGTAAAATGAATGTTTACACTTACCCCAAAATAACTTTTGGGAACACAATCTCCTGGAACAGATTAGAATGGACACTAGTACTTAGGTTAGATGCTTTCGAATCACTTGGTCTGGAAATTTTCTATTCCTTTTATGACGGGTGATCTGCTTCCTTGGGTCTCCAGTCTTTGTATTTAAAATGCGGGTTTACTTTTTTAAGTTTTAAAGTTGCCGATCTTGGTCCTTTAAGTTTCCAGTCTCTGTATTTAAAAATGCGTGTTTACTTTTAAGTTTTAAAGTTGCCCAAATACTTCGATCTCTCACTTATAATTTTGGAATCCTTTGTCCGATCCTTCTCTTTCTGGCTCTGGTGAATTGCTAGCTTGACGTGGCGGTGCAGTCTGATTTGTGACTCCGATTTCGCTGGATTATATTTCCAATTCTCAGTTCAAAATCCCAGATTGTACTTCTGACAAAGTTGCCAATGAGAACCATTGTGTATTCCGGCTCTCACTTAACACCATTCCAATCTCTTTTGCACTATATGGGTAGAGATGTTAAATCATACTTTCCCCCGCGTGTTTTAAAGTATTACATTTTAAAATACTAACGCGTGACCTCTTTCTAAAAATGCCGTAATGCTTCCCATTGCATTCTTTATGCAAAACTCATAAACACATCTGCTCACTCATTTCCTGTCTGCAAGCTTTCCGCCAATATTGTCTCCCCAGAAAGATTATCTGTAATAATTACACAGGGATAGGCCGGCGGAAGCTATTATCTCATTATCACCTGTGTTTTCGTGCCTCTCCGCAACAGTCAGATACGGATCGCCGGCAGCTTAGACAAAGAATATGGCTTTCCTTCCCATACACTGCCGGGTCGTATTGTTCTGAGGAGTTTCGAGACTACCATGGATAAATCTTGGCCGTCTCTAACAAAGGTGGCTGTGACAGAGTTATGTAAATAGATTACATATTTCAGCACGTTTTTGCTTCCATCCAAATCTCACCTTGCTTCCTTATTAGTCAGGCACGTTTTGTTAACGCAGTACCCCTAACTCCGATTCATTCAACTGTTTCATTCATAATTTTGCCACGCCTTATTTCTTTTCTTTTCTCTATTGTCTTAACAGGCACTAGGAATGTTTAAAATTAGACAGTTTCACGTGTAGAGAGAGGGGACGGGTCGTATATTTGGAGAATAAAGAGCGATAATTCATAAGTTGTATCTTTTGATAGATGCACGTAGAAAGAAAAAAGGGGGAGATAAGCTATTAAAGAAAATCAAGGGCGATTATCCAAAAGTCGTACTTTTGTCAGGGGGAGATAACTACAGTTAAACAACCCCCCCCCCCCCACACATCCGTTCGTTCGTAAATGTAATTAGCAACAGACGGATCGACGTGTTTAAAGAGACGATTTGCCCGTGGGACCATGTCTACGGGCGGCTAAAGTGGCAAAATAGACTTTGATTCAAAATCTGACCGAACAATTCCCCAAAGCTGTTATGTCTCACACTGGTCAGCAACTTTTTGTCTATTTCATATATATATTCCAGCTTTCAAACTCAGTTTATCCAGTACCCACATATTTTCAGACGTCTAGCTTCGATATTCTAGATCCAGTATACCAGTGGAATTTCTTAGTTTTTTTCGATTGGAGATAGTCATTTGTGTTGCGGTAAATATTTATAATAGCCTCTTGAGTGATTTAATTGTTAAGTCCGGCATTATATTTCACTAAGATTTTTCTGTGTTGAGTGATTTAATTTTTTAAAAGTCCGTCATTTATATTTCACTAGGATTTTCTCTTTGTGTGTTAATTGACTAGTGGAATTAAAATAATTTACAGCTAAATTGTTCCGGCCGTAGCGTTGATTTAATTAATTGCTATTTAACCAGGAAGGGATATTTTAATCGACTAGTAAATGCACTATTCATTATAAGTACTGACGAAATATATATTTATTTCTAATTCATGATGATTAATTTTGTAAATGACTAGAATTTATTTCACGGGGTTTTTTTAAACGATAAGATAAGCTATACACGTGTAGTTCTATTCAAAGTTAAATAACCGAGTGGATAATAACTTATAATTCTGCGCGGGTTAATTTTAGGATAGAATAGTGGTGTAGTGGTTATTGTGATTATATGGTTGTTTTTTCTTTCTATATTCAGTACGGGTCACAAACCCAAAATATACCAGCGGCCTTAATCTGTGAAAAAGTCTAATCTGAGAATAACGGATCTAAGTCCTACAGTATAAAAAGAACATTCTTTTATAACTATCGGGTCTTCAAGGTGGACCTATCTGGCCTCTTGTTTACACCCAGAAAGAGACAGAGTACCAACCCAAAGAATATTAAAAATAAATTGTAACTGGGCCTAGAGATATCCAGATTTCTTTTTCCCAATTTTTAATATACATTTAGCCCGTTGTGGCAAAATAATCAAACATTGACATTTTCCGACTATCGACCATTTGTGGTGTGACGAGGATTCTTGATCCTGAGAGATTTTAATACCTGACATTTCCTTCTAGTATCAAATTTATCAGCTACTGACACTGTGACCATTAAATCTCTTAAGTAATTTCCTACCTGGACTCATTGATGTGTCATAAACAGAATCCTAGTAACCGTAACGAAGCAAGCGTTTCCCAATAAGAGAATTAATCATTCATGGAGAAACTGGGGCTGGTTTTGCCAAATAACCCAAGTTTGGATTTGTGGATGTATCATGGAGATATGTTCCAGATGTGGTGAAAGCACTTATTTGGTAAGTGAGAATGAAATGTGATCACATGTTTGTCAGAGCGAGAGAAAGAAGGAATGAATAATTCTTAAATTTGTATAACTAATATACTCACTTTGTTGAGCCTTTCTTATGTTTTGCTAATACTGTTCATTTCAGAAAGAGATTAACTTAGAAACTCTGTTCTTTACAGTATAGGCAAATTCTAGACCATAGCGTAAATCTTTTTTGACCTTTTGGGGGTTAATAACGTCTTCTAACGGGATCTTGTCTCAACAGAGGGAGGGGAGATTATCCATGAGTCTATTCCTTTATTAATTTTGTAACCTATGATTTTTATATTCTGATATTTTGATAATAACTGCTGTGAAGTTTTCTTTATGGTAAATAAAAGTAACATAAATCTTAATTACCTGTGTCGGTCAGTTCGCCCCAATATCCCTACTCCATTTAATATAATTTCACGTTTGTGCGTCTAATTGTCGTCACTTATATGTGTGTGTGTATGTGAGTGGTTGATATATATTATATATATGTAGAAAGTATACTGTCTGATCAACAAATTTCTGTTGTAGAGATAGGCTGGACTAGAGTATCTTCTCAATCCAGGGACAGACTACCTTTCACCATTTCACTCGTAAAATCTATTTCTTTACCTTACCTCTCACTGAGCACCACCTTTTTTCAGTTCTATTCAGACGGGTCCAAAATATATCTTAAATACCTATAAAAAATCTACGACAGTGGCTAGACCACTTACGTGATAAGAGTATTATCCGCTGACCTGTTCAGTTAACCTGGTATCATTAAAATTCACCTGGCGAAACGTAAACAGTCTGGGAGTGGTCACAACGAAAAAATGAATGAAGGTGCATACAATATGCCAAATAAAAAGCGGATGAATGAGTGAGAGAACGAACGAACGAACTAACTTTATTTTCAAAGGGTTGAGAATTGGGCACGCTAGCCCGTCTGACATTCTGCCCTTCCTTTCTCTCGTCTTTTATACTGATTTCATTTATTCTCACAAACATTTTACCCATCAATGTAACAGAATTCAACGTTGTAAAGGTAAAATAATAGCATACTCACATTCACAGTATCTAATTATAAACATGAAATAAAACATGTCGAAAAGTACAAACTAAGTATCACCATGAAATAAAATATGTTGAATAGTACATACATCATCATTAAACCTACATTCGATATTATATCATTTGTTAGGAAAAATAATCACATTAGGGGGGCAGATAATCAGAACTCATAAAGTATTCGAAAAGTCTACGATTGTATGAATAGAGAGGGCAAAATGTACATGTACAAACGTTTTGTCATAAATGCTTGATTATTAATCTAGAGAATATTTGATTTGGTAAACTTTCTGTGCCTCTTGCTTGGTCGATACTTGAACCTGCGAGTTCCAGCGTAAGTGTTGGTCAACGATTAAACCAAGAGTTTTATTTTTGTATTTACATTTTCAATTAGCCAGGTATTAGTGTAGACCTGAAAAGTGTTGTTTCTGCGAGTATTGTAATTTTTGTCTAATTAATATTAACCGACATTTTGTTTTACTGACATTTATTTACATGTGATTTTTTTTTGGCCCAATTAATAAGACTAATGTATCATTTTGTAACAAAAATTAAAAACTGTTGTAACTTTTGCCACTTGTGTAAACAGCACAATCGTCAGCAAAAAAGTCACAGAATGAGTACTTGATATGTAGCGAAAGGCCATTATTGTATATTTAAAACAAGCTGAGAACCGAGAATAAAACTCTGAGGAACACCGGAGTCGATTACTGTTATGCTTGACACAGAATTATTGTAAGAAACTTAATTATTGTCTGTCTGACAGAAATGATTTAATTATTGTCACTAGTTTAAGGTTTACTTTCATTGTTTCTAGTTTTCTAATTAAAACAACTTGATCTGTGATATCGAGCGCTTTTCTAAAGTCTGTCTCCACAAATGTAATCATTATTGATAGTTTAGTGCCAATTGTCTATCATTTTAGTTAGAGATGTGTGGCATGAATTCGTTGGTAGATATCCCTACTGGAGATCAATTAGCAAGCCATAGTTAATTATGTGTTGTGGTGTTTTTTATGTGTGTGTTTTTCCAGTGGTTTGGATATCGACTATACTTGAGAAATTGGCATATAGATACGAAGGTTGCTATTATAGGATGAACCAGGTTTGACAAATGAATATACTTTAGTCATTTTAGAGGCCGACGCCAAGTAACTCTTTGCGATACGTTGATTATAAATATATGTAAGTGAATTACTAATAGCTGGGGAAGCATAACGCAGTATTCGATTACTGACTCCATCAAGTCCTGATGAGCTATTATCTTTAAAGCGAAGAAAAAAGTTATACTATTCATTACTTATACTTAGTCGTTCCTCTTCTACCCTGGTGTGTAGAAATTTGCCAGAGAGAACGCCATACTGTCCTATCCGCGATCTTCCTCCTGGCCTGGTTCCAATCTAGTCCTCGGTCGTTCAGGGATTGTCTAAGGATGTCATCCCAGGAACTCATGGTCGTCTTGTAGGTCTAGGTCGTCCTGGATGTCTGGAGCCCTGGCTCTTGGTTTCTCATATTTGTCGTGGTAGTCGATCTTTTTCCATTCTGCATACATGGCCAAATCATCGTAGTTGGGACTGTTCTACTTTGGTCTGCTGGGGCTGGGTTTTGAGGCCTTGCTGTATCGTCTGGTTGCGGACCATAAACACCTTCCTCAGACATCTCATTTCTGTGGTCTGGAGCTGGCTTTTGTGAGTTGTAATCATTGCCCATGACTCACATCCATTTGTCAAGCACGTGACATAGGTGGAGCGGTGTCGTAATTTTATTTGAGATAGGTCTTAGAAATAGTGGTCCCGTCAGAGTGGGAAATGATAGTGAAGGCTCTGTGATAGTAAGGGTGAAGAAATGGATAGTTGATTCACAAGGGTGCTGAAAAAAGAGTAAGGACAGTCTCTGAAATCGGGTAATTTCTCCGATTTGCCTGTCTTACGACAATTTTATTTATCTGTAGACTCCTAAACCTCTCCTGGCTAAACAATTTTTGTCAGTTACTCAACACTCATGTACACACACCAATTTGGTGCTACAAACACACGGACATGAATACAAAACACATGTAACAGATATGGGGTAATGGGTCGGCCAACACAGTAATATCAGTTTTATGGCGCTTATTATCATTTAAACCAAAATCACAACATTTAGCATGGTACAGTAAAAAATCATAGTTACAGACAAATACAATTTAACAGGGGGGGGGGGGGGCTCTGAATAGTAGTATCCCAATATGCCCTTCCCGCTTGTATAGACAAAAAAAACCAGTCCAAAGACAAGTGGTTATCTGAAAGAGACAATTTAACCAAAAGATAGATTAATTTATTCTGATAGGGGTTATTACACTATTTAGTATGGGGGGGGGGGGGGTAGGAACAGAGTCCTAGTATTCTCCAAGCTATCCCTTGACTAAGCAGATTAAGGGAGGGGAAATAAGAAAATGTAAACAATCCCCCGTTAGAGAGGAAAAATACAATGAATGAAGTGAAAGGATGTTTACCAAGTAAAGAAAATTATAAGTTTAGCTAATATATCTCATTCATTCATGCACGCTAGCAATGGCCATAACACCCATTCACACTTACCGATCGTTGAATCTGGCAATCCCTAGAATCACACAAACAGCTATAAAATACTCAACAAATGTATGAGTCTTTTCCTTCGTTTTCCAGCCCCAGACTATCGGGTTTTGGCGTTCAGCAAATTTTCCCGTAATCGCTGGAAGGTGAAGCATTAGTGTTCTTGTTTGATTTTTATCGCAAAGTTTCTATGGGATGGCACTGTCACAGGTATAGTTATGAGAAGGTAGTGGTCTCCTGGATTTCACCGCTGGTGGTGGGAAACTTCTATTGCGTGATGACAAAGACTGAACAGTGAGTTATGGTTTCTTCGGGGTTTTAATCCAGTGGAAATAACAGGACTGTCAGTGTACAAGAATATATTCTTTTCCACAGTAGAGCAGTAACAAATTATATATATATGTCGCTTCTGGCAATTGTTCTTCTCCAGTTATTTACATAACTTATTGCTTTATGAGTTTTAAAAGTTCTTGGGTTGCTTTATCTCATGTAAATTTAGAGAGCGAGACCGCACAGGGCCGCCACAAGAAGATTATATTTAAAGGTTCATAAAAATTCTGGAGGGTAGAAAAACCGAGTCTGGAGGACTCTATAATTGCTGGGACGCAAAGGTATATGATCATCCTATGTGAAAAAATAGAAAACATGAAATCATACACTCAATACGAATCATATTCTGACGTGCGCTAAGTTTACAGTTAAGACTATTTTAAACACTAGCATATTCAGTTATATATTTAAGAAAAACTCTTCGCGAGTCTAATGGTTAAAAACCACACGTATATACAGAACTAAACTGTATTAATTGGTTATAAATCCCTTAGCGGCTTCTAAATAAATTTAAGCATTTATTATATTGGGAAATAACGTATAGATATGTCATTTAATTTACAACTGGAAACTTTTGATATGGGTTTATTTAATAGTTTTAAATTAACGCAAAATCCAGTGAAATAAAATGAAAGATCTAGACCACTGATCACTTAAAACTAATATATTATCGCTTTCACAAACAGAATGAATTAAAGTCTCCAATATAGAAGATATCCGCGAGAAATCTTGTTCTATAAGCTAGTACTTTATTCAGACTCTCTGGCGCAAATGATAAACGCATTCTTCAGTGGTGGCAATATATAATTAAAGAATTGAAGGATCAGGGGGACACGCGAACTTTCACAACTTTTTTGATATCAGGGGAATTCTGCGTTTCTGCGCCGCCATACCCAGCACCATTACCCAATTATCCACCGCTTAGACTTTCCCCGTTCGCCTCGTTCTGCGAGCGGTTTCAGCGCTCTTCTCTGGTTCGCACTGAGGTGTTAAACGAAGGCGTGAAACTGCTTCGTCCGTTCTGGGGACCACCACTGCCTTTGAGGATACCGCTCTCCCGATAAGCTTTTGCAACTCCTACTAGGCGGGGTGACAGAAAGATGTATAGAAATGCTTGATTATAATCGCTCTAGATATAGGCAGTAGGCGTGGTTTAACCTCCCCTAAGGCAACCCGAACCTCCTGGATCCTCGCCTGATAACTGTTTATCATATTAATTATCCAACGTTGGTAAAAATCCACGTGGAAATGACGCATACTAATGAGCCCGCGTGGGATCCACGTTGACTATTGTGTTTCACACAAATCCAGTGGCTGCGATGCTATTTATGGCTACTATCCTTTATCATCCATCAATTCAGGGACTTCAATTTTCATACTCTACGTCACAATCGTCCCCACTTTTAGACATGAAACCATTTTTTCATGTTTCATTTATGACAATGAAGCTGCCCTGATTGGTAACTTTTGGATGATTGGTATCTTCGATTTCCTCCTCTTCCTCCGTAGTCCAGTTTCTACTCATGAAATCGGCTCCGACATTCTGTCTTCCCGGAATATATTCCACTTTGAAGGAGTACACGCTTAATAGCAAGGCCCAACGCATGATCCTTGCGTTAAATTCCTTATTTGCGCCAAGAAAAGCTAAGGGAGCGTGGTCTGTTTGCACCGTAAAAGCTGTCCCGTAAAGAAACTCATGATGACGTCTTATCCCGTCAATCAGTGCCAGACATTCTCTTTCAACTGTGCTGTAGTTACGTTCAGCCGTATTTAATTTTCGACTGCCATACGCAACTGGGAATAACATATTCGGGTCGGTGTCATCTGTTTGCAGCAGTGTTGACCCGATGCTCTGACCCGACGCGTCGACCCGCAATACAAAAGGTTTCTTGAGGTCAGGAAACCTCAAAATGGGGTATCCGGACAACTGTTCTTTTAAAGTGCTGTATGCTTGTTCGCACTGCGAATCCCAAATAACCTTATCAGGACGTCCTTTTTTTTTTGTAAGGTCCGTCAGCGGTGCCGTTAGTCCGTTTAAATTCCGGATATATTTTTGATAATACGCACATAGTGATAAGAAAGAACGGGTGTCTTTCTTAGTTCGGTGCCTTTTAGCTGCAACTATTTTCTCAACATTCTTCCTAACAGGCCACATGCAGCCATGAGAAATAGTATGCCCCAGGAAGTCTAGCTATTCAAACCCGATGAGACATTTGCTAGGTCTGGCTGTGAGACCAGTTTCCTATAGTCTCCTGAGGAGCATAGCAACCGTAGCAATATGTTTTTCGTAGTTTTCCGATGCAATTAAGATATCATCCATGAAATTATGGATATGGGGACTGTGCAAAGGTTCTAAAAGCTTCCTCATCATCCTGGTGAACACTCCTGGTGCGTTGTGCAGTCCGAACGGCATCACATTAAATGTGTACTGTCCTTCACTAGTGCTGAAAGCTAACAAAGGTTTAACTTCCTCCTTGACTGGTATTTGGTAATAACCTTTACTCAGGTCAATCTTGGAAAAAATTCTTGCTTTGCTAAGCTTGGTGAACAGCTCAGAAACAGTCTGGAGAGGTTGGGGCTGGAATTCCGTTACAGCGTTTAGTAACCGGTAATCTATACACAGCCGAACTTCCTTATTGGGCTTCTGCAACAGTACTACACTCGAACTGTAAGGAGATGTAGACTCACTGATAATTTCTGCCTGCCGCAGCTTGTCTATTTCTCCGCGTAGTGCATCAGCTTTAGCGTACGGAATGGGGTAAACTCTGGTTCGAACGGGGGTCTCGTTTGTTAATTTCATATCAAATTCTATGAGATTTGTTCGACCAGGTACATCCGTTAAGACTGCAGCGTACTGTTTCAGTAGCGCCCTGGTTTCTGTCTGTTGTTCTTCTGAGCCCAGACTATCGGGTTTTTGGCGTTCAGCAAATTTTCCCGTAATCGCTGGAAGGTGAAGCATTAGTGTTCTTGTTTGATTTTTATCGCAAAGTTTCTATGGGATGGCACTGTCACAGGTATAGTTATGAGAAGGTAGTGGTCTCCTGGATTTCACCGCTTGTGGTGGGAAACTTCTATAGCGTGATGACAAAGACTGAACAGTGAGTTATGGTTTCTTCGGGGTTTAAATCCAGTAGAAATAACAGGACTGTCAGTGTACAAGAATATATTCTTTTCCACAGTAGAGCAGTAAAAAATTATATATATATATATCGCTTCTGGCAATTGTTCTTCTCCAGTTATTTACATAATTTATTGCTTTATGAGTTTTAAATGTTCTTGGGTTGCTTTATCTCATGTAAATTTAGAGAGCGAGACCGCACAGGGCCGCCTCAAGAAGATTATATTTTGTTACGGTCTCCCGCTGTATCTTTTCTTGCTAGATGTTATTAAAAGATTCAGCACCGTTGGACGTGAGTTTATTGGGTTGCTTGTTAATATTTCAGATATTATAATTCATCTATTCTAATTCCAGTTTTCTAGTTCGAGTGCAGTTTTAAGCCATTCTGGTGTGATTAAATTATTATTATATTCAGTGTCGTTATTATATATTAATTCTTCCACAGTGTTGGTTAGATTATAGTTAGTCTTAGAAAATACCTGTGATAATCTGGACTGACCTTGCAAGGATTAATGACAGTCACAGCACAGAATGAGAACTTGCATAATTCAGGCAACCAACAAGTTCCGTTGACGACTGAACAATTTAATATATACTTTTACACAATGGTGTAACAACATTTCACACATTTAACTTGGCTTCATCATAGCTCTAAGCTCTACACAAAGTTCCTCTCACAGACTTAGCTCGTCTGGGTTAACCATTAAGTTTATAGCGTAATAGAGTGTGCAACCAACTCCTACCGAATCCGATCCTTAGAATTATTATTCCTTCACAATACTAGTGAGTACATTATCTGTAAATCTATAGATCCTGTCTATGTATCATTAATCAACATCTTTGGCTTGCCTCGCCAGGCTTTAACTGCCATATATATATAAGTTCAAGGTGAACGTAATCTGCTTTGTTCGCGATTCTAATCCGGACTCTACCTGGTCCTATAATCAATTTTGATACGGATCCTTACGCTATCTTACACTTTCCAGTGGATCTACCGTTCCACATATATATTTAATCAGTGGCTATGCCACATATTCAAACACGATCCTTAAGTGGTTTTACCATACATTCCAACACTGCCGTTCGGCTCAATGGCCACACATAGACTTTCCTAGTCTTTAGACACATATCCTTATATTGGCTTAAAGCCAGAACACAACGGTTCTACACATGAGTAAGTGGCTATACCACATAATTGAAACACTATCCATAAGTGGCTGTGCCACACATTGAAACACTGTCGAATGGCACGCCGGCCATCAGGCCCGCAGGCCACATGCAGACTAGAATGTAACTAAGCTAGAGGCGTCATACATCGATTTGCGCGATTTCTGGTCTTAGTTTAATTGAGGTGTTTCGTGGTGCACGCATGCGAATGTGGCCATCATTCACATGCCTGCAAGCCGCGAAACAGTCCTCAACATATTTAAAGGTTCATAAAAATTCTGGAGGGTAGAAGAACCGAGTCTGGAGGACTCTATAATTGCTGGGACGCAAAGGTATATGATCATCCTATGTGAAAATAGAAAAACATGAAATCATACACTCAGTACGAATCATATTCTGACGCCCGCTAAGTTTACAGTTAAGACTATTTTAAACACTAGCGTATTCAGTTATATATTTAAAAAAAACTCTCCGCGAGTCTAATGGTTAAAAACCACACGTATATACAGAACTAAACTGTATTAATTGGTTATAAATCCCTTAGCGGCTTCTAAATAAATTTAAGCATCTATTATATTGGAAAATAACGTATAGATATGTCATTTGATTTACAACTGGAAACTTTTGATATGGGTTTATTTAATAGATTTAAATTAACACAAAATCCAGAGAAATAAAATGAAAGAACTAGACCACTGATCACTTGAAACTAATATATTACCGCTTTTACAAACAGAATGAATTAAAGTTTCCAATATAGAAGATATCCGCGAGAAATCTTTTTCTATAAGCTAGTACTTTATTCAGACTCTCTGGCGCAAATGATAAACGCATTCTTCAGTGGTCGCAATATATAATTAAAGAATTGAAGGATCAGGGGGACACGCGAACTTTCACAACTTTTTTTGATATCAGGGGAATTCTGCGTTTCTGCGCCGCCATCCCCAGCACCATTACCCAACTATCTACCGCTTAGACTTTCCCTGTTCGTCTCGTTCTGCGAGCGGTTTCAGCGCTCTTCTCTGGTTCGCACTGAGGTGTTAAACGAAGGCGTGAAACTGCTTCGTCCGTTCTGGGGACCACCACTGCCTTTGAGGATACCGCTCTCCCGATAAGCTTTTGCAACTCCTACTAGGCGGGGTGACAGAAAGGTGTATAGAAATGCTTGATTATAATCACTCTAGAGATAGGCAGTAGTCGTGGTTTTACCTCCCCTAAGGCAACCCGAACCTCCTGGATCCTCGCCTGATAACTGTTTATCATATTAATTATCCAACGTTGGTAAAAATCCACGTGGAAATGACGCATACTAATGAGCCCGCGTGGGATCCACGTTGACTATTGTGTTTCACACAAATCCAGTGGCTGCGATGCTATTTAAGGCTACTATCCTTTATCATCCATCAATTCAGGGACTTCAATTTTCATACTCTACGTCACAAGCAGTATACAGCCAGTACAATTCATTAACTGACATAAAAGGAATGTCGGATGGAACTGAGTTTGTACATTTGTTTTCACAGAATGCTGACAATTTGCCTAAATCAAAAGGGCAAGGTGGTCTTGTGGATTTCAGACTGTTTATTTCTTCCTGAAAGTGAATGCCGAAGTCTGTACAAGTAAATTAACTATTTGGAGTTAACGAGGCTGGTAAATTTCTTTTGTCCGCTAAAGTGCTAATTGCCTTCCATATATCTTTATACTGTGTGTTTTACTCTGAACCCAATTTCTAAAGTCTTTTTTTTTCTCTATGAATTAAATATTGTACCTTGTTTCTTTGTGCTCTGTGTGTGTTGAGGTCCTTATTTGTGTGCGATTGATCGCTCTGCCTTATAGCTTCTAACACTTCGTGTGTGATCCATGTAGATTTTATCTGTCGTTTTACACGAACTTCTTTAGTTGGTGCGTAATTTTCAAACACACTTTGAAAGATCATTGTGCAATATGCGATGGTGTCATCAGAACCAGGAAGTTGGTACACACTGGCTATAGATGCGTTTCGCAAGTCGTTTAAAAATAATTTATGATTGAAATTCTTGAAACTTCTAAACTTAATACTTATATGTTTATTTTCTGAAGCTTTTTTATCATCCATTTTTGACCATGTGCAACATATTCGTTAGTGGTTACTGATTGTGATAGTACGGATAGAGCATTTACTTGACAGGTTAGGTAGATGTGGTCGATTAGTTTGGGTGGTGCTTGTGTTACCCGGGTAGGCTGGTTGACTGTTTGTTGTAGGACAATATGATGTTGGTCTAGGTTTGGTTTGAATTATGTATATCGATGCTTAAATCGCCAAGAAGAATAATTTCCTTGACGGTGGTAACTACTTTGTCCATCGTGATGGTGACATCTTTATACCAGATGATTCCTGCACTGGGATATCGCCAAAAATATCCGATTACAAAGGATCCTGGCGTGGCAGCTTATTTCTAACCATGTACACTCTATCTCTGCTGCCTCTAAGTCCTGCCTGTCTGCGGCGATAACTGAGAGAAGTAGAAATATATACTGCTATACCTTTCTCTAGCGATTTACGTCAGAGTTGCCGAATATTTTTAAAACCATTTAGAGCAATGACCTCATCTGTTATTCTGTCATTTAGATAACTTTCCGAAAGTCATGAAAATATTTTGTCTCTCTCTGGCTTATAACGGGCTAGAAATGAAGGATTCACAAGGAGTGAATGACTGAAGAAGAAAGAAGATGAAAAATAAGCATGGCAAGAAAAAAGGATTCGGAGAGGATATGATAATGACAATGATAACGATGAGGGTGAAGTTGAAGAATTTTATATATATATATATATATATATATATATATATATATATATATATATATATATATATATATATATATATATATATAATTATATAATAAAATTATATAATTATATATATATATATATATATATATATACAGTAGAACTCCATTTATCCGAACCCCATGGGACCGAGCATCGTTCGGATAATCAAATGTTCGGATAATTGGATTACATGATGTATCGAGTACATGTACACATATTTCTAAAAATAATTAACAATCACAAGGAAAATACACTATAAAACATATTTACTTGTACTGTAATAATAATACCCACACTGTATTAGATCACTGTATCACCAAAATCTTTCATTACACTGCAGTGCATGTACTACTTGTATTAATTTTTTTTGTTAAGAAAGAGAAATGTTTTCAAAATAACATTACAAACGATTCAAAACCAGGCGCAACTTACGTATACATGTACTTGCACAGATGTAGCCCACTATTTAAAATAATGAGGAATCCTCTTTTGCACCAAACTGGATAGTCTGCTTTTGGTTGCTAAGTCCCGCATTCTCTTCAACAGCAGAAGCTGTGTAGGACAGCTGTCATCTTCTTGCTCGTACCAAGCCATCGCTGTTTCTAGTGCTATAAAGGCCTCTTCAAGACTTGGTCGACGTTTTGGGTTTTCTTCATAATCTACAAGTACATCATGTACTTCTGAGGAGTCTTCATCATCGGTCACTACATGTATTTGGTTTTCTTCTTGCACAAAAGACAAAATTTCTTCGTCATTCAAAAACTGAAAACCAGAATCATTATCATCTTCTAGCCACATGTGTGCATCATCTTTGTCACAGTCCGAAAATCCGGACATTGCTTGAAACAGTTCCACAACTTCATTTATACAATCATCATTTGTGTCCACTGCAGTAGTTTCATTTCCTCCTTTTTTCCCAAGCAATCTATTCCAAGCCTTGTTGAGATTATCTTGTGACAGGGTGGTCCAAGCATCAGCTAACATATAGCAGCAGTCTTTGAGATTAAGTTTTTGGAAAACGCCACCACACTTTCTTCATCTTCAGCCAACAATAAACAACGCAGGACTTCCTTCTTGTACATCTTTTTAAGCTTTGCTATAACACCCTGATCTATTGGTTGAATCAGTGCTGTTACATTGGGAGGCAGAAAAATTACTTTAAAATTCGCATCAACTGCATTCAATGTATCCGTCTCTGGATGAGATGGTGCATTGTCCAGTAGAAGAATTACTTTTCCAGTTTTCTTTTCTTGTTCTTTCAACCTCTTCACATTTGGGATGAACTGATTTGTATACCAATCAAGAAATATTTCACTATTCATCCAAGCACTCTTCTGTGCTTTGTAGCACAATGGGAGACATGTCACATTCTTTAAACAACGTGGTTTTTTGGCTTTGCCGATCATTAGCACCGGTAAACGATGACTTCCACTGGCATTCGCAGCTACCAAAATTGTTACTCTCTCTTTGCACTTTTTAAACCCAGGGGCAGCTGCTTCGCGCTGAAATGCAAGTGCTTTTTGAGGCAATGATTTCCAGTATAAGCCAGTCTCATCGGCATTATACACATCATCGAGTAAATAACCTTCTTCTTCCAAAAAAGCCAAGAATGTTTCTTTAAAATTTTCAGCGGCAGTTGCATCGCTAGATAAAGATTCCCCTTGAATCTCCAATTCTCGTATGCCATGATGAGATTTAAAGTTTCTTAACTATCCCTGGCTAGCCTTAAAGTCAGGAGGACCGTCAAGTTGATTGTTGAACTGAAGTGCCTTTTCACACAATAGAGAGCCAGAGATAGGTTCCCCTTTGCTTCTTCTTTGCACAAACCATATATACAAAGCCTCTTCCAATTTCAAATCTTTCGCATTTCTCATGGTTTTATGTTTCTTCGACCCATTTTCAATATCCAATTTCGATGCAAAACTCATAATTTTATCCTTGTTACTTTTGATGTCAGAGACGGTAGCTTTCCCAACATTCAAAATCCTAGCAAATGAAGACACAGTTTCGCCTTTTCCTAGTCTCTTGATAATTTCTGTTTTCGTTTCAATTGACAAAACATTGCGGTTCCTTTTATATGCTTTAGGCCTACTGGAAGATGCCAGATCGCACAGAGAAATACGTGTACACCAAAATTATTCTGCTGTAGTAGCAGACACAATTATTTTAAGTTGAACTGTCTGTTTAGCCAGTGTTCTGCCTAGAACGCACACGTACACTGGATTGGTAAACCAGACATTAACTAACTTTATGATCTAACTGACTTCCTGTACGTAAGCGACCGTCCATTAGCCCATCTCATTGTCTACAAATTGTTCGCACACATTTGAAGCTTGCCGCATCAAAAGATTCAGACTGATGGTGCCTGATTTTTTTTTTTAAACTGGAAAAAGTGTTCGGATAATTGGATGTTCGGATAATTGGGGTTCGGATAAATGGAGTTCTACTGTATATATATATAGATATATATATATATATATATATAGATATATATATAGATATATAGATATATATATATATATATATATATATATATATATATATATATATAGAGAGAGAGAGAGAGAGAGAGACAGACAGACAGACAGACAGACAGACAGACAGACAGAGAGACAGAGAGCATGAAAATGAAGTGAAAACATTTTTTCTCTTCAGTTAAGAATCTAATAATTTTATCAAATATTCCTTAAACATGTTTTACATCTTAGATGCACGATCTCGTCGTACTGGCTGACGAAGGCGTTTTTTCTGAAAAACAAATATGATACGGATGATGCCAAATATACTTCAATGAAATCAATATCCTTTAGCTCCCCAAGGAGCATAGGCCTTCAACAAACACATGCCAGGTTCTCCTGTCCTGTGCCATCCGCTCAAGTTCGTTCCATGTTTTCCTCATCATTTTCACCTCTGTATCTAGCTCTCTTCTCCGTGTGTTTTTTCGTCCATCTCTGCCTCTCTTTCCCTGTTGATTCCAGAACAAGGACTGCCTTGTAATGCTATCAACAGGTCTCCTCAGTGTGTGTCTTATCCATCGCCAGCGTCTTCTTCTCGGCTCTTGTTCCACTGGCACTTATCTGGTTCTTGTCATCAATTCCACATTTGTGACATTGTCATACCATTTCAGTCCTTTTATTATACGCAAGCACCCGTTTATAAAAGTCTGTAGCTTTTTGGTTGTTGTTTTTAGCTGCTCTCCATGTCTCAGAGCCATACAATAGGACTGACTTGACATTTGAGTTGAAGATTCTTATTTTCGTGTTGGATTTGATTTCTCTTGTTCTCCATATGTTTCCCAATGCAATGAAAGCTCCTCTTGCTTTTTGTATTCTTATTTTGATATCATTGTCTGTCCCTCCAATTTTGTCTATATTGTTGCCAAGATGTGTGTACAATTCTACATCTTGTAGTGGTGTTTCCTTAAGTTTGAACTTGTTATTATTTCTTGCATTTGTTCTCATTATCTTTGTCTATTCTCCGTATTTTCAGACCCACTTGTTGTGACCTCTCATCGAGTATTTTCATTTTCTCTTGCATCTGATTATTGTTATGGGACAGAAGAGCCAAGACATCTGCAAAATCCAGATCAATCAATTTGTTTAGTCAGATTCCACTGGATTCCATTTCTGTTATGTGATGTCGATGTTTTCAGAACCCAATCTATTGCTAGTAAGAAAAGAAATGGAGACAAGAGGCATCCCTGTTTCACTTCCGGGTTCTTGTGCGTTTATTCACCGGTTAAATCAAATTCTGGAAATTTATTACCAAAACTGAGAACCGTACTTTTTCTTGACTGAAAAATGCTGATTTCACATTGTGATTTGGGAGGCAAGTTAAAAAAAAAAAGCGTGTCTCTTGCATTCATAGTTGACACGCTTACGACAGACCCGCCCTCAACCCCCCCCCCCCCCCCCCCCCCCCCCCCCCCCCCCCCCCCCCCGTATTTTTAAAAAAAAGTTTATAAACCAATAGAACGGAATTGAATCAGTTCTACAAGTTAACGGTACAAAGGAAACAAGGGAAATCGCTGCCGTTGCCTTCTCTAACTCAAGATCAGAGTCAGGCACCCTTTTACAGCTGGTTTGACTGATGCGTGACACATGTTCCCTTCCTCGCTGCCGTTGCCTTCTCTAACTCAGGATCAGAGTCAGGTACCCATTTACAGCTGGCTATGGAGTGTTAGAGACTTCACCATACTAGGTCCAGCATCGAGAGGTGGGGAGACCAGTTTCCTTCCTCGCTGTCTTTTCCTTCCCTAACTCAAAGTTAAGTACCCATTTATAGCTAGGTAGATCCCATCTCTCGATGCTGGACCTAGTATGGTGAAGTCTCTAACACTCCATAACAGCTGTAAATGGGTACCTTACTCTGATCCTGAGTTAGAGAAGGCAACGGCAGCGAGAAAGGGAACAGGTGTCACGCATCAGTCTAACCAGCTGTAAAAGGGTACCTGCCTCTGATCTTGAGTTAGAGAAGGCAACGGCAGCGAGGAAGGGAACAGGCCACCCCACCTCATAAAGCTGGGACCCAGTACCTCGAAGTCTATAACACTTCACTCCCCTACGGCAGAATGTGCTACGTGACTACAACCTTACGAACGGCAGGCGTGTTTTTAAAAAAATTCTAAGCAACGGGGGAGGGGGGGGGGGGGGGAGGGGGGGGGGGAGGGGGGGGGGGGCGGGGGGGGAGGAGGGGGGGGGGGGGGGGGGGGGGAGGGAGGAGGGGGAGGGGGGGGGAGGGGGGAGAGGACAATGACACTTTTTCAGTCAAGAAAGAGTACGGTGATCGGTTTGGGTAATAAATATCCACAATTTGATTTAACCGGTGAATAAACGCACAAGAACCCACTTCCGTTCTAATCCTAAACGGTTCTGTAAGTTGTCCTTATTAAGTTAATGATCTTCATGGGAATTTCATAATGCCTCATCAGTTTCCAAAGCGATTCTCTGTCTACACTGTCAAATGCCTTTTCATAGTCCACGAATCCGATGTAAAGCGGTGAATTCCATTCCAGACTTTGTTCAACTATTATTCTCAATGTGGCTATCTGGTCTGTACAGGTCACAACGGGCTGATCACCCGTTTGCCAGTCACTTCGATTTGCCGTTGCCCTAAAGACGCCACTAGGCGTGATGGGAAACAATGGCAGGGAAAACCTATCTGCTGTTGCCCTAAGACGCCACTAGGCGTAATGGCCACTGACTGCTTTGACGGTCGGTGGCAAAGGACGGAAGAAGAAGAAGGTCTGTACAGGATCTGTTTTGTCGAAAACCTGCTGGTTCATCTGTCAGTTGCTTGTCTGTGGACTCTTTTAACCTCTCAAGGATGATTCTGTTTAATACTTTTCCTGGCACTGATAGTAACATTATTCCTCTATAATTTGTGCACTTGTAAATTTCCCTTCTTATGCAACTTGACCAAATATACTTACAAACAAGAAATGAACTTTAATTAAGATTTAGTTCTAAGTAATTATATGAACATGTTTATTGCTGTATTTCCTCATGAACATTAACCGTATTCTTACAAAATCAAATGTCATGTTTATCTTCCTATTTTGCCTTGCAGGTTTCGGTAACATGGCCCCCTTCACACTGGAAGGCAAGGTCGTATGTGTACTGTACGCAATGTTTGGTATCCCTCTAACACTGCTCGTCCTTGGGGTCCTTGGTGAGAAAATGGCCTCGTGTATATCCAAGATCAGAAAATGCAAGAACCCTATGTGTCACCACACACCCCGGGTAGGTGTATATTTGTGTAGTCTTCGTTTTTGTCACCAGACTTGTGTGGGAGTGTGTAATCAACACCAGACATCTAGTATACACGTGTATCGGCGTATGTTACTAAACGCCACAACTAGGCAAATGTATTTACAGGTGTGGGAGTAACTCAAAATCCCGGCTAGGTATCATCATAATGTTCGTTTGCGTTCCTTAAGGAGCATGGAACCACCGCTGCGGCTGATCCCCTTACAGGAATCATGCACCAAGCAGTCACATGCTCTTGTATGTGTGGTTTCGGAGGCAATTTGATTTACATCAAGAAAAAATACACAACCTCATTTAAGTCGCCTTCTACGACATGCAAGAGTGTGCAGTAGCCATATTCTTTCTTTGCTTCTTCAGAGACCTCCCGGGAAATTACATTGGGGTCAGGCCCCAGGTAGAGACGTGTATCATTCAACATCCCGGTTAGGTATTGTTAAGGGTGGTGTTTTCTTGGGCCACAGGTGTTGAGGTGGTCCGTTCATCAGGTTTATTATTAAAGTAGATTATTCTCAACAATTCGGGTTCTTATTGTATGCGTTATTTAATTATTGAGCACTTGTATGAATTTGCATATTGTTGCTCCTTTATTATCATCCTTGTACAGTTCTCTCGTATGTCTGTATGTCATTTTTCAAGTGTCTAGGATTAATTTCGTCTACAAAAACTGTCAATGAAACAACATAAGCTTAATTCCGAACTTAATTCAGTTTAACTTAGAAATTCCTCATAACTCTAGTAATGACGACTTGATCAAGTTTATTAACGCATACTTTCATGTAAACAATTGACATGCACTTCAATTCAATATCTTATTCATTTGTTGCTGATCCCAGCGTATATCTTGGTTTTTAAGTGGTAAATTCCACAACTCAGTAACGCAGACTCTAAGAAAAATCCACCTATTAGTGATTATACCATATGTGCCATACGTGGACAAAGCTTCACAGCCAAACACCTCCGTACGCTGTAGAAGCGTAAAGCAGACTCTCCTAGAGACCACTCACGCGTCATCACATTCGTGCGTCTGTAGCGTGTCTTTATATAATTATTTGAATATTTGTAGTAGACACTCTTCTACTCTGCCCACTGTTCAACTAGGTGTAACGTTAGTAGACCAAGCACACAGCCTTGCAACACGAACTCGTAAATGTCACCTCAAAAGCATCGTGGACAAAATACAACATCGTTTATTGTACTGGACGTAGCTCCAAAAGATCATCTTTGAAATGCATATACATTTTATGCAGTAACATATATCGTCTTCAGTCTAGCTCTGTACCGTCTGTAGCTAGAACCCTGTCCTCGACAGATTACACATTTTATTCTTTCCAGCATTCATCCTTCCTTTTTCAAATATACTGGCATCATCAGATGGATGATCCAGGAATATGTCAATGAAATACTATAATTCTCAGGAGCTCAGAAATACACGTCCACCTTCCACAATGAAACACACAGAAGACCCTAGCAGACGATCGTAAACTTTTCGGGACACCGACCCTGGCATCTGCTAACTGAGCCCAAAGGCAATGACGTAACTTCCTGTTCCCAAGGGCTACCGATAGTAAATAAATTTGAATACTTGTCGAACCATTTTGATATCGACAGACATGTTATGAATGAATTTTAATCATAACAGTACTACCCCCCCCCCCCCCTACCCCCCCGTAAAATAATGGAAACGAAGTTTTCATTATTTCCGTGGTGTGAGTATAAACATCACTAGAGTAAAAGATGGTATCATTAAATGTCACCGTTAGTATGAACTAGCATAGCACCCAGGTTTGTGCCACAGAGAAGGCAATTAAACACTCAATGTGTGGACATTACCAAATAATACTAACGCCATCGACTACAAAGGACATAAATCATTTTAACAACAATGTGAGGTGACTATCATAAAAAGCATCAAACATATCAAAAAAATGATGACAGCAATCCATGCACTCTCATACCTCACACCGTCCAAAAAACACCTATCTGTCATGTCGAGTATCAGTAGTCACTTCTTCTTTCTTTGATCCTTAGCCGCCGACCGTCAAAGCAGTCAGTGGCCATCACGCCTAGTGGCGTCTTGTAGGGCAACAACAAATTGATTCCACTTTGCTCGGTCGGTGGCCATCCTTCGTACAGTGCCCCAACTCTGGTTCATTCTTTGCATCTCAGCCTCCACAGTCCTCCGCCAGGTTGTTTTTGGTCGGCCTCTTTTTCGTTTTCCTTCAGGGTTCCAAAGCATAGCTGTTCTTGTGATGGCATCGGGGTCTCTTCTGAGGACATGACCAACCCAGTTCCAGCGTCTGCCAGCTATGATGGTGTGCATGTCCTCTTGCTTGCTACGAGTAAGCAGATCTTGGTTAGTGATGGTATTTGGCCAAAAGATTCGGTGAATTTTTCTTAGGCGTGTTGTGTGAAAAGAGGACAATTTCGACATTTCCTTCTCTGTAACTCTCCAGCATTCCGCACCATAGAGAAGCACAGAAAGCACACAGCTCTGATATAATCTTAATTTTGTGCTTGTGCTGTATTGGGAGGACTTCCAGATGTTGTTTAGGCTAAAGAAGGCTGTTCTTGCCTTATTCATTCTGATGTTGATGTCTTTGCCTGCCCCGCCGTCTGGTGTTACTATGCTTCCTAGGTATGTGAAGGTATATGTCTGTACCAATTGCTTATTCCTTACTGATATGGGCTCATGGTTGCTCACATTGAGCGTCATGACCTCAGACTTCTTTAAAAGTAGTCACTTAATCTTATATTAATTAATAGTCATAATGCAAAGCATTAACATTATTACATTTATGTAATAGAGACAATAGATGAAATGAGGCAGACAATCAGCTAAAAAAGTGAATGACTGCGATCTTATCCGTTAAAAGATTAAAAGTATGTGTACCTGTAAAGTACATGTCATCAACACAACATAGTGATTTGAAGAGAACAAATGTAATCATGTATCTAACACACTTGTAAGAGCAATAGTTAATACTATGTCTGTGTGTTGTACGAATTGATAATAGTATGACATATTAGTAAGGTGACCAGACGTCCCGGTTTTTCCGGGACAGTCCCGGTTTTCGACCATTTTTGATAATTTGTCCCGACTTTTTTTCGATGCAATCCGGGACGCCAATTTGTCCCGGTTTTGGACGAATTTGCCAATTTCGCATAAATCTCACAGATTAAAAAAAAAAATTATTATTATTCCGTGGCTGACTTGAGGGAATTTTTAATTATTAGTGAACTGGCGCCGAAACAGCACAAGAGGCTGTCAGGACCGCGAATTAGTTTTGTAGTTCCAATGTGATATTCGCAGTTATTTGAAATTTTAGGTAGTGGTAAGGTACCAAGATTTTGCGTACGGTATACGTTTATTTAATTTAAACGGTGAACTATTTGTGCATATTTTGTTATTGTTGTAAGAAAATGGTACCAAAGCGTAAATGCAGTTTCAATGAAGATTTACAAAAGGAATATCCGTTTATTAAAAAGAGTACATCAAACTTCAATGTACGATGCAATATATGTGCCTCCGGGTTTTCGATAAGCCATAGTGGACGTGGTGATATTAAGAACCACATAAGCAGTGAGAAACATAAGAGAGCCGTCGTTACAGCTGCATCAAGCTCGTCATTAACCTCTTTCTTCACAGCTGATAAAATTGGTGACCAAGAAGAGCAATTAGCTGCTATAGAAGGCGCCTTTGCATACCGTACAGTGCTACACAATCATACTTTCAGGTCTATGGATTGCACATCAAAATTACTTCAGGTTACTTTAGAGCCAAAATTTGCATGTGCACGTACGAAAACAGAAGCCATTATTCGAAATGTCTTGGCACCCCATATTCTAAATGAGTTAAGGTGTGACCTAGAAAAGTCTACATTTATTTCTGTACTGACAGATGCATCTAACCACAAAGAATTCAAGATTTTTCCTTTGCTTGTCAGATACTTTGATCACAGTAATGGAGTGAAAATTAAAATATTAGAGTTAAAGTCATTGCCAGGTGAAACATCTGATATTGTAAGTAGTTTTCTTAATGACTGCATAACTGAAAATGGTTTAGACAGGAAAGTAGTTGGATTATGCGCAGACAACACAAATTCCAATTTTGGAGGTGCTGAAAGGTAAGGACAGAACAATGTTTTCAAAAAACTGCAAGAAAACCTTGGACATGGTCTTATAGGAGTTGGGTGTGCAGGTCATATTTTCCACAACACTGTTCGAACAGCTGCAGATGTACTGCCTGTTGATGTCGAGCTGATTATTGCTAAAATTTATCTACACTTCAAATCATACACAGTACGAGTTGAAAGACTCAAGGAGTTTTGCCAGTTTGTGGAAACAGACTTCCAGATGATCTTAGGTTATGCTCAGACTAGGTGGCTTGCTCTGCTGCCTGCTGTTGAAAGGGTTCTTCAGATGTTCCTGCCTCTAAAAGCATACTTTCAATTTCAAGACAGATGCCCAGTTTTTATACAGACATTTTTTGAAAATCCTCTATCTGAGGCATGGCTTGTTTTTGTTCACAGTCAGGCCTCTCCATTCCACGAAGCAGTGCAAAAAATAGAGGGACAGACGGTCACTGTGTTTGAAGTCATTGACAGCATCAACAGGTTGAAAACTATTTTGAAGTCCAAACTGGAAGACTGTTTCTTGCCATCAAGAGTTAAGCTAATCCTTGAAAAGCTGGAAATGGAAGGACTTCCAAAGGAGGATGTGAAAAAGTTTCATGCTAGCGTTTCTTCGTTCTATGAAACAGCTTTCAATTATTTGAATAAATGGGCTGCAAAAAATTTTCAAGACCTAGAATCCTACAGCTGGGTAACGCTGAACAGAATACCAATTTGGGCAGATATTGAGATATCATCATCACTAGTGATTCAAACATTACCTTCAGCCCACTTTACAGAAACTGAAATTTATGACGAATATGTCTATATGAAACAGTCTGTTACTTCTCAGAAAATTAGTGAATGGAGTACCAAAAAAACATTGCCACCACAACGTTGGATTGAAATGGTTTCCCACTTCAAAAACAATAATGTGACATTTTCAAATATTTTGAAGTTGGCAGAGTTTTTTTTCTGTCTACCTGGAACAAATGCTGCCACAGAAAGAGTGTTTTCTTTGATGAACAGCTTATGGGCAAGTGATAAAACACAGCTAGGTGTTGAAACTTTGAAAGCTATGTTGACAACCAAAGTGAACTGTGAGGAAACATGTGTCGAGTTTTTTAAGATGCTGCTTGCAAAGAAGGACCTATTGATAAAAATCCACTCATCTGAAAAGTACAGTAACTCAGCTCACCTTCAGTAAGGATTATTGATGTTTTTCTCTCTTATTAGTTGTAGTTAAACTTATACAGTATGTTATTCAAATGTATATATAAAATGTATATTATTTTAAATTGACATCAACTTGATTTTTCCGGGACATGTCCCGACTTTTGACCTTTTCTTTACCCTTTTGTCCCGATTTTTTGCATTGAAATAGGTCAAATCTACTATTTTGTCCCGGATTAGGGTTTTGAAAATATGGTCAACTTACATATTAGCCATATATCGAGTCAAATATAGTGTGAGTGTGAAAATGATTTGTATCAAAGATCAAACCAAGTCTTGTGAATTAACATTAAATACCACTCAATTTTAAGCACAGTACCTAACACGTGTAGTGTAATGGTAATATAGTCATTAATCAAATATCCCACACAGTCTCTTGAAGTAAGTTCCAATAAATTATTGCTTAAGTCCATGATTGTCCTCTATGCGATAATATGTTTGCACGAATCCAAATGTTAATATCCACTGCGGTTTGAAATCGAAAAATAGTCAGATAGGAAATTTATTTGTTATTTCCCCTTGATTATGCGAGTTATTCATCTCAGAGTTATGTCCCTTAATCTATAGACGTCGGTTTTTCCAATCAAAAATAATAATACTTGTCCGTACGAAAATCTCTTAAAATGACATCATTTTCAACATTTCACATAATGTGTGTTCGTAAGTCTGTAAATTGATTATGAGCACTGTCATTAAGGCACAATATATGTACTTAATGCGCTGATTTCGACGAGATATCCCACCATCTTGAGCATTTCAGAATTCATCACCATCATGTGCCGTGTTCACCTATTAATCGTATCAGCATTGTTACATAAGTCACTGTAAAATCTTTCTTTCAAAATGCAAACATGTAGATTAGTCTTCAGCATTGGTAGCTTACAGAATGTAATAGTATTCTCCATTGGTGGATTTATATTTTCAAACGTAGTAGAGTCAAACAACACGTCATCATCACTGTCATATTTTACGGGTGAACATATCATGAAGACATTTCATAGGTTAGTTTGAACATAGCGAGTCACCTGTATTGATAAGAGTTGATTGTGATATAGGGTCCTTGATGCATCCCGAAATGACATCAGCCATAACATTCTGGCTTCCTTTGATAGACCTGATCTCATAGTCATAGCGCAGAAGTGCAAGCGAGGCCCTAGCAGCTCTCTCATTTCGGAATCTCGCTGTCTTGAGATAGGACAACGCTTTTTGGTCGGTCTCCAAAGTGAATTTCGCTCCCATCAGGTAACGTTGTAATTTTGCGAAACAGAAGACGATCGCCAAAAGCTCCCTCTCGACAATGGGATACTTCTGTTCTGTAGGCGACAATTTCTTACTTATATATAGTATTGGATGCATGCAGCCTTCAAATTCTTGCAAGAGCGTTCCACCGATTCCTGTTCCAGAGCCGTCTACTCTGAGGGTGAAAGGAAATCGAGCGTCAGGTATCCAGAAGTGACTCTAACAACGGTAATGGTTCCGCGTCTTTGATAGTGACGGCATTTAAGCGCCTGAAATCTACGCAAATCCGAATAGATTTGTCTTTCTTCCTAATCAAGACCATAGGAAAACTATATGGTGAATGTGAAGGAGCAATTATATTTAGCTTTATCATCTCTTTTATTTCTTCCTGTACCTGTGATTGCAAAGGAATGGGTATAGGATATGGTTTCAGTTTGATAGGTCTGAAATCTGTCACCAGGATACCATGTTGAATGATATCTGTATGTCCAGGAACATCCGTGAGCACATCAGAAAAAGATTGCAGTAATTGAATTTTCTCGACCATACAAATGAGGTATTGAAAAAATTCATAGTTCCCTTCCAACCACCCACTAATCACAAAATCATTTATAACCGAAAATACATATAACACAGAAAAAGAACTCAGGCAAACAAGATTCTCAGCAACACACGCTGTATGTAACTATAAATGTACTTACCTGTGCCAGAAACAAAAAATCCTCCTGGTATTTTCGCCTCCTTCCCAAGGAAACGTGATACAAGCTCCTTGTAGACCAGGTTAGGTTTAGGATTCACCATCCACGCAATCGAACATGACTGCCATTTTGTTCGTCATCTTCTTGAAATATTTGGCGAATAAAACTTGACAGTAGGCCCACATCGGGCATCAAACTTGAAGTTGACAATCGTAACTCTCTAAGGAAAGTCTTTTCCTTTTACTGACTTCAACTCTTGAAGTCGATACTTGAAAATATTACAACAAATAAAGTCCTTGCATCTGCACACAGGTCAGCAGACGACACACTCCGCCATCTTGAAAATTTCGGATTTTTTCCGAAAATGAAGTCCTACGACTTGAAAAATGTATGCTTACATCATGCCTTCCACATAGACTCAGGATCCCCGGCTTGAAGCCACCATTCGTCTGTAGCGTGTCTTTATATAATTATTTGAATATTTGTAGTAGACACTCTTCTACTCTGGCCACTGTTCAACTAGGGGTAACGTTAGTAGACCACGCACACAGCCTTGCAACACGAACTCGTAAATGTCACTTCAAAAGCTTTGTGGACAAAATACAACATCGTTTATTGTACTGGACGTAGCTCCAAAAGATCATCTTTGAAATGCATATACATTTTATGCAGTAACATATATCGTCTTCAGCCTAGCTCTGTACCGTCTGTAGCTAGAACCCTGTCCTCGACAGATTACACATTTTATTTTTCTTCAATTCACGTTCTTTCCAGCATTCATCCTTCCTTTTTCAAATATACTGGCATCATCACACGGAGGTAGATGGATGATCCAGGAATATGTCAATGAAATACTATAATTATCAGGAGCTCAGAAATACACGTCCTCCTTCCACAATGAAACACACAGAAGACCCTAGCAGACGATCGTAAACATTTGGGGACACCGACCCTGGCGTCTGCTAACTGAGCCCAAAGGCAATGACGTAACTTCCTGTTTCCCAGGGCTACCGATAGTAAATAAATATGAATACTTGTCGAACCATTGTGATATCGACAGACATGTTATGAATTTTAATCATAACAGCGACATGTAGGGAATTACGTATATCATTGAGGGTGCTTCATGGTGCAACCTCCTCGACAAAATATGAACCAGCCAAGAGGATTACGCACCATGAAGCGGTCCTCAACAGGTATATAGATATATGTAAAGAAATCATTATTCTATGTCACTTAACACTCCGGCTTGTTATATGTGTGCATAAAGTTAATTATGGTGTGTCACAAAACAATCCGACTAGGTATGAATATACAGAAGTAAGTACTGTATGTCTCCATACAACTCGGCCAGGTGTATGTATGTACAAATTTCGATAACACGTGGTTTCTGTCTGACATTTTCTTACCTAGAATCTCTATATCGTCGGAAAGGATCTCAGCTCTACAACAGTCTCTATTGATTAGTTTTCATGGTCTATTCTGACTACTCTCGGTCTATTCTGACTACTCTCGGTCTATTCTGACTACTCTCGGTCTATTCTGACTACTCTCGGTCTATTCTGACTACTCTCGGTCTATTCTGACTACTCTCGAATATGAAATTTGTGAACTTGTCTTTTATATATATATATATATTGTAAGTTCTTGTTGGTCTATGCGTCGCAGTCTAATTAACAATGTAAGTGTTATTGGCATTAGAGTCATAATTTCTGTTTTGCTTTAAAGCACATCAAGTCAAGACTAATAATATTCCAGATTTTACAAGCGAGACATTCCATAATATGAATATGATATTACGCTGCTGAAATAAACCATGCAGGTGTTACATCTCATCAGCGCCGGGCATCTGGTAAAATCTTCTTTCAGTTAAAACCGTCGTCTACCATCTGCGCAAACCCCTTGATTTTTGCTAAACTTCTTCTTTTAAAAACGGAAATGTAAAAGTGATACTTACTTACTTACTTACTTACTTAGTCGTTCCCCTTCTACCGTGAGGTGTAGAGGTTTGGAAGAGAGAGCGCCAGACCATTCTATCAGCTGTCTTCTTCCTGGCCTGGTTCCATTCTAGTCCTCGGTCCTTCAAAGATTGTCTAATGTTGTCCTCCCAGCGGACTCTGGGTCGTCCTGGAGGTCTGGATCCCTGGCTCTTTGTTTCCCATGCTTGTCGTGGTAGCCGATCTTCTCCCATTCTGCAGACATGGCCAAACCATCTTAGTTGGGACTGTTCTATTTGGGTCTGCAGCGGATGGGATTTTAGGCCTTGACGGATCGTCTGGTTGCGGACCATGTCTCTTCTTGTTACTTCAACCACTTTCCTCAGATACCTCATTTCTGAGGTTTGGATCTGGCTTTTGTGGGTTGTAGTCATTGCCCACGACTCGCATCCATATGTCAAGACTGGGACATAGGTGGAGCGGTATACAGACATCTTCGTTTTCTTACCCACCTCTTTCTTGCTGAGGAATCCACGATTTATGGCCTGAAAAAGTCTCCCAGCCGCTGCCTCCCTTTCGGTCTATAATAGCTCCGAGATATTTAAAGTGGTCGACCTGCTCCAGGACCTGTTCTCCCAACTTAATCTGATGTTTTCTTTCTTCTCGTGATATCACCATGGATTTTGTTTTAGAGCTGCTTATGGCCATCCCTCTCTTCTCCAGCTCTTCCTTCCAGACTTGCAGGTTGGATTGGAGATGTGCCTCTGATTTAGCAATCAGGGCAACATCATCAGCAAATGCCAGCTCCGAAATATAGACCTGTCTCATCTTCCAGTACCCCACTGAATACTTTCTTGTTCTCTCCTTACATGCCTTGATGACATCGTCCATAAGGAGTATGAAGAGGTAAGGTGATAGGATATCACCTTGCCTTACACCAGTGGTGGTCCTGAACTCTTCTGACTTATGGTTTGCTGTCCTCACATAATTTCTGCAAGACTTGAAGAAGCTCTGTATAGCATGAATCAGAGGTGCTGGAATATTCTTCCTTGCCAAACAGTCCCAAAGTTTGCTCCAGGGGACCCTGTCAAACGCCTTTTCCAGATCTATGAAACAAAGATGGATCTCACTCTTATACTCAAGGGCCTTTTCACTCAGCTGTCTGAGTGTGAAGATTAGGTCTTGAGTACTTCGGTTTGCTCGGAATCCGCACTAGACCTCATCCAATTGTGGCTCGGCTAGGCGTCGGAGTCTCTGCTCTAGGATTCTAGAGTAGATTTTACCAGGGACACTGAGAAGGGATATGCCTCTATGGTTTCCACATTGTCGATTGTCACCCTTTTTGAAAATTGGTGTTATGATGGCAATCTCCCAATCCTTTGGTATGGTCTTGTTGCACCATGCTGCCTGTAGGACCTTTAAGAGTAATAGGTCGCCTGATGCTCCCATGTACTTAACCATTTCTGGTGTTATACCATCATGCCCTGCTGCTTTGCCCATCTTGATTTTCTCTAGTGCTGCCCTCAGTTCTTCCATCTTTATGTCATCTTCACCATCATTGGTTTCCTCTTCTGTGTCAGTGGTTATCATTTCTGATGCTTCATCATGCTCACCATCCAGGAGTTCTGAGAAATATTCTTTCCATCTTTCCATTACTTCCTTCGGGGCAGTAAGCAATTTGCCTTGCTTGTCCTTTATAAATTTGAGAGGGCATTGTTTTTCTTTCCTCATGTTCTTTAGGGTCTTATAGAACAATTTCTGGTTTTCTTGTGCATCTTTTTCTAGCTTTTCTCCAAATTCTTCCCAGGACTTCTGTTTTGCTGCTAGCACTTTGTTCTTTGCTTCTGTTCTGAGTGTCACATATTCTCTATATTTTTCCATTTGTCCTGTTGTGTTTTTAGCTCCTAAGTATTGTTTCCATGCCATTTTCTTCTCTCTTATTTTCTCTTTGACTTCCTCTGTCCACCAAGGTGTCCTCTTTCTCTGGTTCCCAAGTCGGACTTCACCGCATGCTTCTGCAGCAGCTGTCTTTATGATATCCTTGAATTTATTCCAGAGGGTTTCCAAGTCATCAGGTCGTTCTTCTGTGTTGCTCACTGCTGTAGCAATAAGCCCCTGATATCTGGTCTTAATTTCTGGCTCTCTCAGCTTGTAGGTCCTAATGCTCATTTCTCCTGCTCGTTTACTTGGTTTCTTGCGTGATGTTGGGCAGTTCCTAGGCTGAGCAACTCTTTCAGTTGTTCGTTTGATTGTTAGCAGGTAGTGATCACTTCCAATCTCTGGCCCCCTCCAGACTCTTGCATCTCGGACATATCTGAATGAGCTTCTCCGAACAATGGCATAGTCGATCACTGACTTCTCATTCTTGGTTGGTTCACATCTAGTGTATGCATGTATGCACTTATGGGGGAACTTTGTGTTTGTAATGATCAGATTCTGCTCACTGCAGAATCTAAGGAGTCGCTTTCCATTGTCATTGAGAGTATCTTCTCCATATCTTCCGATAACTCCACCCCATCTAGCATGGTCATTTCCAACTCTGGCATTAAAATCTCCGAGCATAATAACTTCATCTAGGCAGTCATCCACTGTCCTTTGAAGCAGCTCGAAGAATTCCTCCTTGACCTCTGCTCTCTCATCCTCATTTGGCCCATACACTATGACCAGGTTGACTATGGTTTCTCCTTCTTTTAGTTTTACAACCATAATGCGCTCCGAGACAAAGTTCCATCCCTTGATACTATCTTTTTGATTTTGGGCCACAATGCAACCCACGCCCCCTTTAGCTCTTTCAGATATGGGTACACCACTGTAGAGCAACGTGTTGCCATCGAGATCCATGACTCCTTGTCCTTTTTTCTTCGTTTCCGTTATAGCCAGGATTTCTAGTTTTGCTTTCCTCATCTCTTCCACCAGCTCCTCTTCCTTCCCATTTATACTTCTTGTGTTCCAAGTTCCATAAGTCGTAGTCCGTAGTCCGTTCCAGTTCGTCGCCTTTAGAATCAGTCCGGTTTTCTCTCTTGTAGTTCGCGTAATCATGATTTAAAGCAAACAGGTGATTGGCCTGCTGTGCCTTTGCATGGTGGAGGGGCTGCCTCCTTACGGCCTCCATGCAGGCCGCCCTCCTCCTTTTTCATCCGGGCTTGGGACCGGCATTGGCGGAGTTGTAAAAGTGATACAGAACGCAAATTGTTTTGAACCCAGGGAAATCTGTCGAAATGTGATCTTGATTTTGAGACTCTAGTAACCCTCTTTGTGTTAAAATTCACAAAGGGAAAAGCAAGTTAACGCTGACAAGAACTGCCATATGTGTACAGTCTGGATAAACTTCTTCGCCTTTTAACTCCCAAAGAAGCGTAGATCTTTGTCGCGAGGGGTTCAGATGTTATTGAGAATGTAAGATATCCTGGACAAAACGATGTATCAGATGATACCAGGATAGTGCCAGATAAGAGACTGGTCTTACAAGAAATACCCCCTTCTCTGAAAAGAGTAAGTGTGTATCGACAATCAAAGGTAGGATCAAGCGGTATAAACCTTCAAGTATGATGATAGTGTTTGTTCCTGAATGTCTATGGGCTACCTCTCCAGATCCTCCCTTGAATAATGGTTATTATAATTTGTATTGACTCTGCTAGGGGATTAATTAATTAATTAATTAAATATGTAACTATATAACAACCAGAACTTTAACTCAATTTAAATAATTAAGCAAGACTGATTGTACATATTTACAATTTATTGATCCTATACCGTTTATCTTTTCGGATAGGTAACTTATGAAGAATTCAAATGTTTTTACAAAATAAAATAAATAAACATGGAATGTCAATTTTCAAAATAGTTCAATATGATAAATTTATCTTTCAAATATCAATTATATATTTCACATATGTTGATCACTTTCGCTGGACTGTGGAGTTAGTAATCATTTTAATAATGTCCATCATGAGTCATCACTCACTAGGTTTGTGTTATTTGTATTGTATTTATTATATATATAGTCTCTGGATAGGCTGACCAGTGGATTTGCCTATCCACTTATCTGCTATGTTGAGATGAATCCTCTCTAGCACTGAACACTTCAGATCTGAAGCTCCAGGCTGGAAAATCTTGGTATCTAGTTCTATGATCATCAAGAACTTTCGCACCACAGAGTCCCACAGAGGTGGATGTCTCGTATAATTTTGGTAGTTGCAGGATAACACCTAAAACAAAATTAAACACAACCTCTACATGTTCCATCACCACCCTATCATCACATACAAGGGACATGACGAACAGTGTCAGACATTGTGCTAACATATGCACAGGACAATTTACCTCGACACCACTCACAGCCAGTTCAATGTGACTACACTTTCCTTATAAATCCTAAGTTAGATCATGTTGTCCATGATCCGCCTCCATACAATGATTTGGTATATTATAACATACTAAGTAATACCTTGATCCATACATTTTAACAAATCCTGTCATTCTTTCTTATGTTCCTGATCAGTGTGTCGTTCCTTTAGGAAATATTCCTTCAAATACTTTATTAAACTTACAGGCGTACTTTTGCCATCATTCTCAATTATGATACACATTTACAAGGCTGGCTTGCCTCTAACTGTACACAGATGCTGGAATTTTCGCCGGCAACACACTCGTCCTGTAATTTTTCTTAACACATTCTACACCTTTCTAACACACAAGTGGATAAATCACAAGAAAATTACATAATTATATATACATATATATATATCTTTCTTACCCTCAGGCAATACACACAAGCTGAAACAGGCTGTTAATGGGCATCTAGGTCTGCTAGACAGATGCTGTGGCAAAGTATATGACAGTAACACTTTTACCGCTCTCTTCTGTTCAGCTTGCTTTTTGAAAAAATGTGGCCTCAATTCAGCCAAGTTCAGGGACTTATATACTACCGCTCCCCCGTCTCGGAGAGCATGGGCCAAAAACGGTGTTAGGAATCTAAAACCGAGGCGTATTTTTGCATTCTGTTCAATGTGCAAAATCTTTAATATTCATTATCTTTCTTAATTCTGGGCCGATTTTGATCATTTAAAGCTAGAATTTTACTGTGAATTTATCTCTACCGTTCTATATAATAATTGTTTAGGTAGCAAAATGCATTTAAATCTATGCAGACTTTAACTAACTAAATTGGGGACTACCCTGATGTATAGATGTCATTTTAAACGATCTTTCTCTATAAATGAACTACTATTCGAGGAAGTCTTTGCACTTACCTCTAAAGTAACATTCCCGTTGTTGAAATATCTATACCTTTCCGTTTAAACATCTTTAGTCCTTAAGAAATTAAATAACTTCGTACTATCATTTACACAAAATGGGCATCTATGTTAAGCATAAAATGTTCCAGTATACACACCACGAAAGGAGCGTTTTCATTGGCTATTGTATCAGACAGTTTCCCACAGTAAGGCTTACGGTATGACGTGTTGTAAGACAGACCAAATCACGACAATCTTTAACAAACTTATGGCAGGTCTTCCTGTCCTGTGCCATCAGCTCAAGGTATTTCCATATCTTCTTCATTACCTTCATGCTTGTTTTCAGTTCTTTTTCCCATGCGTCCTTTGGTCTTTCTCTACTTCTCTTACGTTGGGGATTCCAGGACAGGGATTGTATGGTAACGCTATCGACAGGTTTTCTCAATATAAACCCCATTGAGTCCACACACACAAATGCACGACTTGAGCCGTACCATCCAGCCATGAACTTCTTTCTACAGAAACAACAAATACAAACAGGAAGTAGTCATCATCTCCTTGTTTTTGCTGCCTATGAAGCATGGGATCACACGACAGCTGGTTGTCAGTAATTCTCCAGCTAAACATTCGTGTGCTCTTGCAGTGGTAGTTTCTGTAGCAATGTTTTACTGATGAGGTTACCAGCCTGTGGACAATGCCACATTTGTCAGCTCTACCAGATACCTGAGGGCTTTTGCTTTTGATTCCCTGGGCGCGAGTTATCCACTCTTTTGCCCTTTAGGGGACGAGTTATTCATTCATACCCTTGAGCCAGTTTTGGGAGGTGAGGTGTGGGCTTTGTTTCAACTCCAAGGGAGCATCCTAGACTCAGCGGTATGGTACACCAGGCCCACTTTGGCGTGCGTGCGATACCAAGAGGTTTGACACTCTCTACCCGGTGCAAGGGGGTTATATGTCCGAAATAAGACAGGTAGTCATATTCTTTCTTTGTCTCCTCGCACACCCCCGGGCGCGACACTACGCAACATAGTAGACAGCGCGACACTACGCAACATAGTAGACAGCGCGACACTACGCAACATAGTAGACAGCGCGACACTACGCAACATAGTAGACAGCGCGACACTACGCAACATAGTAGACAGCGCGACACTACGCAACATAGTAGACAGCGCGACACTACGCAACATAGTAGACAGCGCGACACTACGCAACATAGTAGACAGCGCGACACTACGCAACATAGTAGACAGCGCGACACTTCGCAACATAGTAGACAGCGCGACACTACGCAACATAGTAGACAGCGCGACACTACGCAACATAGTAGACAGCGCGACACCACGCAACATCGTAGACAACGCGACACTACGCAACATAGTAGACAGCGCGACACTACGCAACATAGTAGAAATTTGAAATTTTGACAAGAGATCAGCAGAGAATTCTAATTAGGAGCGGAGAGAGGGTGAGAGAGAGAGAGAGAGAGAGAGAGAGAGAGAGAGAGAGAGAGAGAGAGAGAGAGAGAGAGAGAGAGAGCATAATCGTTGTTTTTTAGGTTACAGCCGTAGCGGACCACCAGGAGCTTTGGGTAAGAAGATTAAGTCAAATGC
>JAMPIV010018212.1:155000-208016 GCA_024509875.1 Oreohelix idahoensis
AGAAGAAGAAAGAAAGAAAGAAAGAAGAAAAAAGAAAGAAGAAAAAAGAAAGAAAGAAAGAAAGAAAGAAGAAGAAGAAAAAAAGTCAGTCAGAAAGAAAGAAAGAAAGAAGAAAAAAGAAAGAAAGAAGAAAAAAGAAAGAAAGAAAGAAGAAAAAAGAAAGAAAGAAAGAAAGAAAGAAAGAAAGAAAGAAAGAAAGAAAGAAAGAAGAAAAAAGACAGAAAGAAAGAAAGGAAGAAGAAAAAAGGAAGAAAGAAAGAAGAAAAAAGAAAGAAGGAAAAAAGTCAGAAAGAAAGAAAGAAAGAAGGAAAGAAGGAAAAAGAAAGAAGGAAAGAAGAAAAAAGAAAGAAAGAAAGAAGAAGAAAGAAAAAAAATCAGTCAGAAAGAAGGAAAGAAGGAAAGAAAGAAGAAGAAAGAAAGAAGAAAGAAGAAAAAAAAAAGAAAAAAGAAGAAAGTCAGTCAGAAAGAAAGAAAGAAAGAAAGAAAGAAAGAAAGAAAGAAAGAAAGAAAGAAAAACAGAAAGAAAGTCAGTCAGAAAGAAAGAAGAAGAAAGAAAGAAAGAAATAAAGAAAGAAGAAAAAAGAAAGAAGAAAAAAGAAAGAAAGAAAGAAGAAGAAGAAAAAAAAGTCAGTCAGAAAGAAAGAAAGAAAGAAAGAAAGAAAGAAAGAAAGAAAGAAGAAAAAAGAAAGAAAGAAAGAAGAAGAAAGAAAGAAAAAAAAGAAAGTCAGTCAGAAAGAAAGAAAGAAGAAAAAAGAAAGAAAGAAAGAAAGAAGAAGAAAAAAAGAAAGTCAGACAGACAGACAGACAGACAGAAAGAAAGAAAGAAAGAAAGAAAGAAAGAAAGAAAGAAAGAAAGAAAGAAAGAAAGAAAGAAAGAAAGAAAGAAAGAAATAGACGTTTGCTTCTGGTAAAGGACAGACATAAGCGTTTGAAAGGAAAAATCATATTTATTAGCAGAGACCAGCAAAACGCTTGCCGTTCAATAATTATTTTGTTTCCTTGGGGTTTTAGCCTTCTTGTAGCATAGGCACGTCTATTTCAACCTAGGCGAAAGCCCGTTGGTTATATCAGAGCGCAATTGCTATAAAGAACATTAGTGAACAGTGTCAACTCAAGTACAGTGTTGATAAATACTTAGCCCTGATAAGGGTTACTAGCTTCTATCAGCTAGCGTGATGAAACCCTAACAAGGAAAAGGACCTCTAGCACTTGCAGCGTTGATAAATACTAAGTCTTGAAAGCGACCAATAGAATATATCTGCTAGCATCCCGTAGTCCCATTTCTGTTGTGTGATGACCACGTTTTCATAATCCAGTGGAATCTGACTAAACAACTTGTTGATCTACATTTTGCAGATGACTTGGCTCTTCTGTCCCATAACCATAATCAGATGCAAGACAAAATGAAAATACTTGATGACAGGTCACAACAAGAAATGCAAGAAATAATAACAAGGTCAAACTTAAGGAAACACCACTACACGATGTAGAATCTTACACACATCTTGGCAGCAATATAGACATAGTTAGAGGGACAGACAATGATATCAAAATAAGAATACAAAAAGCAAGAGGGGTTTTCATTGCATTGGGAAACACGTGAAAATCAAGAGAAATCAAGTCCGGCATGAAAATAAGAATCTTCAACTCAAATGTCAAGTCAGCAGTAATGTATGGCTTTACGTTTTTCCATGACATGATGTCAAACTTTCCGGTATCTTCTCTCTTTGTCACCCTCTGTCTCTTCTTCCTTAAATCTCTCCTGTTGTCACAATACATTTCAGCTTTTATTCTTCCCATAACAAGCCCAAACAAGGAAATGCTTCTTTCTAAAGTGAGTAATTGTGGTGGTTTTGATGGTATTAAGTGCGGTTGCGATGTTACCTAGTGTTCTGTATGAGGTCAGCTGTGAAGGTCCCTGAAGCTAAAATTTTATGTGAGTGTTTCAGGATTACCTTTCTGCTACCACCTATGACCTCAAACAGACTTATTCTACTATTATGTAAGTTAGCTACGTTCACTGTCTAGGGTACTGAAATGGGGTGTGCAGGTAATTAAATACAAAGACACACACATATAAACACTAGGTCTAATACTAAACTCTATGATCAAGTAACTTAACACTGGGTTAAAATTTAAGATTTACAATTTTTTGAACTTTATTTAGTCCTGAGCCAAGTTTTCTTATGGTCAGGACGTATGAATCAAGATGAATTTATATCAATCAAATAGCACATAATTAAATGATCACATTAAAAAATTCGTACATAAATATATATGTGAAATTTGTTAATATGGATACTAACTACAGAGTCTTTTGGAAAACTAGTACTGGATGACGGGTCGTGGTGGTATCGTCATGTCTAGTTCTTGTTATACTGTTCAGTGTTTTGTTAACAGGGGTAATGGTGGTAAAGTCTTTTATTCACAGTGTTTTTATAAATCTATTTATTTATGTTGATGAATCAACAGCAGGCCAGGTCTTCAGTACTTAACTGGCCTGTGTCGATGTAGTCAAGATGTTCACTTGACCCACTCCTCACAGTTGCTGAGGTAAAATGCTAGTCTTCTCCTCACAGTTGCTGAGGTAAAATGCTAGGCTTCTCCTCACAGTTGCTGAGGTAAATGATAGGCTTCTCCTCACAGTTGCTGAGGTAAATGATAGGCTTCTCCTCCGTTTGATCTCTTCAGAGCATCTGGCACTAGCACAGTGCCAGACAAAGAAACTCTGAAACCACAAAATTAGGCTATGTCATAGCATACTGCCTACTTTACCCTGTTTCCTAATCATAAAACATAAATTGACAAGACAAGATCAGATCTCTCTGACCAACCGAGCACCTCTCATCCAGGCTGTCATCACGTAGCACCAGTTTCCCATGACTGCATTGCATCTGAAATATGTTCATTAGTTTCTTTTTCCCTCCAATAAGGTGGGTGATATGTTCCCACTGATCTGAAATATAGATCTGTCTTCTATATTCTTGGATATGTTTTCCCTTATTATTTATTCGCCTCTAGGCCCTGGACTGTCGCTGGGGACCTAGAATAAGCACTCACTTGTCGTAATCATTTTACATGGCATGGCAGTATCAATCACTCAGAATTATTAAATAAAAAAGGTTAATGATTTTTCCCTTACCACAATTCAAATGAAAACACACAGATACGTTGTCTAGCACAAACTCAGCTGAGCTGCTGGCTATACTATGGCGTCCCACTTTGAAATACTATCTATATTCATTGGGCGTCACAGTTCTAAGCATCAACGATCTGTTGCAGTGGACAGTCTTCGACAAAATGGCACTTGCTGGCTAATTTTTGTCACCAATATTACTCGTTCTTCCAATCGGAGTACTTCCCCTCTACATTTCAAATATTTAAACTTAAAATGTCCAATCTTAGTCTAGTTTCGGTCTAGTGTGAAATGTACTTATGTCGGTCTGTCCGTCTGAACTTGGTTTTTCCCAAAATTACACTTGGTTTTAGACCAAACTACAAAAAAACTACACAATTTTTTGTCTCACTACGTATAAGATTTCTATGCTAAGTTATTTTTAGCTTCTACCCTCCCTTGACTGCCCCTTGTCCACATGCAGTTTGTTTTTCTGCGTTAGGCTCAAGGACGCGTCAAAAGTAACTTTTATTAGAAGTATGCACAAATAACTGTCTGCTCGTCTGTATTGAACAATACAGTCTTTCGTCAATATCTTCCTTGTTATCTGTCCGTCTTTGTAATTAAAAGTATATTGTTTCTCAGGGAAAGATGGGCTATCAAACTAGCTAATTTTTATTCTCCTAAACTTATTATTAAGAAAATACCAAATTTTTTTCCTGTTAGTCTTGTAATTTGTTTTTACTACTCGTTCATGGCGTTTGCCGCTATATTCAAATTAAAACGACTATTTACCGTAGAACGTCCAAGATACGTCTGTTTCTGACAAGAGCTAAGGTCTTTTTTCGTCCAATTTATTACATTGTGTCAACTAGTGGCGTAATTTTTTTCTTTAAAACTACAAATTGCGTCTTCTAGACTTTAGATTCAAACACGTGTTCAGACCGCATCATTTTTTTCTTTTATCTCCGTTTCTACCCCGTATAAAAGGATAGGCCGTTAGTCTGCATGTTATAACTAGTTAGTTTTCAATGACACTAGAAAACGCTGGCGTAGGCGAAGAGGTAGCAGCGTATCTTATCCAAATTTTATCCCTACATTTCATTTAACTGTTATCTTTATAAATGGAGGAATTTTAGCGTTGTATCACTGAATTTCACCACAGTAATAAACTTCATATGCAAACTGGCTTCTTCCAGAACATCCTCATTACTCTTTTTAAATGTCTTTACTATTCGTAACATTCTTCTGTAAAACTATATCAGTATTTCCCTACATTTTTTGGGTCACCGCCCCCTTGGCTCACAAAGAACATTCCCAGCGCCCCTTGGCTCCTAGAGAACGTCGCCAGCGCCCCCGCCCTAAGCTACCTTTCATATCTCGTCCATGTCTCATTGATGCTGTCTCTCAAATCCATACAAAAAAATTTTTGTCGCTAACAATGCTACGCAATATTTGAATAGGATAATGGAGCCAAATATTCCCAGCACCCCTTGAAAAGTTTCTTCTGTCCCTTGGCACGCGTACCCCAGTTTGGGACCTTGCTATAGGCTCCATAAGATCCTGGGACGAGCGATGTTAGGGAGTAGCCGTCGGTTAGGGTTTGTTTAGGCTATGTTTTCCTTTTGAGCTCTTACGTCAGGGCCTGGTATAGTGTGCCCGCGTCAGGTAAATGTTCAAGTAGTTATATAGATTTTATTTAGTCAGAGTTAATCCTTCATATGTTGTTGTGGTTCAAGTGCTAACGGGCGTTCCGCCAGAGATCGTAATACTTGACCTTTTGTTATCTTTTTCAACCCAGGAATGTTCTTCCCTTTGAGTTTGGTGATAAGCAAAACAGTTTCAGCACAACTAATATCCGAAAGAAATTACTGTAAATTTCCACAAACAGCAAATGTAGAAAATTATATTAGAGTTTATTGATGACATTAGACAAACACTGTAAATTTCACAAAATGATGGTTGTTTATCCAAAATGAACAATCTATAATCCAACTGAATAATATACACACTTGTCTACTAAAGAAAAAAAAACTTGTCTTGGTATCCTCAAAGACGAAGTTCTCCTAACGCTATTTGTAAAAATCCTCTAGTCTAAAATCATGGTATCCTTGGAATCATAAATCCTAAAATCTCTGCCTATCGCCCACAACTCTTCTATTTATACTATTTCTTCTTTTTTTCCCGCCTTTTTCCACACGTCCCAGAGGGAGACATTTGCGTACTATCAACTAAGTACCTCATGCTAGTGACTGTTATAAACGACTAACCTATTGGTAGAGTCTCTTAGAGAGAAAAAAAAAGAAAAAGATTTAAAAAAAAAAAAAAAGTTCGTAAAACGAGGGATCCCAGTATATTTATAATGCGTAAAACGGGGGATACATAAAATTTGTTAATACACTTCGCCATTGAACAGTAATGATGTACACTACTTCTTAACAATATCAATATGAACAACGCTGTGCGTTAGTCATCGCCATAATGATAACATACTTAATGATAACATTTAAATAAAAAAATATAAAAAAATAAAATAAAATAAATAATCGCATACGATTTTCATGGGTTGTGCAAACAACACAAATAAAAACAAAACAAAACAAATACTTTGGCAATATTTAACAGAATTGACTAATATTCATTAAGTATTTAACAATCTTAAATGTAGTAGCTGCAACGAACATCAGCCTAACAGCATAGAACTAATGGTCAAACATCAGACCGTGGGACGCAAAAAAAAATGTAATATACGAGCTCGTATATATATATATTTTATGACATGGGAATATACATACATGGCAATGTTAGTCTATAAATTTATTATTTAAAAAATATGAACTGGAGCTGTACGCTCTCGTAACTGTCAATATAGAACGTGGTAAATATAATACAATCATATGATACAGGCGACCTCAATCCTGCCACTGCGGTCAGTGATTTACCAGGATGTATATGGGTCTTAAACACCAAAAATCTGGACAAGTTTGGTGAACTGTCTATGTGTTCGTCGCACAATATAAATATAGCATTATTAATCTGGTTACATGGAGTTACAAAGTATTTATTAAAAAGTGTCTCTAATCTCCAACTTATGTAATGGTCGTTACTATGAGGGAGGACAACTATACCGATCCAAATAACTATCGGGTGTTGGAGTATGAACTATCTCAGTTACCCTGAACCAAGTACCAAACTGTTTATAGGTTCGTCATCAAATATAAAATCTGCATACAAATGCAAGTTCATAATAATGGACAACAATTTGTCAAGAAAATATACTGTAGCGTTCCGCTTACAACGTGACAAATGGTCAGGAAAATACAGGTACATCAACATGTGATGTTTATTTCTCAATACTAGGTATAATGGACAACAATTTGTCAAGAAAATATACTGTAGCGTTCCGCTTACAACGTGACAAATGGTCAGAAAAATACAGGTACCTCAATATGTGATGTTTATTTCTCAATTCAAGGTTTAATGGACAACAATTTGTCAACAAAATATACTGTAGCGTTCCGCTTACAACGTTACAAATGGTGAGAAAAATACAGATACATCAATATATGATGTTTATTTCTCAATTCAAGGTTTATCAACATGTGTACATATCCGTTACCATGTTAGCGATTTCTCATGGAATCGTCATGGTGTGCATGTAACAATGTAGTATTTCGCCAATCCGCGAACTGTGTTGATTAACATATAAGTTTTACCCAACTTGCAAAATACTTGTATATCACTGTTGCGTGGGTGGTTTTACTGGTGTTGGAGGGTCCTTCGTTTGATTATTATAAGTTTAGTTGGGATGCTTGCTTACTTATCATTACACAACTTGTGTCCAAGCAAACCCCGATTCCGTACGAACTCATCCATTATTATTATAAACTTCTTACAAGAAAGAGTTCATCAGGTCAAAGGACCGTCAACAATGCAAGTTGAAGTAATCAAACGTAATCAAAGGAATGTGGGTAAGCCTTCGATTCGAGTCCAATATTTATTACAAGTTGACGCACGAAGACAGTTCACATCGGTATACATTCATATATAGTCATTAGAAATTACATGCATAGTATTCATGTCCGTCCGTGTCAAAACAATATGTCAGAAGAACATCGTGGCTATATACGTGCGCTGTTGTAGTCAACAGCCAGAAATGAGCACATGAGTTCTTGACAGCTACAATTTGAATCATAATGCGATTCTCCTTCCATCATTTAATTTGATTTAATTAATCTCATACTTAGATTGATATCCGAACTGACCCTGAGTTCTACATCGATTCATCTATATAATATAGGCTATATACTCAGCCTTTTTTCCTTGGAAGAAATACAAGACACGACCTTCTTGCTTGACGGATAGCGTAACAAGGGCCATGTAACCAAGTCACCCAGCGTGACCTTCCCAACGCGAATGCGTCATAATCTCCGCATATATTTCGCGTTCAGTATACCGTAAAATATCGACATATTCTATAAATGTTAATGACCCCTAAACGTTGCGCATGGCTAAACCCCAGCAGACGCCGTCATTTAAAATAACACCGTAACAAATTTCCTGTCAGACGGGGGAAAAAAAATCTATTAGATAGATTTTTTTTTGAATAATATTAATCAAATTATCAAAAATTTAACAAAACCCGACGTATGACCTACGATGTTCTATCTAGAACAGTGTCGTGGTCATGTCAGTAATATCTTATAATAAAATCAACGTCATATCATATATATAACTTATATTAAACAAGGAAATGTCACTGTCACTAACTAATTAACTAATTAATTTGTTGTATGTAATAATTAGAAATTACATGCATAGTATTCATGTCCGTCCGTGTCAAAACAATATGTCAGAAGAACATCGTGGCTATATACGTGCGCTGTTGTAGTCAACAGCCAGAAATGAGCACATGAGTTCTTGACAGCTACAATTTGAATCATAATGCGATTCTCCTTCCATCATTTAATTTGATTTAATTAATCTCATACTTAGATTAATATCCGAACTGACCCTGAGTTCTACATCGATTCATCTATATAATATAGGCTATATACTAAGCCTTTTTTTCCTTGGAAGAAATACAAGACACGACCTTCTTGCTTGACGGATAGCGTAACAAGGGCCATGTATGTATCGACTAACTAATAATGTGAGGTGTTATTAAAATTATTCTAACTAACTAAAATTAAAATAATTAATTATAGTATGTACGTATGGTACTAACTAATTACTATCTAATTGAAGAAAATGAGAAATAGTATAAGAGAGTAAAAGAAATAAAAATTGAGAAGTACGGACAATTAAAATCAAATATTAAAGTATACATTAAATTAGAATGCGTGTGAAAATGAAGTGTAAGGATAGATACCTAATTAAATTAACGCAATCAGAAGAAAAGAACAAAAAAAATTCATACATTTTAACTATAAATATGAAATGTCATAATGTAATATCTATTACCTTGATAATTACACTAATTAAAATATTAATTGGTGTGATATTATTTTGTTTCATCTTTTCTTTGTATATTTTATTTTTTTTTTATTTCATCACACTTTAACTTTATTTTATTATATATTAATTTAATAACTAGAAAATTTAACAATATCGGACATGAAGATCCAATCGTTGTTATATCCTGTCGACTTGTATGAAAGTTCATTAAGACACAAGGTTCATATTATCGAATTATGATATGATTATCCAATCATCGTTAGTTCCTTTATTAAACTTTGAAAGTAAATTGAATAAGTCATCAACGTATCTGTCCCTTCTACATCAGAGATTGTTCCTTTTTAACAGTTTTCAATCGAAATGAGTGATACGCAAAGTGGAATTGAAGTCCAAATTTTCAAACGATCCGTAAAACTTGATATTTTGATCACAATAGTTTATTTCGAAATGTCCTTATTTAAGTAGGAAGTCCAAATGAAGTGTTGTATATTCTGACGTGGCATTAATACAGTTCATTGCAAATGTAATGCTTGATTAGTCAGAAAATTTGAAATAGTAATATTCATTCAGAATCCGTAGGATGTCTGGACAACGTATCGGCTATGACGTTCTCAGTTCCTGGTATTGACTGTATTTCGAGCTCATATGGTTGCAACGTAATAGCAAAGCGTGCAAGTTTAGCACTTTTATGGTTTGAACGACGTAATGCTGCTACAGATTTCTGATCAGTCTGGATCAAAAATGGAGATCCCAGCAAACATTTTTCCAGTTTGGTAATTGCCCAGATTACGGAGCGCAATTCTCGGTCTACAGTCGAATATTTAGTCTCCGGAGGTTTCAGCTTGCGTGAGATATAAAGTACAGGGTGAAGGACTTCACCATGATATTGGAGTAGACAAGCCCCGAGTCCGTAATTACTCGCATCTGTACGTAGAACAAACTTTTTAGAAGCATCTGGTAATCTTAAAACAGGTGGGCATGAAAATATGTTTAAGATAGTGCGAAAAGTTTTGTCACATTCGTCTGTCCAATTTATCCTTAATGGCATGTTCTTCTTTAGTAACGATGACAGGACAGCCGTGATGGATGATAGGTGAGGTACAAATCTGCTATAGTATTGGATTAACCCTAACAGACTCCTAACCTGTTTCTTCGTTTGAGGAACAGATAAATTTAATATTTTAGAAACCGTACTGGGAATTGTTTGGATACGTCCTGATCCAATAATGTGTCCCAGGAATGTTATCTCATTACACGCTATTTGAATTTTAGTTGGTTTAGCGGTTAAATGGTTATCCCGCAATATTTCCAACACTGATTTAAGACCCAAAAAATGTTCCTCAAATGATGAACTAAACAAACATATGTCGTCAATGTATGTAATTATATCTGATCTACCTGCTAAAATGTTTCGCATCATGCGAATAAAGGTAGCTGGAGCATTCATTAGCCCAAAAGGCATCACGTTCCACTGGTAAAGACCTTGCGGAGTTGAGAATGCTGTGTAGTATTTGGCTCTTTCGGTTAGTGGAATCTGCCAATAACCTTTGGTTAAGTCAATTTTAGTGAAAAGTGTAGCATTGGATAGACGAGGAAGTAAATCGTCAAGGATAGGATGTGGTTCGATATCCGGTACTGTCTGCGCATTAAGTTTCCTATAGTCAACACATAAACGTATGTTGTTGTCCTTTTTCCGGACAATGACTAAAGGAGAAGAAATGGAGATGTACTAGTCTCAATAATACCTAATGATATCATCTGTTCGAGTTCCTGAGATGTCTTACTCAGAAAATGTAGAGGTACAGAATAAGGATGAACACGAATTGGTGTATCATCGTTAAGAATAATATCGTGACTGATTAAAGATGTGCAACCCGGTACATCCGTTAACACATCTGGGAAAGATTGTAGAAGATCAGCAACGCGTTGATGCTGTTGCGGTGTAACCGTAGAAGAAATGGTCACATCACGCCAAGTTTCAGTAGATTGGACAATAAGTACAGGTAAAGGCATCTGCACTTCAGGAAAAGAAGATTCTTCCTCCTGTATAACAGATAGATTAGAATAATGACAAGTAGATACATTATTGTCATCTAATTCATGAAAAATTGACTGTAAGTGTATAGGACGTGTATGAAATTGCTTGAGCATATTAATATGGAATATCTTTCTGTGTCCCTTGATATCTAAGACGTAATCAACGTCTGAAATTTTATCAGTAACCTTATAAGGACCAGTCCATAAGATCAATAACTTATTGTTATTGTGAGGGAGTAATACATAAGCTTCATCGCCTGGGAATAATTGGCGTAATCGTCTAGATCGATTTTGTATAGATCGAGCCTTAGCTTTTGCAGCTTCAGAAGAAGCTGTTGCCAATTGGCAAGACTCAATAATATTATTCCGAAGATTAATCACATACTCATAAGATGACTGAGTGTCCTGAGTCATCTCTGCATCAATTAATAAATCTTTTATCAGTCCCATAGGACCTCTCGGAGGGGCACCAAAAACTAACTCAAAGGGAGAGAAGCCAGTTTGTTCATGTGGCACCTCTCGGTAAGCAAACAGGACAGCTGGGAGTGCTCTGTCCCAGTCCTGAGGGTGTTTAACAGTAACCTTATGTAAAAGTTGCTTAAGCGTACGGTTAAGTCTTTCAACTGCACCGTTACTCATGGGATGATAAATGCTACTCAAATTCCTATCAATGTTCCAGGTTTTCATTACCTCGTTCATGGTATCGGATATAAACTGCGACCCATGGTCAGATAATAATTTTCTAGGAAACCCTATTCTAGAAAAAATTAGATGTAATGCATCAGCTACATCTGTGGTAGTGGTGGTCTTCAATGGAATGGCTTCTGGCCATCGTGTGCATAAATCAATGCACGTGAGAACAAATCTATGTCCTCTCGCAGATGGTAGAAGTGGACCAATTATATCTATGGCCATCTTGTCAAAAGGTCGTACTGAGATATCGCAAGCCTGAATAGGCGCCGTGTGAAAAGCTCCACGTGCTTTCACTTCCTGGCATGTAGTACAAGAACGTACATACTGCGAAATATCCCGTGATACTCCTGGCCAAAAGAATGAAGACAATACTCGAGATCGTGTTCGAGTATATCCCATATGTCCTGCACACTGCGAGTCATGCGCGTGTTGAAGAATGTACCGTCTAAAAGCAGCCGGTACCATCACTTGTTGTTTTACCTGTGATTTATCACTAAAGCATCTAATCAGTATATTATTTTTAACAATAAACCAATGTTTGTTATTATTACCTGATGTTAAATTATCAACCTTATTAACTAGGTTAAAAAATTTATTTAAAGATTTGTCATTTTTTTGTTTGTTTGCAAATGATTCCCTGTCAATAGGTGAATTGACCTCGATATCCTCCTGTTTCTCTGCATCCATCTTATTATCATTGACACTCTCCATGAGCATAGTCTGAGCTCTAGTTGTCACGGCGTTTCCAGTGCATAGATTGTGTCTCTCCCATTCAATAATATCTTCTGGTGAACAATCCTTGCTGCCGTGTATGCGACCCACCATAAGGTCTGCAATCGGCTTTTTCAGCATGCATACCTTCACGTTACCTGTGAAAAAAGGTGTTTTAACATGGATAATAGCTGTGGGGTAAAACTCAATAGTTCCCCCAAAAGTCATGCAACGGACATATTCCCCCGTTGCACAGCTAGGATGTATAAGCGACTGTCGCACTCCAATGGTTGTGGACCCCGAATCTCTCAATACAGAAACTATAGAACCGTTAACTATCCCTCTGTTAAAAATCAGAGAGCCTGTTCCATCATTGGCTGCAAGACCTACTTCTGGTGGAACTTGTCCGCAGTTTAGCACTGTCTCCTTTGCCTTCTGAAAAATAAGATTGCATTGTGGGCAACTATTCGCCACGTTATAATTAATAGCAAAGCATGCAGCAGAAGAATGCATTGTATTATCGTTAGGTGGAACCTGAACCTTAGGGGTGATATCATTTGTAACTGCTGCCCCGGTATTATGGTTATAATGTGAAGATCCACGAGAATGAGAACGATTACGAGAATAATTAGTTGAATTATCCCGTTGTCGTCTATTGTAATTGTTATCTCGATGTCTCGAATTATAATTATCGCTATTCTTCCAATTGTTACCATTATTATATTGATATGACCGATTATAACTTGAGTTACGTGGATTACTGTTGTATCTTGACTGAGGTGAATAATTTCTGTTTTGTTGTCTTCCTCTATTAAAGTTATTGTTAAAGTTATTCTGTCCCTTATGAAAATTAATGTCATAGTTTCCTTTGAACCTACCTCTGTCTACACTGTGTGTTCTTGGTTTGTTATTACTATGATATGCCATATTGGAGGCTACAGGAAGTGGTTCTCTTATTAACGAGCCAGAAATATTAGCATTCGGATGAGCTGTGCAGTAATTTAAAGAAATTTTTTCTAACCCATCAATAGATTCTGGTTTTCTTTCTTGCAGATAAGCAAAGAATGGTTGGCTGACAGAAGATAATACTTTATCCCTCAATAACAAATCGACTAACTTGTCGTAAGATTTGTTGACACCTGCCAGTTCAACCCATCTGTTAAAAGTATTGCGTATGTTAGCAATAAATCCCGTAAAATCTTTATTGTTATCTGGCAACAAACTTTTGAAACGTAATCTACATGCCTCTTCGTTCAAATGGAACCGACGTAATAACAAATTCTTAATGGCCTCATAGTCTGTGGCTAATGTAGGATCAATATTTTGTGCTGCACTTGCAGGTTCGCCATCCAGAAATTCCTTAAGTTTAAGTGCCCATGCAGTTTTGTCAAGGTTATTGACCTTACATACATCCTCAAAGCGCGCCAGCCATGATGATAGGTCGTCCACGTGTAATTTGAAAGGTGGTAGCTTAAAGTAATAATTGCCCTTAAGTCGGTTGGATGAAGATCCCGATTGAGCATTATCATTTTGGCTTGCTGCAGCACCCTGTGAATTAAGTTTTGCTGTTTCCAATTTAAGCCGTTGCAATTCCATTTCTTGCTGCAATATGATTTCCTGTCGTTTCAATTTATTTTCTTCTTCAATCCGTAGGATTTCATCTCTTGCCATCTTTCTTTCTTCCTCTTGTCTTAATTCTTCTCTCTCTGCTTTAGCAATAGCTTTCTTTTCAGCCTCTTTTCTTTCAAGTTCTTCCATCTCTGCCTTAGCAATGGCTTTCTTTTCAGCCTCTTTTGCCTCATGGTTCGCAAGTTGTTGTTCCACAAATTCAAGGAGTGCATCTCCTTTTTTTGTTACAATCTTTTCCAATTTTAATGAAATGATCCAAGGTAAGCATTCTTGAAGTTGAATTATTTAAGTATTCAATTACTTATGTCTTGTAATCACCACTGGAATATATGTCGATAATTCTAATTACTCGACGAGTGAATAATCAATATACGAAATTGCAATATTCTTGTATTGTTATGTATAAGTTCCACAAATCTATAATATTTTGTGAAAATATTATATATACCCACTAATATCTATCATAAATAGTTATGATAGTTAGTTATATAAGGTGCTGAAATTATATCATGCACTTAATATTAATATTCAATAATTATGAGTATTATTCCTAAATAATTAGGTTATTTAATCTTAATTGCCACTAAGTTCTCAATGTAGTACTGAGAAAGTGTACTAATTAATATTTAATATGTCTTAATATGTTATAAAGTTATAATAATTAAGCATAGTATATTATGTCATATTCATGAGCAATAAAGTGCATTGCCCATTTCTTGGACCATCACTGCAAATTGGTGCAAAGTCCCTAATTCCTCTTTAAAACTCAAAAAAAATTTAATTATATTAATCTATACTCTTATTAATGAATAAATTATAGCATTAATATTAAATTATAAAGGGATGAAATGAAGACAAACAATACAATGGGTTAACCAAGGATTACAGAACATTATTAACATACACAAAGACATTTTCACAGTAAAAATGCATTTACAACTAAGTTGACTAGACCGGAAGTGAGAAATATAGAATGAACTGAATAGATAATTAACCTGCGTACACAAAAATTAGTGACGTATACATGGACTCATTAACGGTCGTACAACAAAAATATAAACTGAAAGATAGTAAGGTCAGAAAAAACACGATAGATTACCAACATTGTTAAAGAACTGAATAAAAATTAGAACCAAATACACTAGAATACCACAGTTATAACACGACTATACACCTAACATGCAAGGTGAATTAATGCAAGTCCGAACGACACGATCACCGATATCCGACGCGTTCTTCGCGAAATGCTATTAATTCACGGCCTTAAGAACGATTACAATCAATTCGTAGCATCCCAGGAGCTATGGAACTGATTATAATTCGCCGCCCATCCATACCCGCTACATGTAAAAGACAGAAACAATATTTAACATGGCTACAAAAAAAAAAGAACATGGCATTATCGGACAAATAGGATTAACTTATTGTAACCTTCAAATAAGTTACTTATCTTTTTGCCTCGATAGATTCATACAATGCTTGCTTCGCCAACGGACAGTAGGACCTATAATTCATGCTCATGTTGATTGAATATATTTTCCAATGTTCGATTAAGCGTTTATAAATAATCTTCTTCAAGGACGTTGAAAGGCGGCTGCCATCACTACAGCTGATTCATCCTGTTGTCAAGGGGGTGTGACGTCATCGGTGTAGATACAAAAAGTGTTCATTTCGCTCGAAGGAAAATTATTTCTTTCAACTCGATAATCTTTGAGTATTTTTTTACAATTAAATTCCAGTTCCGCATCACATAAAACCACCACTGTTGCGTGGGTGGGTTTTACTGGTGTTGGAGGGTCCTTCGTTTGATTATTATAAGTTTAGTTGGGATGCTTGCTTACTTATCATTACACAACTTGTGTCCAAGCAAACCCCGATTCCGTACGAACTCATCCATTATTACTATAAACTTCTTACAAGAAAGAGTTCATCAGGTCAAAGGACCGTCAACAATGCAAGTTGAAGCAATCAAACGTAATCAAAGGAATGTGGGTAAGCCTTCGATTCGAGTCCAATATTTATTACAAGTTGACGCACGAAGACAGTTCACATCGGTATACATTCATATATAGTCATTAGAAATTACATGCATAGTATTCATGTCCGTCCGTGTCAAAACAATATGTCAGAAGAACATCGTGGCTATATACGTGCGCTGTTGTAGTCAACAGCCAGAAATGAGCACATGAGTTCTTGACAGCTACAATTTGAATCATAATGCGATTCTCCTTCCATCATTTAATTTGATTTAATTAATCTCATACTTAGATTGATATCCGAACTGACCCTGAGTTCTACATCGATTCATCTATATAATATAGGCTATATACTCAGCCTTTTTTTCCTTGGAAGAAATACAAGACACGACCTTCTTGCTTGACGGATAGCGTAACAAGGGCCATGTAACCAAGTCACCCAGCGTGACCTTCCCAACGCGAATGCGTCATAATCTCCGCATATATTTCGCGTTCAGTATACCGTAAAATATCGACATATTCTATAAATGTTAATGACCCCTAAACGTTGTGCATGGCTAAACCCCAGCAGACGCCGTCATTTAAAATAACACCGTAACAATCACCAAGTCAAATTTTAGGTGAAAATATATATGTCTCAGTTATTTAGTGGAGTGGTGTGTATATTGGGATAAATGACGGAGTAGGGTTTATCACCATGGGAGGGGAAAGAATGTCAGTCATGGGAATGTACTCGGGGGTCTTAGGGGCGTTAGCTGTGTCAGTGGGGGTAACAATGTCCTCATTATCTTTTACCGATGTCCGCTGTGGACATCTCATCTTCTTGTACACATGGTATTTGTCGTAACATCATCATTAAGAAAAATCGCCAAAATACATTCTTGATGCGATTGAACATTATAAAACGGTCTTTCCATAACACAAGAGGAAAGCGGTGAGTTAACACATTCAAAAAAAGAAATTCTCATGTGTCACAAAGGAAAAATATGTGTGTGCGTATAGTATGTTTGCTTTTGTCACTAAATTCATCAAGAAGGGGAAAAAACAAAGAAATAAAAACTGTTGTAAAGCATAAGTCCTGTTATAAAGATTTTCAAAGGCAAAAGTTGTGTAATTTGTACAGTGGGTACTCTTCTAATCATAAAGATTTCGTACCTAACACTTGGAAAATTTTTTTATTTTTTTTTATTTTTTTTTTGTGTATAACTAGAGAACTTAGATAATTTAAAGTTCTGTTTAACCTGGATAACATAGTGTTATAGAATGTTTGCAAAAGTTCTTCAATTTCATGACATAGCGGTGTAAAAAATGTAGTCCTAATGACAGTCCATGTCGACGAAGAATCTGAAATAATTGTATAAAATTAAAACACAATGTTGTGACTCCATAATAACTTGTTAGTATGTGTGGATGTTGCAGACGTCGTAACTGTCAATATCGTCAGTATCATCAGCAGGATCTTGAATGAGGCTGACATCTTTCTGAAAAAAAAAAATTACTACCCAAAAAAAAAATAAAAATGGATACTAGTGACTTTAGATGATGGGGAACGGGGGGTAGTACTTTGAAGAGTTAGTACTCGTTGGTTACTTTAGCTGGGTGAGTACATTTTGTTATTAGAGAAGATTGATTCTCCAATGAACCAATAGTCGTTGAACTGGACATTTACGAATTTGACATGAGGAAGTTGGCGATTTCCATCAATATAACTTTTGTCAATCGTTGATCACAAGAGGATGGCGTATTTCGCACTGTTGAGTGGGTGGTGGTTGCAGTTGTCGAGGGTAAGGATGAAATAGTGTTGAAATGGTGCACCTCATGCTGCGTGTTGTGTGGCTGTCTGCGTTTTACCCGCAATTTCATACGTACTTGCTCTTGAGGCAACCGGACACATTTTGTTAACGGTGGTGAGTTATCTGGTGTTCCAGAATATGGGCGCTTCGTTGCTATGTGAAATTCAGTGTTGCGTGGACTGATCACACTGTCGTGGTCACTCTCGGGATCTGCTGTATCTAGGTCAGATTCGTGTTTGAATGAAGGTGGTCATCATCATGTGACGTATTCTTTCCAGAACGTTGTCTCCATTACAGCTGCTCTGAACGCATCACGATTCTGGGCAAGTCAACCTGCATCAGCCAAAGACAAGTTCAGACTCTCTGTGATGTCCTGGGTCCATCGTCTAGGTCGACCCCTTCCCCTTTTTCCAGGGACCATGCCTTCCATCACTGTTTTTTCCAGGCTATTATGTCTTTTTATATGACCGAAAAATTTCAGCTTCCTTATTGCGATGGTATTTAGGAGCCAATGTTCCTGTACGTTTAGTGAGTGCAGTACTTCTCTGTTGGTCTTTTTTTCTGTCCAGGGTATTCTCAACATCCTTCTGTAGCATTTCATTTCAAATGATGTAATCTTTTTTGCAACTGTTTTATTGAGTGTCCAAGTCTCGCAGCCATATGTTGCCACTGGGAATATACATGCTCTGATCAGTTGTAACTTTGTTTCTTTGATTGTGCCTTGCCATAGGTTTTTCATCTGTATTAGTTTACGTGAAGCAATTGCAAGTCTTCTTTTAATTTCTACTGCACAGTCGCCAGAGCTGTTGAGGATTGATCCTAAGTATTCGAATTCATTAACACTTTTCAGTTCTTCGTTATCAATTTCAATTTCTGGTTTGGTCTTTACTTTGTCTGTTGTCAATACTTTAGTCTTCTTGGTGTTTAGGTATAGATTCTGGGCCTCGCTGTGTTTTTTGGTGGACAGAAGTAATTGTTCAAGTCCTTCTGGGTTGGTCGATAGGAGGACTGTGTCGTCAGCATAACTGATTTCCGGGATCTGGTACCCGCCGATGTTAAATGAGTCAAACTCTGTGTGTTCTTGGTCATCTCTTACATTTCTCATGATATTCTCGGCATAAATGTTAAACAGGTAAGGGGAAAGGGTACAGCCTTGTCTTACTCCTTTCTGTACTTCAAACCATTCTTATGTTTCCCCCTCTATTCTTACGGCTGCCTGTTGTTCTTGGTACAGCAGTGCGATGAGTTGTATAAGGTGGTTTGGAAATCCCATATTTTTCATAATGACCCATAACTGCTGATGATGTACACAATCGAAAGCTTTGGTGTAATCAATGAAACAAGTATGTAGGTCAACGTTGAATTCTCTACACTTTTCTATGATGATCCTCATGTTGAATATATGATCTCTAGTGCCTCTACTTGGTGGAAAACCCGCCTGTACTTCGTTTATTTCTGTTTCTAGCTTTTGTTGCATCCTTTTCATTATGATTTGTAATAGTATTTTGCTGGCATGGCTTATAAGAGCTATAGTTCTGTAGTTTGTGCACAGTTTCAGGTTGCCCTTTTTTGGCAAGGGTATGTAAATTGATCTTTTCCATTCCTTGGGCCAAATTCCGCTTTGCCAGATCTTGCAGCATAATGCATGGTATATACGAGCGCTGCCTTCTCCTCCTGCCTGTATCATTTCAGCTGTTATTTCATCACAACCAGGAGATTTTCCACTTTTTAAGTGTTTGATTGCGTTCCGGACTTCCTCTATGGTAGGTTCTGGTTCACGTTCCGCTTCATTCATGACGGTGTTATCTGCCGCTTTGTTTATTTCCGTATACATTTCTTGACAGTACTCCTTCCATCTGTTCAGAATATCTTTACGTTCTGTTAGAGTGTCGCCTTTCTTGTCGTTTATTGCTCGAGGTGATGATTTAAAGCTGCTGTTCTTCAATGTTCTTACTTCAGAAAACATATTCTTACTCAATCCCTGTTCGCGCATTTCCTCTATTTTCCTGCAGGTGTCGTTTATGTATTGTTGTTTGTCTTGTCTGACTCGTTTTTTAATCTGCTTTGTGTATTCCTTGTACAACTCCTGATTTTCTGTATCTTTTTTGGACTTCATTTTTCTTCTCTCTACCACCAACTTCAGTGTTTCGTCTGAGATGTATTCTCGTCTCTTTATTCTTCTTTTAGGAATTAACCTCTGTGCATTTGTAATATAAACATCTTTGATGTTATTGGCAAGTTCATCTGGTGTCATTTCCTCCTGTACTGCCATAAGAATGTCAAATTTGTTCTGAATATCGACACTGTACTCTTCTGGTATGGCGCTTGTGTCATAACGTATTACTTTGTCGCTTGTAACGACTTTTTTCAATTTGATCTTGAAGTTTGCAGCAAGAAGTTCATGGTCGGAGTCACAGTCTGCTCCTGGGAGCGTCTTGATGGATGAGATACAAGATCGCCACCTTTGTTGTATTAAGAATAAAATCTTCCTCAAGTGTGCATGTAGCGCTGTCTGCTTTTTCTTCATTAGATGGTGCTGTGTTTCGAGTATCATTATCTTGTTCAGAGGTGTGCCGTTCTGCTTGTGAAACAGCGTTGTCTGTGTGTTCGTCGCAATTTCTATTGTTGCTCTCTGATTATCTGCGGCAATATGTATTTATGTTCTCAGATTCTCTGCGTGAGGTTTTTGACGTATCTGTGGAACGATAGTGGTTCAATGTGGCTTTGTGTATGGGTCTGCCATTAGATAAAACTGGTGGTGCTATCGGGCGATGAGTAGCTTTCTTAATTTGTGCTGCATGAGCTTTGGTGACTATGTTCTTCTGTCATCGAATGTTCGCTTCACATAATCACTAGGGTTGCGACGGGGGTCGCGTAGGGAGTATGCTGGGGCTGATGAAGGGGTAGGGAATGGTGGTTGTGATCATGTGAATAACGTTGCGAACATCGATGTGTTGTTTCTGTGTAGTGCGGCTAGATTTTCATGTCTTTCTTGTGATAAGTTCTTCTGTAGGGCTTCTTTGTGTCTTCTTAACTGTGTCCTCCACATACTCCTCTTGCATCATATCGTTCACAAGCTGTCTTACCTCTTTTTTTTCTTCATTCTCTGACTTCGATCACGATTTGCTTGCTCTATTCTTCTCTGGTGTCTCTTCATGTTCTCGTCATCCAACATTTTCGTTGGAATCATATCTATTTCAATTCTTGTTTCTGGAAAGTGTGTATGATACCTTTCCTCTAACAATCTCCATACTATTCTTCTTGACAAGCCAACCTCAGGCCGTGCTATGATGGCTTGTATCACCTTCTTTAACTCCTCTATGTTTGGTTCGGCCATCTTATTCTTTACCTCGGCGATATCTCTGTACCGGGGTACAACTACTTCTTGAGCCGTTTGTCGGTTCTTCCCGTTTTCACTGAGTGGTATGTTAGATTTTATGTTATTGTCTAATATATGTGACGATGTTTCCTTTCCTCTCAGGACGTCTTTATCATTTTGTGGTGGCCCCAAGTGTGACGCTTCAGTATACATCTCTGTTTGTGTTGCTGACACTGTAGCTCTATTCTCTGTTTGTGTTGCTACACTGATCATCATTGTTTTCTTCACTTGTAGTTCGTGTATTTCTTTAGGTTGACTATTGATCATGGGGGCCCATTGCGTCTCATTTGATCTCATAAAACCGACCTGGTGATGGCTGTTAAGTGTTGTTCTCCATTGTTTTAGAGGTCTGATATGTACCCTCATTCCATCTTCTGTCGTTATTAAGCAAGTTTGTTTGTCAATGGTTGAAACATTTTGTACTGCCCATATCTTTCGTTGTGTGATTCCGTTGATAAAATTTCTAACAGCTATGCGATGGTGTCTTCTATTTAGTCTACTCCAATCTGCTCTTGTTTTGACAGTGTCTCTTTCCAATTTTCTAATATGTTGTTGTTGCTGCTGTTGTTGCTGTGCATATAACGTATGTTGTTGTTGCTGTTGTTGCTGTAGTGCATACAACGCCTGTTGTTGCTGCAGTTGTTGCTGTAGTGCATACAACGCCTGTTGTTGCTGCAGTTGTTCTTGACTTTGATCCATTTTATTGATTATGCCTGTCTGCTTTCACCAACAAAAAAGGGCAGGTCACGGCGCCAATTTATGTAATATGTGCCCGCGTCAGGTAGTTATATAGATTTTATTTAGTCAGAGTTAATCCTTCATATGTTGTTGTGGTTCAAGTGCTAACGGGCGTTCCGCCAGAGATCGTAATACTTGACCTTTTGTTATCTTTTTCAACCCAGGAATGTTCTTCCCTTTGAGTTTGGTGATAAGCAAAACAGTTTCAGCACAACAACTAATATCCGAAAGAAATTACTGTAAATTTCCACAAACAGCAAATGTAGAAAATTATATTAGAGTTTATTGATGACATAGGACAAACACTGTAAATTTCACAAAATGATGGTTGTTTATCCAAAATGAACAATCTATAATCCAACTGAATAATATACACACTTGTCTACTAAAGAAAAAAACTTGTCTTGGTATCCTCAAAGACGAAGTTCTCCTAACGCTATTTGTAAAAATCCTCTAGTCTAAAATCATGGTATCCTTGGAATCATAAATCCTAAAATCTCTGCCTATCGCCCACAACTCTTCTATTTATACTGTACTATTTCTTCTTTTTTCCCGCCTTTTTCCACACGACCCGTCCTTTTTTCACACGACACAATAATTAACATTTGCACTCCTCTCCTCAGCTTTTCGACCTTTTTGCACACGCCATTATATTATTTCGACTTTATTTTCACATGTGTGATCTTTTCCAACTTAACAATAGGATTAAAAAAAAACCAGATCACACAAACATTCATTTCCCACTTTCGCGCTTATAAAACCCATTCATTATTATCTGGGACTGACCTACGTTTACCCTGTCAGAGCAGTAACGGCAACTGAACTTTGAATGAATGCTGCGTTTTGTGTAAAAACGTCTTATTTGCATTTAAGGTCTGTCATTCTTACATTTATCACCTTCTAGCACATATAAACGCTTAGCGTTAAAGTAGGAGGGACAAAGCTAGCGTGAAAGGCCAAGCGGTCACAATAGTCATACCGCTTTTACATGTAAGCGTTATATTCAGTAATATTGTTGAGTTTAGCTTGAAAAATCCTGAACCATCCCCTACAACAGAACGCCCCTTGTCGCCTCCTTTTTCCTTATCGCCTCTTTAGGTCCTCCCAACGCCTTCAGGGGGCGGTACCGCCCCTTTTCGGAACCACTGAACTACATCTCTATGACCTCCGGAGCATTTGCTGTTTGTTTACTAATTATTTATGATTCACTTCCATGTGTTAGGGTTGGCTCTATATGGCACTGAAGGACCCTTTTACTTCCATTTACAAGGATTTGTTGCAAACGATACTTTTCATTTTAGTGAACAATGCTATCACTATTTCTCCTATCTTTTAAAAAAAATGTATTGGTCTATATGTCAAGATTTCGGTCAAGGTCGTCAGAGCCTGAAGTCAGCAGATTTCGCCACATCTGCACTGAATTCTGTGTTACGCTGACCTTGGTCTTCCTTGGTCGCTTATAAATCCAATGTCCTGATTCGCTTCCCCCCCCCCCCAACCTTTTTCCCCACACACACACACATGCACACCACATACATGCACACCACATTTGGGATAAGAATGGACCCCTGAGGCTGGGATGATTTGTGGACAGCTCCAAGACCACAATTACTGGGCTGTTTATAGCAACTCTGCTTTGATCTTGAAGGATTTAAGAGGCGCTCCCAGCTTAAGCTACACAGTTCCTTTCGAACTAAATTCAAGTTTTCTCTTAATATTGCAACATAGTGCTCTCTCAAAGGTCTCTGAATGTTTGGTAATACTGAATATATTTGAAGGACTTTTTTATCACCGAGAATTTCTTCCACTTAATTTTGATTTATTATCTAACTGTATTTCTCTCTCTGTGTGTGTGTGTGTGTGTGTGTGTGTCTGTGTGCGCGCGCCCGCGCGCTCAAGTTCATGCATCCAAACATTAAATTTCGGAAGAAACATATGAGTCGATGAATTTAGATACCTGATAAGGTTGATAATGTTGGATTTTTATTCCCGTTAATGATATCCACCAAAAGATAGATATAAGTGGATGGAAGCAGACATCATCATCATCATCATCAGTTGATAAGATCTCTATGGTGTTGTTTGCTCCACTGTAGTGTATGGAATGTCAACTTGACCTACGCAGTGGTGTGTAGACATGGATTGAGTGTATAATGTGCGAATGATGATAAAGGTTCGTGGTGTTGACAAAAAATGTTCTTTTCTCACACTCATGTATGGCTGGAAGTCATCGACACCAACGACTGTGTACCTTTTCTAAAGTTTAATTGGACGTACACACTCGACAGCACAGATAGTGACAAATCACAGGTTGGCATAATACATCATAGTACAGTGGACAAATGGTCTTGCAATGTTACATGGGCACTCATGTAGATTAATATTATAATGGACTGTCAGTAGCCAAGCCCTCAGTATCGCCCATACATATATATCATCTGACTTCACTGACTGAGCACGTCAGCTTATAAACAATATGTCAGATGGCTTCTAAACCTAATCTCGTCTAGCGACGATTCTTCAACATAATGTTCAGCACATATTTTTTTCATATAATAATATTGAACCGCTGATAAAGGGTTCTCATGTGTAGCAGTGATCTCTGGACTAAACAAGCGATAATACGGGCATCCCTTTTCTCTTCTTGAAAGTCACTACATGTTTTGGTTCCAAGATGGCTTCACTCGTGAGCTGTCACTCACGTTTGGATACAGATAATGAATCTGTCCTAAAGTTAGTCATTCACAAAACATTTCATTGCTCTGTAGATTTGATCATGAACAATTGACTGCAATCTACAGGATATAGTGCTGCTAGGAATCGAAGTCGTTTTCATCGAGTCAAATATATTCTCTTATCGAAAATGGTGGCTTCGTACGAGAGTTCATAAAAGTATCTTGGATTACCTTGGTATAAGAAATATGAAACTGCCATTCCTTGGCAATACGAATAAACACTGGGGTAAAGCATACACGATAGGTCTAGACGACTATCACCTTCCCCACAAATACTGAGATCACTTTTTCCCCGGCGACAGGCCGGCATAGAAAACACAGTCCCTATCAGGACGAAGCCAAATCACACCACACTCTAGCGACACATCCGCCGAATAGCCTTCGACCTCTCTAGAGACAACAGAACATATAGTTCGACTTAGATATGTAAAGATATACAGATATAAGACAGACTCGTCCTACTCAGACAAACAATACACATAAATTCAGGCCATAGATATTCTGAAGCAAGAACAATCTATTATTACCCAAACAACGAATAAATCGCAGTAAAATGGATTTATCCGCGGAGTTTGATCGAAAGAGCCGACACAACTTTCAAGGGAAGTAACTCAATAATGACTTTCCCTTAAGCACTATTTTGCTTTCAAAATATTTGCGAAGATAACAAGAATACCAATGTATAATATTGTAAGATATCAAAGACTGCACGTAACAGTCTTACCACACCTCCCGGGAAAAAAAATGGAACATTTTTTTTTCTTTTTGAAATACATCTAGGAGCAACGTACAATAGGCTCACAACGCATGAATAATGCGCAGATAAAAATATCAGGAATACCTATAACGCCTAATATGAGGCTAAGTCGACTTATGGAGCGACTGGTGAGAATGTGTCTCATAAACTGAGAGAAATTATTTCTCTACAAGTATATTTTTCCAGGAAGGTGTCATCAAAGTATAATACAATTCTGGCAATTACACAATGCCTAAAAAAATTCATATCATCATTTCGTATTAGATATCTTAAATTTATGATTTATGAAGAAAAAATCATCAAAGCACAGCGGTGAATAAACATCAATGAACCGCTATGTAGTGATACAATCATTATATTATTAAATTACAAATGTGTATCTATCATGATATAGAAAAGGAACTACTATAGAACTAGACATATCAAGAAGTCTAAGCCCTAATAGTTATGTGGAATCATGTGGGCATCTTGACAGAATGTCTGCCATCACATTATCTGATCCACGAATAGCTCGCACAGAGAAATGAAAAGGTTGAAGAGCAATTGCATATCGAGTAGACCTCGAGCTCTTCAAATTCTTACTCTGTATAGCAGTAAGAGCTTTTTTGGTCGGTTTCTACTATGAAATGTGCGCCTAGAAGGAATCTCTGTAGTTTGAAGATCGACCAAACCATAGCTAATAGCTCACGGTCTAAAACCGAATAATTCCTTTCTGCCACATTAAGTTTTCTGGAAATATACATTACAGGATGCAGAGTTCCAGAGTACTCTTGCATTAGTGCCGCTCCAATCCCAGTGGATGAAGCGTCACTACGAAGAACGAATGTCTTATCTTTAGTGGGTAGCACTAAAATAGGTGGTATTGAAAACAATGTTTTAATCTTATCTAGAGAGCATTGGCATTCCTGAGACCAGTGGACCACATTAGGCGAACCTTTCTTTAGAAGTGTTGAGAGAGGTGCCATGATAGAGGATAGATTCTGAATGAATCTGCCATAAAATTGAATAAGACCTAACAGACTTCTCACCTGTTTTTTAGTCTTAGGGATTGAGATGTTAAGTATCTTACTAGTATTATGGTCCTCTGTCTTTAGGAAACCATGACCAACTCGGTGGCCTAGGAAAGAAATTTCGCTAAAACCAATATAGGCTTTAGAGGGTTTCGCTGTCAGGTTGTGCTCACGCAAAGTAGACAGTAATTCATCTAACCCTGAATAGTGATCTTCCCAAGTATCGCTGAAAAGACAGATGTCGTCTAGATATGCAATGACATCTGACCGATAAGATAGGATTCGGCGCATCATGCGTACGAATGTAGCTGGTGCGTTCATAAGACCGAAAGGCATAAAATTCCATTGGAACAAACCTCTAGGTGTTGAAAAAGCCGTGAGAGGTTTGGCGCGTTCAGATAAAGGAACCTGCCAATATCCTTTAGACAAATCAAGTTTAGTGAAAAAATGAGATTTGGAGAGTCGAGTAAGTAGCTCTTCCAGTAAAGGCATAGGTTCGGCATCGAACTTAGTTACTTGATTCAATTTTCGATAGTCAACGCAAAGACGTATGTTATTGTCTTTTTTACGCACAATAACCATCGGCGAAGAATATGCAGAGGTGGATGGTTCGATTATTTTCAAATCTATCATCTCATCCAACTCTTTCTCGACCTGTGCTTGAAAATGTATAGGTATAGGATAAGGTCTAACCCTAATAGGAGTATGGTCAGTTAGAACAATGTCATGTTGAATGACATTCGTTTGTCCAGGGATGTCAGTGAGTACATCCTGAAATGTTTGCAACATAGTTGAAACTTGTCGCTGTTCTCCTAGAGACAAATCAGGAGAGACAGTAACGTTCTTCCATGATTCACTGGAATGAAGTGGGATCATTGGAAGAGGAAGATTTACATCTGAAAAACTTGTTTCCTCATCCTGTATCACGGACAGTGATGAGTAATGACCATGTTGTACTGGAGAATTGTCCGTTGCTTGGAAAATGGGTTGCAAATAATCCGGACGTTCATGGAATTCAGTAAGCATATTGATGTGGAAGGTTTTATGCTTCCCATCAATATCGACAATATAGTCGACATCGGAAATTTTCGATATTATATCGTACGGACCTTTCCAAGAAATAAGTAATCTGTTTTCCCTACAAGGTAGTAATACAAATGCTTTGTCACCAGGACAAAGTTGTCGTAAGCATCTCTTCTTATTGGCAAATTGCCTTGCCTTCTGTTTCGCAAATTCAGAAGAAGAAGTTGCTAATTTGCATGCTTCGATAATCTTTTGTCTCAACGCGATGACATATTCGTAGGATGACTTTGTGTCATCGTCAATATTGTCAGATGTTATGAGATCGTGAAGCAACGACATAGGGCCACGCGGACGCGCGCCAAAGACGAGTTCAAAGGGAGAAAATCCCGTATGTTCATTGGGTACCTCTCTGTAAGCGAAGAGGGCCGCAGGTAAAACTCTGTCCCAGTCTTGAGGATGATCCTCAGTTATCTTCCCCAGTAAGTTTTTTAAGTGTTCTATTAAGGCGTTCGACCATACCATTAGACATTGGATGGTAGATACTACTTAAAGATCTATCTATCTGCAGAGTAGACATTACTTGAGACATGGTATCTGATATTAGTTGGGTGCCATGGTCTGACAATATCTCTCCGGGGAACCCCAGACGAGAAAATATAAGCCAAAGAGCATCTGCAATATCAGCAGTAGTAATGCTCTTCAGAGGAATAGCCTCTGGCCAACGTGTGCACATATCAACACACGTCAAGATAAACTGATGTCCTCTGGCAGACTTGATCTTAAATGGACCAATAATGTCTATGGCCATTTTTTGAAACGGCCGAATAGGAATGTCCGCCGCCTGAATGGGTGCAGCATGCCGTGGACCTTTGGATTTAACTTCCTGACATACTTTACAAGATCGATAATAAATACGTATGTCCTTGTTTACCAATGGCCAAAAGAAAGCCGCAAGGACTCTTGACTTAGTACGGGAAAAACCCATGTGTCCAGCACACTGAGAGTCGTGAGCGTGCTGCAAAATTTTAACTCTCAAATTCTTGGGAACCAGGATTTGAGAATGACTTGACGTAATGGAGTCTTGAACCATACGTACAAGTACGCCATTCTTCTTTGTAATCCACGATTTACGACTTGTGTCTTTATTCGGATCACCTTTAGTTGCAAGAATGAAGAATTTCTTCAGAGTGGGATCATCTTCTTGCTGTTTTATAAACGAGTCACGAGAAATTACCAAGGGATTATCTTGGTTATGCACTTCATTATCTTCAATAGATGAAGTTTGAGGCATATTAAGAGCCTGAGCTCTAGTGACTACAGCGTTAGCAATCTGCATGTTTTGCCTTTCCCACGTGGAAATTTGTTGCGGAGTGCATTCCTTGACTCTATGAATGCGACCGATGATGAGGTCAGCGATCGGATTCGGAAGAAGACATGCGTGTACATCTCCTGTAAAGAAAGGAGTAGCAATCCTAATGATAGCAGTAGAGTATTTCTCTAATGTGCCGCCAAATGTTACACATTTGACTACTTGTCCAGTGGCACGGGAAGGATCTACGAGTGACTGCCTAACACCAATTGTGGTGCATCCAGAATCAAATAGCACAGAGACTGGATTGTTATTCACTAAACCCTTATGTAAGACAAGAGAACCTCTTCCACACACTGGCCACCAGTTGATAAGGTTGATAATGTTGGATTTTTATTCCCGTTAATGATATCCACCAAAAGATAGATATAAGTGGATGGAAGCAGACATCATCATCATCATCATCAGTTGATAAGATCTCTATGGTGTTGTTTGCTCCACTGTAGTGTATGGAATGTCAACTTGACCTACGCAGTGGTGTGTAGACATGGATTGAGTGTATAATGTGCGAATGATGATAAAGGTTCGTGGTGTTGACAAAAAATGTTCTTTTCTCACACTCATGTATGGCTGGAAGTCATCGACACCAACGACTGTGTACCTTTTCTAAAGTTTAATTGGACGTACACACTCGACAGCACAGATAGTGACAAATCACAGGTTGGCATAATACATCATAGTACAGTGGACAAATGGTCTTGCAATGTTACATGGGCACTCATGTAGATTAATATTATAATGGACTGTCAGTAGCCAAGCCCTCAGTATCGCCCATACATATATATCATCTGACTTCACTGACTGAGCACGTCAGCTTATAAACAATATGTCAGATGGCTTCTAAACCTAATCTCGTCTAGCGACGATTCTTCAACATAATGTTCAGCACATATTTTTTTCATATAATAATATTGAACCGCTGATAAAGGGTTCTCATGTGTAGCAGTGATCTCTGGACTAAACAAGCGATAATACGGGCATCCCTTTTCTCTTCTTGAAAGTCACTACATGTTTTGGTTCCAAGATGGCTTCACTCGTGAGCTGTCACTCACGTTTGGATACAGATAATGAATCTGTCCTAAAGTTAGTCATTCACAAAACATTTCATTGCTCTGTAGATTTGATCATGAACAATTGACTGCAATCTACAGGATATAGTGCTGCTAGGAATCGAAGTCGTTTTCATCGAGTCAAATATATTCTCTTATCGAAAATGGTGGCTTCGTACGAGAGTTCATAAAAGTATCTTGGATTACCTTGGTATAAGAAATATGAAACTGCCATTCCTTGGCAATACGAATAAACACTGGGGTAAAGCATACACGATAGGTCTAGACGACTATCACCTTCCCCACAAATACTGAGATCACTTTTTCCCCGGCGACAGGCCGGCATAGAAAACACAGTCCCTATCAGGACGAAGCCAAATCACACCACACTCTAGCGACACATCCGCCGAATAGCCTTCGACCTCTCTAGAGACAACAGAATATATAGTTCGACTTAGATATGTAAAGATATACAGATATAAGACAGACTCGTCCTACTCAGACAAACAATACACATAAATTCAGGCCATAGATATTCTGAAGCAAGAACAATCTATTATTACCCAAACAACGAATAAATCGCAGTAAAATGGATTTATCCGCGGAGTTTGATCGAAAGAGCCGACACAACTTTCAAGGGAAGTAACTCAATAATGACTTTCCCTTAAGCACTATTTTGCTTTCAAAATATTTGCGAAGATAACAAGAATACCAATGTATAATATTGTAAGATATCAAAGACTGCACGTAACAATACCTTAAATTTCTTATATGCTTTAAGTGCCCGCAATGTGTTTGTATACCCATCTATCTATCTATCTATCTATCTATCTATCTATCTATCTATCTATCTATCTATCTATCTATCTATCTATCTATCTATCTATCTATCTATCTATCTATCTGTCTGTCTGTCTGTCTGTCTGTCTGTCTGTCTGTCTGTCTGTCTGTCTGTCTGTCTGTCTGTCTGTCTGTCTGTCTGTCTGTCTGTCTGTCTGTCTGTCTATTATCTATCTATCTATCTATCTATCTATCTATCTATCTGTCTAATTCTAAACCTTTTGAAGATAAAGTTCGTACGTTCGTTCAGCCTATCTATACGACTATAAGTTAGTACAAGACAACCTTGCCCTCCTCATACATATAAATATAAGTTTAACTACACACACACACGCACAGCTATGTGACAACAAGACACACACACGTGAAAAACTACGGTTAATTGGGTATGGGTCTGACCAAAACACAAAGTTAAGTTTCTTTTGTTGTTTATTATCATTAAAACTTGACAACACCAATTATCTAAACAAAGATCAAATAAAAATCAGATTTACATACATATGAAATAGCAGAATAAATGTGCCCTTCCGTTATGGAGAAAAAGAACCCAAAAAGTTAATAACCCAAAGGTCGAAGATTTGCACTATGTTACGGAGTAGACAGTAAAGTAAACAAGTGGGAAAATGCTACTTTTCTATATAGCTACATATATGCACACAGACGGGAACAAGACGATCTCTTATCCACTCCGTCAGTCCTGATTAAATTTAAAGGTACACGGTGTTTTCTTTTATGCCTACACTATCGCCGGTCGTTAAGTAGCTATTAATTTGGTCGGCATCTGATAGTTATCGTATGGTATTAAATAATATGCACTTATAATAAATACGCGCAATGAAATAAGCGTGAATTCTTTTCTGTCACTATCAGTCGCGCATAGCATAGAAATCAGTCAGCTAAAACCGTCTCTTCTTGTGTGAGAAAGCGTGTGGTGAAAATTAACATTACAACTTAACATCTGGTATGAAATAGCTACGCGTTATTTTATTTCACTGGTTTTACCAGCTAGAAAATCTCAGTGAATTATAATGGTAAAAGCTAACATTTTTAAACACGTAAGAACAATTTCTATTACCAAAAAATCAAAATGAAAAATCCCCACGAATGCTAATAACACATTTAGCGAAATGGTTCTAGAACTGCGTGCTTAGACAATCCAAAAATGCTGAGTGACAACTGATAGCTGGTTTAAGAAAACTCAGTTTAGATCTCATTATATTTCTCTGATCTATCGATGATGTTACTTTTCACGTTACTATGTGTAACGAGGAATCAGAAACAGAGATTCAAAAAAAAAAGCTTACGGTCGGTCTCTCGTCGAGCGCTTTCGGCCGTCATCAAAAGACTTATTACGAGTAACGGGTTTTCTTTGTACGAATGCCCGCTTCGGAAGATCAAAGAGCCCAGGGGTTTCTGACTTCACCTGAGTACGAACTTCAAAAGATTCTGTGTTTTTCACGTGCGGTCTGTCAGGTATCGTTTGATTGACAGATAAGCTCGCGTGATAAGACGAGGTAAACAAAACTGATTCGCTACCTGTTATGACGCGCAGGTCACGAAAGTTTGTCAACACTTCGTTTGCTTATGTTCAAAGAAAAGAGGCGGGACGAAAAGTAGCTTGTGTGAGTAAACACAGGCAGACAATTCATGGTTGTGCTAGCAAATCATAGAGCGCTAACAGAATTACAAGGACTGTCAGATTACTGTAGGCTCTATTTCCATTATACGTCACAGTTTGTTTAAAAACAACAAATACTTTATTTTGATTATGATTCGGTAATGTCATTGTATGCTGTTATATAACCTTTATAATGGTGTTTGCCTTTAATTTAATGCTTAAAGTAACATGTGGGAATGAAAGGGTATAGTATGCAAGATAAGTGAAAGTGGAAGGGCAGAATGTTAAACAGGCCTGCGCGCCCAATTCTTAACCCTTTTAAATAAAGTTCGTTCGTTCGTTCGTTCGTACTATCTATCTACTCTGTCTGTCTTTCAATTTGTTGGATTCTCTATGTATCTGCCTGTATGTCCAAACATAACTTTAAACTGTTCTATGCAGTGCTGTATACCACTGGAATATTTTCTACGAATCACTATTTTATTATAAAACAGTAAATAACAAAAAATCAAGCATTGCGAAATCTTCCAAAAACTTCGTAGTGTTTCCAATTAGAAATATAAATTACAATCATCTCCATTCTGGAAACATGTCTAAGCATGTAAATGTCTACAAAAGAAGTTAGTACAGAAACTGTAAAATATAAATGTAAAAGACACCGAAAGATGTGCGTGGTAATTGTTATCGATGAATTGTCTGATTGCAAGTCGTCTGCCACTAGTTTAGAATAACCATTTAATGTTAGACATTTAGATTAGCTGTAATTACAATTGATGATAAAATGGCATCGTCGTATATATAAATATACTTTCATAGCACGGGGCACCAAAACACTGCAATTTAATTTTTGTTAGTTGTGAACATTCGATTGTCCATCAAGCACTCGGAGGAATACAATAATATCTAACTTTCAACCAAAGTTGCATCCCTTTGCGTTACGCACTGACAGAAAAAGCTGGGATTTTATATATAGGACTAGTGTAAAAGCCCGTCCTAAGACAGGAATTAAATTCAAAAGCACCAATACCTAACGGCCACAAAAGTATTTTTTAAAAACACTGTGCATCACCACAGTATGCGAACTACGTAGCAGCAGCGAAGATCCCAATGTGTGTATACGTGATCACACATTCTATAACTACTAGCAACAATCCGCCACAATTGACAGGTTTTTAATTATTGTGTGTTGTTTCTGTTACACGTATTACATTGCTGCTTCTTCTATAGTCTCGCTTGCTCGCTGTGAATGACGCGATCGTCTCTTCCTTTCAGCTGTCTTATCATTTTGATCCATAATAATAAGTCTGCAATACTTTAAATTAAAATTTTGTCTTGAAGAAACAATCAGAAACTTACATTTTAAGATTATTTTTAAGAAAAATGATGAGTTAAATCCGTTTCCCGAATGAAACTGGACAGAAGAGTATCTTGATTGTCTGTTGATTTAATGCACACCGTCACACTTTGCTATTGTCGCGAGAGTACATATAAGGGGAAACAATACAATTATTGTCTAACTTTCAACCACAGTTGCACCCCCTTAGCTGTGCTCGAAAGTTAATGTACTCTCTCAAAAATGGAAAAAAGGGCGCAAATTACGGTGCGCAAAGTGTAACAGACCGACCGACCGAAGAACCTTACGGCGGGAATTATGGTATTGGATTTTTGTACACACCTTCATTTGCGCATTCTTCTTTGGTAAGTGTTATTATTTTCGGGAAAGTACATATAAGGGAAACAATACAATTAATGTCTAACTTTCAACCAAAGTTGCTTCCATTCGCGTTATGTACTGACAGAAAAAGCTGGGATTTTATATATAGGATGATACACACACACACACATATATAAATATATACAAAAGAACAGTTGGGCGACCGCAGCTGGGGTTCAAAGATGTGTGTATGAGGGAAAGGGACATAAATCTAGCAGCGTGGGAGGATGAAGCTGCCGATTGCACCAAGTGGCGATGCTTTTACGGCGCCACCTCAGATTGGGCGAAAAGAATCTCACACAACAAGCCGAAGAGAGGAGAAAACGTCGAAAACATCCGGAAAATAAGCAGCTGATGGCTGTCACCTCAGGGGCGCATTCACATAGTCAGTTACCATGCCATAATGTTTCCCCTGGACCGGAACCGTTGACACACTTTGTCTGGTCATCACGTCTGGCACAGCGACAGCTAATTATCATCGACCTGTCGCACCTGACGGAGTATAAGTCTTCAACAAACTCACGTCCAGTCCTTCTGTCCACTACCATCAGCTCATGGTTTGTCCGTGTCTTCTTCATCCGTCATTTATATCTCCAGTTGTCTTCTCCATGCGCTTTTCAGTCTACGTCTCGTACTCTGGGAGTTCACAAACAAAGACTGCCTTGTAACGCTCTCAACAGGTTTCACTGAGTGTGTGTCCTATCCATCACCAGCTTCTTCTTCTCATCTCGTGTTCAACTTGAATCTATTGTTGAAGTTTTTATCGCTCAAATGTTTTCTATTTTTTAAACAGAATGGAGTACCCTGTCCTATGCCCAACCCTCCTTAGTTCCATTCTACTAAATGTGCGATATGTTATTATGTTAGTATTCTTTGCTGCCATTTCGGGCTCGATAATACACGGGCATATGTTGAGTAGTCTTTTTACCAGCATCGTACGCATACTCGACTTTATGATCTTCGTAAATAGCCCCCAGCGCTGTTTAATCAATTCTGTTGTCGACATCTTTCCATGCCACGATGTTAAACTGACAAGTGCCTTCTCTGACTGTCGCCCTCTATCTCTGCTTCCTTCAACAATCCACTTGTCATAAAATATCCCAGCATTCATCCTCTCATAACATCCTACAAAGAAAGTAAGTTATGACAACACTACTCTGCAAATAAAGTAGATGATTTATATCTTCTTCTTCGTACTCTTTCAGCCTAGCTGTAAACTGCGACCAGTGGCGCCACTAGGTGGGTGCGGGGGGTGCGGACCGCACCGGGTGACACCATCAGAGAGGGTGACACCAAAATGACTGTCTATAAAATGTGTGTGCAGTGTTTCATCATAAATTTATTATTTTTCATAAAAATATCCCTGTAGTTAGTTATAACCACAAAACATTTTTCGTAAGCCCAGCTTACATGTAGTGTACCAATATACCTACGTTTTTACTTCGAATTCTATTGTTTTCTTACCGAATTTTCACTTTAACCACATGAAACTATGTAAATGTAAATACATTTAGGCTGTGCGTATGATATTGTAATTTAAATGTGTAATTTTAATTTTGCTAGTTGTTTATGTCACTACTATTACCATTACATTCAGTGATATACGGTAATTACAATTTACGAGTAACATTGGTACAAAAAACATTACTAAGGATTCTGTATGGTCTGGTACGGGAGGAGGTCCATGGGGGTAACACCATGAGTTAACACACTGGGTGACATCAACCCTAGTGACGCCACTGACTACGACACAACATACTTACCGCTCAAAACTAACGGCCAGCGTTGCACAAGATAGATATGGCTGAGAGCGAACGCAAACAACAACAAACGGTATGACAAGACCACCAATGTGGGGGTAAGTCCGTTCACCAATTGATGTTCAACTTTGAAATTTGTTTTCAAACGAACTACCTGATGTAATGAATTTATATTTTGCATGTAGTATGCAAATGTGCAAGAGCTAAGAGTAGTGGCGTCACAACGAACAACCTGGAGAGCACTGGTTTCTGCCTTATGCGCCGTGTTTGGTGCTTAAAGAATTTATTATTATTATTATTATTATTATTATTATTATTATATTGTTCATGACGTTATGAAAACATTTTTTACCTCCAGAAAATGTATCTAGATTGAGATATCTATTCATCAGGTTATATTAAAATCACATTCCCTTACCGGTATAAAAATGTAGCATGTCAGCAGTACAGTTGTTTTGCACGGGCAATAAATGGTTTTTTAATAGAAAATATATATTTTAAGACGAAATCATGACATTTCGTGCATCGCAGTTGTCTGCTGTTGAAAGCTGAAATAGTGCGACATCATTAGTGCAAATCTGTACCGTTGTAAAGTCAGTGGCGTATTGTGACATTATTGTAAATATATAGCTGCATTGTATTATATCGAAAAAAAATTTTCTGAACATATAGAATAATATTACATTCATTATGAGTTTGAAGTGCAAATTTATAACTATGAAGAAGGTTACTGTAATGCTGTACAGACACTTCTGCAGGGAGGCTAAAAAAGGGGAGTTTATATCACGACATCAACAGACCTGATAGAAGAACACAGGTTGCGCTTGGTATTAACAGAGTTTCTTTTTGTCAATGGATACAACATGATGTTGAGTTTAAAAATGTCAGGCAAGGAAGGAAGAAGAATACTGGCAACGTGATGGATTACAGTTTATCCAGCCATTAACAGTTGTTAATCTAATGGAATCGTCAGATACGGACTGAGATAAATGTAACTTAATTGAGATATCAAAAACATAAAACAGTGTAATTATGCTCCTTCAAAACACGAAGAAATAGTGCAGGTATACATGTACAATTTACTGTGTCGTATACAATATAGTTTTGAATACAGTTTTTTACCCCCACGTTTCAGATTTAAATGTATCACTACTTATAGCTGTTTCCGTGCGGTGAGCAGATATGGATACGCCTCTGATCTTACTTTTGACATTTATGACGTAGTATACTGTAAAATTTAATTTTTAAGCCGTGCTTCTTGTAAGATACGGAAAAGATCAAAGGAATTTACGGTTTTGAAGAATGCAGAATTGATATTGAATTCATAACAACATATTTGTAACGTCACGGATAATATAAGACTACGTGCAAAATATTAATTCATTACATCGGGTAGTTTTTTAGAAAAAAAAAAATTTAAAGTTGAACATCAATTGGTGAACGGACTTTTTTTTTTAAAGCTTTTAAACGGATAGCACGGGACAGGAAAGCTTGACGCGTAGTTGTTAGAGGTCTGTGTTCCACGGGTAGCCGAAAGGTTATGAATGAATGAATGAACCTAAAAGTATATCTGACAAACAAGAAAGTATGACTTTGAATAGGTCTCGGCACTTTTCTTGACAGCAAAATTTAAAATAAAAGGGGGTTGTGGGGGGGGGGGGAAGAGGGATCGAACTTCTTTAATGAGCTTGTCTAGCAAAGTCTAATGAGAACGAATAGTGAGAAAAAAGAGGGTGAGGTGGGAGGTGGCAGATTCCATTTCCTCAGCGGCCACACATCATTAACCGTAGCAGTGTCATTTCTTTCCGAAGTCAATAATATAAAGCTAACCTAAACAAACTGTTTTTATTCTAGTTCATTTCCTTCCTACTTTGGTAAGATGGCTGCTTAAATTTTGACGTTTACGATTTCTCTACATTTTTGTAGAGAACAGTCATATAGAGACACAATACTACTGCCTTGCAAGGAAGTCCCGAAAAGCCAAAAGGTAAGGAAGCTGTCCCAAATAAATGCATGCTGAAGTCGGATGCACTGAGCCATAGTACATCGTAACCCACCTTAAGATGACTGATACAAATATGACTCAGTAAGGTGGTGCTCGACCCGAGATGACCCGTCATGTGGGAAGACTGCCGGAAAAATTGCCTCGAGTATGTATAATATGGCAACAACCTATTTCTCTCCACGAAAAACTGTTTGGAGATGTCAGGAACTTTGAGCTGACTACAACTGCCTTTATTAGAGTCATTAATGTGGAAATCTAAGGGCGAACGAGGAAGAAGAAATTTTTAATAATGTCTTTATTTGCATCTGTCACCAGGTGAATCACATGCTAAACGTGTTTTACATCATCATCCTGGGTGTGGTAGTTATCTTCGTAGCCCCTGCTGCTATGTTTACCTATGTGGAACAGTGGTACTTTATGGAGGCAGTTTATTTTTGCTTTACAACTCTCAGTACTATTGGATTTGGGGACTACGTTATAGGTAAGATTTGGTTTAGTGTGTGAGAAGCCAGGCTACGTTTTAGGTACGTTATATGTTAGTTACAATGTTCCACATGTGGCATTAAGTTATATGAAAGTCACATATGTAAACAAATAATGAGGTACTAGAAAACCTGGGAATGAAAGAATTAATAAAGCAAATCAAAATGAGACAGCTAAAATATTGTGGCCATATAGAAAGCCAAGACACCTTACCGGAGACTATAGTGGAAGGCAGAGTTAAAGGCAAACGTGCAAGAGGAAGATATCGCTATAAGTGGCAAGATAACATCAAGAGATGGACAAGAAAGAGTCTATGAGTGCACTATCAAGACAAGAGACAGAAGACGCTGGAGATTCTTTGCAGCCAACCTTTGTTGTGGAGATGACACCTGATGATGATGAAGTTACATGTTTCCACATTGTGAGGTTACGTTATATGTAAGCTACACGGTTCCAATTTATGAGATTAAGTTATATGTTAATTTATATGGGTCGATGGTATGGGATCCACTTATATGTAAGTTACATGGTTCCAAGTTATGGGAATAGGCTAAATGTTAGTCACATAGTTCCATCATATGGCGTTATGTTGTATGTAAGTCATGATATTCCACATTATGGGAATAAGTTATAATAAAATTCATCATCATCATCAGTTGCCATCTCCACAACGAAGGTTGGCTGTAATGGATCTCCAACGTCTTCTGTCTCTTTTCTTGGTGGTGCACTCTGATAGACTCTTTCCTGTCCATCTCTTGATGTTATCTTCCCACTTATAGCGCTGTCTTCCCCTTGCACGTTTGCCTTCAACTCTCCCTTCTGCTATGGTCTTCTGCAAGGTGTTATGCCTTTTTATGTGGCCAAAGTATTTTAGCTGCCGAATTTTGACCTCCCTCATTAGTTCTCTTTTCATACCTAGATTTTTTAGGACCTCCTTATTTGTTTTCATCTCTTTCCATGAGATACGCCCCATTCTTCTATATATCCACATTTCAAGAGCCTCAATTTTTTTCTTCCAAATGCTTATTCATCGTCCATGTTTCTGCACCATACAGAAATGCAGAATATATATAACACTTTATGATTCTCAGTTTTAATTTGTGAGATAACTGTTTGGAAGTCAGTATATGTTTCATGTTGTTGAATGTAGCTTTGGCCATTCCTATTCTCTTCTTGATTTCTGTTTCACATCTGCCATCTTCTGTTATTATATGACCAAGATATACGTAGCTCTTGACTTGTTCCAGGATTTTCCCATTTACGCTTATCTTTAAGGTAGGTTTATCGTCTGTTTTGCTAATTATCATAGTTTTTGTTTTCTCAATATTAATGTCGAGTCCATATTCATGACTTATACTGTTCACTTGCTTCACTAGTTCTTGTAACTCCTGTTCGCTTTCAGCTAACAACACGGTATCATCTGCATATCTAAGGTTGTTTATTGACCTTCCACTGATGTTCAGTCCTGGTATTTCCTGTATCTGAAAATTTTTTCGGTGTATAAATTAAATAGGCAGGGGGACAGCACACAACCTTGTCTGACACCTCTTTTTATGTCTATGTATGGTGAATAATTCCTTCCTGATCTTACTGTGGCAATTTGCTCCCAATAAAGGTTACAGGTGCCATAAAGTGGTATTACGTTATTTGTAAATTACATTCCAAGTTATAGGGGATTAAATAATGTGTAAGATACTTGGTTCCATGTTACGGGATTAAGTTATATGTAAGTTACATGATTTCATGTGATGGGATTACGTTATATGCACGTTACATAGTTCAGTGTTATGGGATTACGTTATATGTACGTTAAATGGTTCCATGTTATGGGATTAAGAAAAAATTGTTCATGTTAGGGGATTAAGTTATATGTATAAGTTACATTTTTTCATGTTATAGGATGAAGCAAAATTTTTCATGTTATGGGATTAAGTTATATTTTTCGTGTTATGGGGATTAAGTTATATGTAAGTTACATTTTTCCATTTTATAGTATTAAGTTATGTGTAGTTACATGCTTTCATTGTATAAGAATATGTGTAAGTTTCATAATTCCGTCTTACGGGATTCATTAGTAAGTTACATAGTTGGCTCCGTGTTGTACTATTAAGTTATCTCAAAGAGTTCTATAAAATGTCCTTGAAGAGTTCTACATGTAATCACTTTATGTGTTTTTTCTTGTGTTTATACTTACATGCATGCACATACAATCATATGTGAATGTTTTTTCATGCAGGCATTCATGAGACACGGCTTACTAATGTGTATACACACGAGTTCTATGAGGTGTTTGCTTACGTGTGGATTTTAGTAGGCTTGGCTTACTTGTCCCTTGTCTACCGGTATATCACGGACACCATGGTTGCCAAGGCGCAGGAGGTTAGCAGGTCCACCATTAAACGACTAGGGGTACGTCTCTGCACACACATTATCTGTAGAACTACGTTTTTAATGAGATTATGAATTACTCTGAATATATTTTTACTGTGGAATTTCATATTTTATGTATTTGGCCTCTTACTGACTGTACAAGATCACAAAATGAAAATTATTTCGTGTAACAACTCTTTGTTAATAGAAGTAACAAAGATAGTTCTTCAGTGTTATATATAGCCAATGCTAATGAGTCACGGACAGTCAGTAAACATGTAGGAAAAGCCATGGAGGCCACAAAAATTAAGAAGTTAAGAATACCATGGACAGATAACCAGAATAATAAGGATGTCATGAAATAAGTACTCATTTTGCTCATATAATAAAAAAAAGCAATCCGTCTTCTTTTGACATGTTATGCGAATTAAAAATCTGGAATAAGTTGTGACAAAAAGGAAAGACTGAAGGAGAAAAAAGACGACATATAGAGAAGAATATGAGCAGATTGACACCATGATAGGGAAAGAAGTCAGCTACAGATTTGATACCGTCACTGATGGCAGGAGGTGCATAGGCCTTCAACAAGCACATGCCAAGTCTTCCTATCACGTGACATGAGCTCACATTCTGTCCACGTCTTCCTCATCATTTTCACTTCTGTCTCCAGTTCTCTTCTCCTTGTTTGTTTTAATCTACCTCTGTCTCTCTTTCCCTGGGGATTCCACAACGAAACATGCCTTGTAATGCTATCAACAGGTTTCTTCAGTGTGTGTCCTATCCATCGCCAGCGTCTTCTTCTCATCTCTTGTTCCACTTAAACTGTCTGGTTCTTGTCATCATTTCCACATTGGTGACCTAAGTTTGTGAATAACGCCGAGGAGGATAACTCTATGCTATTTCTGCAGTCTTACGTCATTGTCGTAATTTTTATCTGAGAGAGTTCTGATGGATATTGGTCCTTTAGAGTGTAGAATGATAGTGATGGCTCTGTGAGAATAAGGATTTACGAAAGTGAGGTAGTAGATTCACAAGGGCTGGGGAAGAGTAAGGACAGTCTCTTATTACGACAATATTTGTCTCTCAAAAACTATTCCTACCACTCTTCTGAACAAACAGTTATTTGTCAGTTCCAGTCGCTCATGCGCACACACCGATTTGGTGATTCTGACGCACAACGTACATGAATACACACTACGATAACAAAATATGGGAAATGTTTGGGTTTTGGGCCAGCCGACACCAATGCTAATAAAGTTTTTAATACTTTTATTATCATAAAATCAAGTTACAAGTAAGTATCAATGTACAGTCAGAAATCATGGGTTACAAAACACAAAATAACAGGGGGGAGGGTTTCTGAGGAGAACTATCCAATGCACCTTTTCCCGCTTGTATTTACTTAACAGAAAAGACCGGGTCCCAAAGACGAGAAGGGGGGGGGGGGGGGGGGAGGATGATGATGATCAGAGATAGGCAATTTAACCCAATGGTAAATTTATTACTCTGAGTCAAGGGGGTTACAGTAATAGGGGGTAAAGGTAAAGCTAGGGGTCATCAAATGTTTTCCTTTGATCAACCAATTTTCCCGGGAGGGGGGAATGCTCACAGTTAAATAATCCCGCTAGGAGAAATCCCGTACAATTAATACAGTACACCTTAATACTAGGTTGGACTAATTATAAGGGTAAAAAGATTAAATCTCCTTTTTCATTAAAAAAAAACACGCTTGGCTGGCCAGCACACAGTCACACACACACAGACTTACCAAATGGTGAATTCTGGCACTTCATAGGAAATACATAAAAAAACAGCACTTAACCTTGGCTTAGGTAAAAAGTATTTTCTTCCGTGTACAGCCCCAGATTAGCGGGTTGTTGAAGTTAACAAAGTGTCCCGAAATCGCTGGACGTTGAAGTTTAACGGTACTGTTTGTTTATTAGATAAAGTTCCTAAAGAATGGCACAGGCACTTGGCTAGGTGTGAGGAATGGTGTGGTGTCTAAGATTGGCACAGCTGGTGGAGATAACTTTCTTTTACAGTAATGTCACAAACTACAAAAAAACACTGAGGTAAGTTCTTCAGGGGGTTGGTAAAATCCAATGATTATGCTTGACAGACAGTGTCAGGGAAATCTATGTTCTTCTTCACGAATAGAGCAGTGAGTAAAATATTGCTACTGTTGACTGTTCTTCTTCCAGTTTGATAATTATAAAAAAACGACTTTATGAATTGGGATTTTAAAATAGTCTTTGGGTTTGCTTTGTTTCTGTATACTTCAGATAGCTTGTCAGGATCGCCACAAAGATTAAATTTCAAATATGTTCATAAGTCACTGGAGTAATCGAACTGAGTCGGCAAGACTCTAGATATATATTATTGCTGCGAAATGGCTGCTTAAATGATGTTTCATTGCTGCTTAATTGCTGCTTAAATGATGTTTCATTGCTGCTTAATTGCTGCTTAAATGATGTTTCATTGCTGCTTAATTGCTGGGATGCGAGGTTCAAAAGATCATTCTGGATGCAATAGAAAAAAACATGAAATACAATAAAATCATATTAAAATCTAACGCGCGATACATTTACAGTTTACCTATTTTCTGCACTCGCATCTTCAATTAATAAAGCAAGAGAGAAAAAAAAACTCCCTGTGAGGTTAATAGTTGAAAGCACATCTATTTATACAGAACTAAACTGTATTAAAGTTATAATTCCCTTAAGCGGCTATAGTATTTGGAAATAAACTTATAGATGTAACATTTAGTTGACACTAGAACTTTGAAGATGGGCTTATTTAATAAAGTTAAATTTACACCACAATCCAGTGAACTAAATATGAAATAACTAGACCACTGATCACTCGAAGCTAATGTATTAATTACCGTCTGCACAGAAAAAAGAATTTCACTCCAATAGCCAACAATTTAGATGAAATCTAGCAGGAATTTTTAACTATTTGCTAGTGAATCTTAGAATTCTGTCAGAACGAATGATACGTTGCCCTTTTCAGATTCTGTATTTATCTATTAGAAAGGCAAGATAAATGGTACATGTGAAAATTTCGCGCCTCTTCAGTTCCCAGGGGAAGTCGAAGTTATTTAGCCGCCATGCTAACCACGATGGCCCGACTGGCTTCCGATCTACGTTCGTTTCAGGCTGCTCGCACGAGCATGTGAAATTCCGGCGAGACTAGCCTCGTTCGCGGTGAGTTTCCTGATTCCTCAGATCGTATCCGCTACGCTGAGCGTTCCGTCTTTCGGGCAAGTCTGCCGGTGGCCACAGAAGTGCGAAGTCTGCAAGAAGCTTTCTTCTGACCGCTCGTGTCCGTCTTGCGAACGGTTCAGTGTTCATACGGAGATGCTAAACTTCTGCTTCTCTGTTCTGGGGATCTTCTTGACTGCTTTGATCCTAGCCGCTACTCTTCGTTGATGAAAAGTTACAACAATACTGATGTTCAAGGATTCTAATGTTATGAAAAGCTAAAGTCCCTTTAATCATCCATCAAATCAGGGAAAATTCCCTTGACAAACTAGACGTACGTCACAATCGTCCCCACTTTTAGACATGAAACCATTTTTCATGTTTCCTTCTTGACAATAGAGGTGACCTGATTGGTGACTTTAGGATGAGTGGTATCTTCAGTTTGCTCTTCTTCCTCTGTAGACCAGTTTCTACTCAAGAAGTCAGCTCCGACATTCTGTATTCCTGGAATATATTCCACTTTGAAGGAATAAACGCTCAATAATAATGCCCAGCGCATAATCCTTGCGTTGAATTCCTTATTGGCACCAAGGAAAGCTAATGGAGCGTGGTCGGTTTGTACTGTGAAAGAAGTACCATACAGAAACTCATAATGGCGTCTGATGCCATGAATCAGAGCGAGACATTCTCTTTCAATATTCGGGTCACTGTCCTCGGCTTGCAACAATGTTGACCCGATGCCCTGACCTGACGCGTCAACTCTCAGTACGAAAGGCTTCTTAAGGTCAGGTAACCTTAGGATGGGGTATGCCGACAACTGTCCTTTCAAAGTGCTGTATGCATGTTCGCACTTTTGATCCCACATGACCTTATCAGGACAACCTTTCTTGGTGAGGTCAGTCAGAGGTGCCGTAAGTCCGTTGAAGTTCTCGATGTATTTCTGATAATATGCACATAGTGATAGGAAGGAACGCACGTCTTTCTTCGTTCTGGGCCTTTTGGCTGCCGCTATTTTCTCCACGTTCTTCTGAACAGGCCAACTACAGCCGTGGGAAATAGTATGCCCCAAGAAGTCTAGCTTTTCGAACCCGATGAGACATTTGCTAGGTCTGGCTGTGAGACCAGTTTTCTGTAGTCTCCTGAGGAGATAGCAATCGTAGCAATATGTTCGTCGTACGTTTCCGATGCAATTAATATGTCATCCATGAAATTATGGATGTGGGGACTTTGCAAAGGTTCTAACAGCTTCCTCATCATTCTGGTGAACACTCCTGGTGCGTTATGCAATCCGAACGGCATCACATTAAATGTGTAATGTCCTTCACTAGTGCTGAAAGCTAGCAAAGGTTTAACTTCCTCCTTGACTGGTATTTGATAATAACCTTTACTGAGGTCAATCTTGGAGAAAATCGTTGCCTTGCTGAGCTTGGTGAACAACTCAGAAACAGTTTGGAGAGGTTCGGGCTGGAATTCCGTAACAGCGTTTAGCAGCCGGTAATCTATACACAGCCGAACTTCCTTATTAGGCTTCTGCAACAGCACTACACTCGAACTGTAAGGAGATGTAGACTCACTGATAATTCCTGCCTGACGCAGCTTGTCTATTTCTCCGCGAAGTGCATCAGCTTTAGCGTACGGGATGGTGTAAACTCTGGTTCGAACAGGGGTCTCATTTGTTAGTTTCATATCAAGTTCGATGAGATTTGTTCGACCAGGTACATCCGTTAAGACTGCACTGTACTGTTTTAGTAGCGCCCTGGTTTCTGTTTGTTGTTCTGGTGAGAGATTGTCGCCGAACTTGACATCTTTAAAGGATTCTGTGGGTTGCAGTGGATACCCCATGGAACCATCATCATCTTCCTCGTCTTCCGTTGCTATGGCGACAGCCAGGAGATGCTCGGAGGATGGCACCGGTCTTTCCAAATATTTCTTTAGCAGATTTATGTGGAAGACCTTCTCCTTTCCTTTGATGGAGATCTTGTAATTGGTACGTGAGATCTTTTTAAGGACGGTAAACGGCCCTTGCCATCCGATGCGAAGTTTATTGCTTCCGGTTGGAAGTAGCAACACAACTTTCTCCCCTGGTTGTAGTTCTCTCTCTTTTGCAGCTTTATTGTATCTTTTAGCATGTTTAGCGCGGGCTTTCGTAAGGTTGGTAGTAGCTAGATCCCATCCTAGCTTTAGCCTTTCCTTGAGCTCAGATACATACTTGCTTGCAGAGACGACTGTCTCGTCAGCCTTTTGGTCTGTCAGGGACCGAAGTAAGGCTTCTAGTGGCCCCTTAATAGGTCTGCCAAATAAAAGTGTAGCTGGCGCGAATCCCGTAGACGCTTGGGGTACCTCTCGGTAGGCGAATAAGGCAGCCGATATATATAGGTCCCAGTCTTCCGGTTTCTCCTGACCCAGCTTACGTAACATGGTGGTGAGGGTGTCGTTAAAACGTTCCACGAGCCCATTTCCGGCCGGATGGTAGGGACTTGTGTGGATATGTTTGGCCCTCAAGATCTTAAAGATCTCCTCCATTAACAGGCTACGGAATTGGGATCCATTGTCCGTCAAAACTTGTTGAGTGAATCCCAACCGTGTAAAAATTTGCACGAGGGCTTCTGCGACATGCTTGGAATCTGTGCATGTTAGCGGTATAGCTTCGGCCCACATTGTGCAAGTGTGACTAAAGTCAGGATGAACCTGTGCTTTCTTTTGGTCCTTTCCAGGGGTCCAATGATGTCGACAGCAACCCGTTCAAATGGAGTACCCACTATTGGCATTTGCCCCATAGGTACTGGGGGTGTCAAGTGCTTTGGTGCTACCCGTTGGCACTGGGCGCAGGATTTCACGTACCTGATAATGTCAGAGTTCATTCCTGGCCACCAATAGTGGTTTTTTATTCGACGAATAGTGGCGTTTTGTCCCATATGTCCGCTAAAGGGAAGAGAGTGCCCCATTTCTAAGATCTGACTTCTGTACTGCGTCGGTACTAGGAGCTGGTTATTCCCCGTGTCCGGGTTGCCCGTTCTACGATACAATACGCCGTCCTTAGAAAAGATGTCTCCGTTGTGTCTGGGGTCCTTAGCCATGGGCATTTTTCTAAAGCAGGGCTCCAGAGTAGGGTCCTTTTGTTGCGCCTCCTTCAGTTTGTTCGGCAACAAATTTGGCGCAGGCTCCCTCTCCTTCTTGGCTTGCCCTCTTGTGGTTACCGCTGCCACAATCGGCTCCTTTGGTCTCCCAATAAACACATATCTACATCCCAGGATAACTGGGTAGATAGGATCATCCATAATGGCCGCTTTAATAACTCCTCTGACAAAGTCAGAGTGTATTTCTACCAGTGCGATAGGAAGCGTCCTGGGTGCATCACTCCTGAAAACTCCACTAAGTTTGACGGTTTCCTCTGTCTCATGACCTGGTTTGACTAGGTGTCTGGCGACAATACAACTAAAGCTTAGTCCAGTGTCAAAGAGACAAGTAGTTGAGGTACCATTCAAAATTACAGTTCCTCGAGTTGAGGGTCGGTCCACCTCAGGTTTAGAATCACTGACATTGACTCTACCTTTCGAGGCTGTATGCAAACATCCGACGCGGTTTGAACCGGTTTGTTTGCCCTGATCAGACGTTCCTGGTGTAGGGGTCTTCCCTTTTCCTTGACCTTGGTGGCCGCGCTGCCACGTAGGCTTGGTGGGTTGATCAGAATTGTTGTTGGGGGGGTATCGGGTTTTGTAGAATTTCGATTTTTCCTGGGGAGGCCTCTGGGTATTATTTTCTCGTTGGTTATAGTTCTGAGAGGAATTAGAGGAATAGGATGACTGCTGTAGATTTTGTTTACGAGATGGCTCATCTGTGGGTTTACGTTTAGTGCTGGGAAGTTCGGCCATTGCATTGGTATAGCGTTCTGCCTTATTGAGTATGTCCTCAAGCCTGACTGCGCCCTGTTCAGCCAAAGATCTACGGGTTTCGTTTGACAAAGTTGACTTTATCTGTTCCACAAGAACAAGTTCAAGTAGTCCCTCATATGTAAGAGGTAGGTCAGATAATTCAATGCACTTTGTCAAATAGCCCGTGAGACGTGAAGAGAACTGCGGGAATGTTTCCGTGCTCTCTTTCCGGCTGTTTCTGAACATTTGCAGAAATTTTAGGGCGGTCATCTCAAACCGTTCTAGCAAGGCCTTCTTTAGCATGTCGTAATCATGTTGGTTCGGTCCCAGCTTTGTGTATACGTCATAAGCATTAGCTTTTAGTGACGTTGAGAGCTTAAGTGCCCAGCGGGAACTCTCTAACCCATGCAGATTTGCGAGCCTTTCGAATTTTTCTAGGTAGCTGTCAATTTTTTCATTGGGGCTAGGAAAAGATTCTAAAGCAAAAGACATCGCCGTTAATTTGGCAGACTGAGTGTTGGAGAGATCCATTGACTGGGACTGGGGCGAAGACGGCTCTCCGTTATTCGAAGTAGAGGCGCCCCGACTCTCTAAAGCCTTAAGCGCCAGTTCATGTTGTCTTTCCCGCTCCCTTTCTCTCTCTCTGTGGGCTTCCATTTCTGCCTCAATTTTCTTGTTTTCTGCCTCAATTTTCTTCTGCTCCAATAAACGCTCCTCCGCTTCTTTCTTTTCTGCTCTATCTTGAGCATCTTTCCTCTCTGCTCTCTCTTGTGCTTCCTTCCTTTCCGCGTCATACCTTTCAAGTTCCTGGTTGACAAACAAGTTAGCGGCTTCTCCTTCTAAACCTGATTCTTTCGCCTCCAGCCTTAGGATGGATCTCATCTGAATCCTCTCTGACATGATTAAAGAACTGGATGCTACTACTATTAGAGAATAGCAAGAAAGAACAAGAAGGGGAAAAAACTCAAACTCGCTACAAGAAAAAAAAACACAAAGTATAAATTTACTTGTGTCACCTCCTACCTTAAATGTGTTAACTTATCGCTGCTGTTTTCTGGCAATTAAGGCTCTAAACGCAAGCGACTAATGCCACTAAAATAGTAAGTTACACTGGAAAAAATTTTACTTTTACTAAAAGTAGAGAAGATTTTTTATTAAAACAATTAAATAAAAAAAAATTTTCCTGAAATTTTAATTCTCCACTACAAAAACTCCCCCTGAAGTCAATTATATGAGAAGAGACGATGTTAACTAGACTTAAAAAGTCAGAACAAGGCATCTTTAGCTAAGCTCAACTCTTTTTAACTTCAAAAACCTTTAGTGACTGTAAAACCAATCACGCCATCCCAGCAATTATATAACAAAATTTCAATTTTCTCTGCCAGAGAATTCAAAGGTGACAAATATTTTAATCACTAACTTCTTGCTCCTGTGGAAAGAACAAACCTGTAATACTTATTGTGTGGTCGGCCCAAAATACTAAAAGGCTTTGTCTGGGGGAAGTAATTACTTTTTTTTTATTATACCCTACTTCACAAAGACAATCAACCACACTCTATTTAAACTAGGCTCAGAATCCGGGACGAGCTAACCATTTATTTGTCGTAATTTTTATCTGAGAGAGTTCTGATGGATATTGGTCCTTTAGAGTGTAGAATGATAGTGATGGCTCTGTGAGAATAAGGATTTAGGAAAGTGAGGTAGTAGATTCACAAGGGCTGAGGAAGAGTAAGGACAGTCTCTTATTACGACAATATTTGTCTCTGAAAAACTATTCCTACCACTCTTCTGAACAAACAGTTGTTTGTCAGTTCCAGTCGCTCATGCGCACACACCGATTGTGATTCTGACGCACAACGTACATGAATACACACTACGATAACAAAATATGGGAAATGTTTGGGTTTTGGGCAGCCGACACCAATGCTAATAAAGTTTTTAATACTTTTATTATCATAAAATCAAGTTACAAGTAAGTATCAATGTACAGTCAGAAATCATGGGTTACAAAACACAAAATAACAGGGGGGAGGGTTTCTGAGGAGAACTATCCAATGCACCTTTTCCCGCTTGTATTTACTTAACAGAAAAGACCGGGTCCCAAAGACGAGAAGGGGGGGGGGGGGTGATGATGATGATCAGAGATAGGCAATTTAACCCAATGGTAAATTTATTACTCTGAGTCAAGGGGGTTATAGTAATAGGGGGTAAAGGTAAAGCTAGGGGTCATCAAATGTTTTCCTTTGATCAACCAATTTTCCCGGGAGGGGGGAATGCTCACAGTTAAATAATCCCTCTAGGAGAAATCCCGTACAATTAATACAGTACACCTTAATACTAGGTTGGACTAATTATAAGGGTAAAAAGATTAAATCTCCTTTTTCATTAAAAAAAACACGCTTGGCTGGCCAGCACACAGTCACACACACACACAGACTTACCAGATGGTGAATTCTGGCACTTCATAGGAAATACATAAAAAAAACAGCACTTAACCTTGGCTTAGGTAAAAAGTATTTTCTTCCGTGTACAGCCCCAGATTAGCGGGTTGTTGAAGTTAACAAAGTGTCCCGAAATCGCTGGACGTTGAAGTTTAACGGTACTGTTTGTTTATTAGATAAAGTTCCTAAAGAATGGCACAGGCACTTGGCTAGGTGTGAGGAATGGTGTGGTGTCTAAGATTGGCACAGCTGGTGGAGATAACTTTCTTTTACAGTAATGTCACAAACTACAAAAAACACTGAGGTAAGTTCTTCAGGGGGTTGGTAAAATCCAATGATTATGCTTGACAGACAGTGTCAGGGAAATCTATGTTCTTCTTCACGAATAGAGCAGTGAGTAAAATATTGCTACTGTTGACTGTTCTTCTTCCAGTTTGATAATTATAAAAAACGACTTTATGAATTGGGATTTTAAAATAGTCTTTGGGTTTGCTTTGTTTCTGTATACTTCAGATAGCTTGTCAGGATCGCCACAAAGATTAAATTTCAAATATGTTCATAAGTCACTGGAGTAATCGAACTGAGTCGGACATTTAGTTGACACTAGAACTTTGAAGATGGGCTTATTTAATAAGGTTAAATTTACACCACAATCCAGTGAACTAAATATGAAATAACTAGACCACTGATCACTCGAAGCTAATGTATTAATTACCGTCTGCACAGAAAAAAGAATTTCACTCCAATAGCCAACAATTTAGATGAAATCTAGCAGGAATTTTTAACTATTTGCTAGTGAATCTTAGAATTCTGTCAGAACGAATGATACGTTGCCCTTTTCAGATTCTGTATTTATCTATTAGAAAGGCAAGATAAATGGTACATGTGAAAATTTCGCGCCTCTTCAGTTCCCAGGGGAAGTCGAAGTTATTTAGCCGCAATGCTAACCACGATGGCCCGACTGGCTTCCAATCTACGTTCGTTTCAGGCTGCTCGCACGAGCATGTGAAATTCCGGCGAGACTAGCCTCGTTCGCGGTGAGTTTCCTGATTCCTCAGATCGTATCCGCTACGCTGAGCGTTCCATCTTTCGGGCAAGTCTGCCGGTGGCCACAGAAGTGCGAAGTCTGCATGAAGCTTTCTTCTGATCGCTCGTGTCCGTCTTGCGAACGGTTCAGTGTTCGTACGGAGATGCTAAACTTCTGCTTCTCTGTTCTGGGGATCTTCTTGACTGCTTTGATCCTAGCCGCTACTCTTCGTTGATGAAAAGTTACAACAATACTGATGTTCAGGGATTCTAATGTTATGAAAAGCTAAAGTCCCTTTAATCATCCATCAAATCAGGGAAAATTCACTTGACAAACTAGACGTACGTCACAGTCATCTCCCTAATTTGTGTGCACAGTGAAACTTGAACATTAAACTTGACTTGAACACGAGACATAAGAAAGACCTTGGTAATACCACGCACAGACATCACAAAAAAGTATTACGTAAAAATAGTAAGAGTATGTGGGCCATGTCAAGATCTTATAGAGTTGTAAAAACAAGCATTGTGAATGAGATACATGCTTGGAGTGCTGTCGATTAGATCCAGATATGCGATAGTCCAGGCAAAAGCCTATATGCGAGTAACCACAGACAAACGGCACCTGCTGCATGGTAACATAGCTGACATTAAGGGAGCAAGAATAAAGAGAGGGGTGTCATGGATGGCACAGGCGGAGACGACGATCAAGCAGGTGACTACAGTTGAAAATATATTCAAAGGGGAAAAGTGGAGTATGTCAGATGAGAACTGGATTAACTACCAGCAGGTCATCATCAGCTTTGGCAAAGAATGTAGAACTTGGGGCTATGGGAAAGCAGAACTGGAGATTAATCAACTGATACATGATCGTACCGGGGATAATGATGCCATTGTGTATACAGATGGGTCTGTGATCCGTGGTGAGAAATTAGGTTGGGGCTTCTCTGCTAGGGTAAAGGGCAGAATCGTCGCTGAACATAGCGGGGGCTTCCAGCATGGAGATGGAGGTCTTCTTCTTCTTCTTCTTTGATCCACTGTCACTGAGCGTCAGCTCTTGGTGACCTTGATGCCATTATATGGTACTGCGCAGTTCGTATAAGCTGTTCTGAGCTGCCATACAGTGTATTGTCTATGGATGGGTTGTGTGGTAGCAGTTGTTGTCTCAGTCCCTGAAGTTCAGGGCACTGTAGTAGGTGGTGTTCTACTGTCTCCAACGGGTTAGGGCAGTGTCTACATTTTGCTATATTTTGTGAACTTAGTCTGTTTCTGTGGCCATTTAGTGTAGAGTGGCCTGTTCTCAATCTGAAGATTTTGGTTTGGTACCTTCGTTCGATATCGTTCATAGCATCTTTCTTATTTGGGGCTGTTTGGTGAATGAAGAGTCTTCTTCCTGTTTTAGCCTGTGCCCACGTGTTCAGCCAAACTTCTTTACAGTTGTTTTTGACTATTTGTTTAACTGTTAACATACTCAGTGGGTGATCAATCTGTGACATTTTTGCTCCCTTCTTTGCCAGTCTATCAGCAACTTCATTTAATGTGATGTTTATGTGGCCAGGTATCCATTGCATGTATATTTCTGTTCCGTACAAGTTCATAATTGGAGATGGAGGTAGAGGCACTGCAGCCTTAAGGTGGATATGTGAAACGGCATTAACAGTCATTGTGCCAGACTTTCAGTCATGCTTCGAAAGGTTCAAAATGGTTGGCTACGGCATGAATGGAAAAATTCATAGAAGCTTAGAGTCTGCGGGAACTGGTGTGGGTCTACTGTCCTGGTCATGCAGGGGTATGCGGTAATGAGAGAGCTGACAGACTAGCATCAAGAGCACCCATAGTGGGGACACTGGATATGGATAAGGGGGAGATACTGAGAACAATTAATGATCGCCTGTTAGAGAATGACACTGCAATAGATGAATCATCAAGGTTGACTGTTGGAGTTTGGCATCAAACGTAAGGCTAGCAGAGATGGACGTATGAGAGGATGCATCCGTCGTGTATAAAACCAGCAAGCTGCAGTAAACATTCACACTCTTCGACATATACTGAGGGACACTGAGCACCTTTGGGTTTGCCCGGAGTGCAATGACGTCGATTCTGTTCAACAATAACAAAAAACAAGCAAACGTATATGTTACAGTCATGTGTCAAGTACAGTTAGGGTGTCCGTGGCAATCCTTTATGAAACATTCTTGGGAACTATAAAAAAA
>JAMPIV010018213.1:0-18632 GCA_024509875.1 Oreohelix idahoensis
AAGAGAGAGAGAGAGAGAGAGAGAGGATGACAACAATAAAAAAGGAGCTGTAACAAACTCTTCATAGAAAGATAAAAAACACAAGAGAGTTGAAAGAGATATAAATATCCTGGATACTGCGATACCCGTTGTGTTACCAAACCAAAAAGGGGCGCAATAAATAGTAACACTGTGACCTGCATGCAATTTCCATAACAGCGATTAAGGAGGGTTTTCGGCCATGAGAGCTGTGTTTCATCTGACAGAAAATTTTTAAACTACAGTTTTTTTAAGCAACCTAGACAGGGGTCAACTAAGGATAACAATACTCAGCCATCCAAGACAGATAAGGTACTCTGTTCAAGGTGCATGACGCAACACCACACAAATGGGTCGTCGTCCCCCCCCCCCCCCCCCCGCCATAACGCCACGCAAAGTTTACATTTTACCTCCCAACGTCACATTTCACGTCCATAAAAACTCCCACTCCCCCCCTCCCCCAATATTACGTCACAAAACTCCTACATCTTCTTCCTATTCTCTCACCCGAATTCTTTTATTTTATTATCTTTCCGTACTTGTTTTTCCTGTATTTTTCGCATCACTCGGTTGCGAAAAATATTCTCTTCAGTATTCTCAAACTTTACCTTGTGTTTTTCTCATAACTGGGATACGTAATTCTATTACATAGATGTCAGAAGACGAGAAGTGTGATTAAGTTGTAGTCCATCTCAGACATAGGGCCGACTTATCGTTATAGCATTTTCACCTGTCACCGCGGTTTTCCCAGGCTGAGTTGCTGGGCAGTGTGAAAATCGCTCTCAATCCCGCCAGAGGCGTGAATCGCGGCAGACATTGCTCGCTAGAGCAGACGGAGTGTCGGGGTTCCCGCATCTGACACCCATGCTCCACGGCGCAGTTCAGACATGTGTCTGGGAATTCCACCTGAAAAGACACCCACTGTTGGCCGGGTCAGCGCGAGGTGCGGAAATGCAGAAGTGTCAGTTATGTAAGACGCCTAGTAATGGTAATGTTAAACGTAAGGTGTTTTACACGGGAAAGGGGAGATGATTTCGGAGTTTGAGAAAATGTGGAATTGTTTGCCCCTGTTTTCAAATATCCACCCAGGAGCTGAAATTTGATTTCATTTCAGTCCTCAACATCTTCAGTAGACGGAAACACGCGTGCTAGCGAATGAAGCTTGTATAGCGAATTTCATAGTTCTCGTCAGATTTGTGACGAGCTTCTAAATACCTATCTAGTGAATTATCCTAGTCGTGGTGTTACCGTAGTGCTGTGGTGAGATTAATAAAATAGATATCTAGTATTTTGGAAAGTGGTTAAAGCGTTAAATCGCTCATTTCATTTTAACTAGTTTCTTTTGAACAGAGTGCTAAATTTATAGTTTGTTATATTCTCTAAGTCGACGAGTTACAGTGGAAATACATAATAAATTATATCTTTAGCTTACTAAACTAGTAGCTATAAGGAATTTAATTTAACGGCAAATACTCAGTCGAAACTGTTTTAATAACAAACTTATAAATGCTAGACGCGACATCAGTGAGTAGTGACGGAATACGCACCATATTTCTAATTCCTGATGATCGATTTTATATAACTAATTTCACCGGAAGTTTAAATAATAAGTCAAGCTGTAGGCTTGCTATTTAAAATGTAAGTTATATTGAGTACATAATAGGTAAATGATTTATATGTGCTTTTCCTTTTATACAGTGAAATACTGGGGTGACCCTAACTTTACCAGCATTTAATAAGAGTTTCATACTTGTGAAGAAATAGACAGTCCTTATTTTGAACCACGTGGGTTTCTCACGTAACATTGATCTGACAGTGCACATTGCAAACAGAGTTAGACAGAAATACTATATCCCAATAACGGGTTTTCAAAGACTGTAATGATCAATGCAGGGCCTTTGCGCCAGATCTTAAATTCTTTCATAAACTCTACGTAAATTTTCTGCCTGGCGGCGTGAATATTACAATCAATAACATTAACATTTTCCCGACATTTTTGTCGAAGAGTGAATAGTGAAACCAGGCTATCTGTTGAAAGAAGTTGTCCCCTGGTCATTATTTCCAAATTAAGGGAATCCTCGTGTTTCTGAACTCTGTGTGCCCGTTTAAACTTGCTTATCAAACCTGATCCAAGTGACATTAACAGTAAATCTAAAATTTAACTGGTGAAGTGAACGCTCCCCGAAAACAGTGGAATAAACCTGTAATTGTAGAGCTGGGATTCGCTTTATCCAAAGAATACAGATTCACTGTAGAGAAGTGTCCTAAGGTTGCGCCAGACGGTGAACTACATCAAGTTTTTGATAGGTAAGAACGTGTGCCAGGGATCCCTGATGAATGAACCGAGCGAAAGTGACGGAAGGATGTCCGTTATTTAATACACTCGCTTGTTGTATTAATTGTTCCTTTAGAATAGATACTGCTGTCAAAGTCAGTCTATACCTTCTAAGGGGGACAATATTAGACCCTAACCATATGTATTTGTGACTCTTTGGGCCATCATCTGTCTCATAACGGGGCTGTGGGCTAAACCTAGAGTTAATATCATCACGGGGCTATCATCCTGGTAGAAAGTCATTGATTCTTTTATGTCTATTTGTATGCTTCCTTTATGTATTTTTTGGTGTTGTGAGAAATTTTGATATGATAATTAAAAATTTCTCTGGAACAAAAACATCAGTGCGTTGGTCAGCTCGATCCCAATTATTCTGTATAATCATTGTTATAGAGTTCCCACGTATGTGTGTTTAACTGTCGTCACGTGTATGTGCGTGCCCGTGAGTAGATAGAAATATATGTAATATGTATATGTGGTAAACTATCTGACTACTTTAGATCTGTCGTAGAAGATAGGTGAGAGAGAGAGAAGATTTTCCGCTCTCAGAGACAGCATCTATCACTATTCTACCACCTCACTCGTGGAAGTCTATGTATGTTTTTTTATTATTTCCATCTCTCACTGTGACTAACACTCATTCCAACCTATTCAGAAGGGACCAACCTAAGTCTTAATACTCCTATCGAAAAATCTACGACACTTACGCAACGGCAAAGACTACTATAAAGGCTACATTCAAGTCCAAATGGGAAAGAGAGCACCCGGGACATTTGAAAAATGATGCATATCATCAACTATCCAGAAAAGAACAGGTCATCATTTTTCGGCTACGCACTGGTCACAACAGATTGAGATACCATCTGTACCACAAATACAAAATTGGTGCAACAGATCTCTGCACCTGCGGTACCAGCCCAATGACAGTCGAACACCTGCTGCAATACTGCCCAACCTACAGTAATGAACGGAGTAGCATATGGCAACAACCCACTTCTGTCAACGAAAAACTGTTTGGAGATGTTGGGAGCCTTGGGTTGACTACTGCCTTTATTAGAGTCATAAATGTGGAAGTCTGAAGGCGACCGAGGAAGAAGAAGAAGAAGAGAAATAGCTGACGGATTTAACAAAGCAGTTCTGAAAGCTGCCCTAGAATCAATACCAAGAGGGGCGAGGAAAGATTATAAGCCGTACTGGACAGAAGAACTCAATGAACTGGAAGAACAGGTAACAGAGGCCAGAGATGTAGCAGAAAAGGTCAAAACAGTTGAGGCAAACATCGCCTATAAAGCTATCTCTGCAAAATACAGGAAAACGTTAAACTGTTCAGTCAAAAATAGTTGGATCAAAACAACAGAAAGTCTTAACCTCGACAAAGATGGAAGAACGAACGAACGAACGAACTTTATTTTCAAAGGGTTGAGAATTGGGCACGCAGGCCCGTCTAACATTCTGCCCTTCCTTTCGCTCACCTTTCATACAGTATCCTTTCAATAGCACATGTATTTTTAGCATTATTTAAGCATACAACATTATCGAGGTAAAATAATAACACACATTTGTAACATGCAGACATAATCAAATTTAAGGGAGGGGGGAAATTATTAATTAAAATACATTAACAAAAATTAATACCTTAAAATAAAAATAAAAAAATAAATAAATAAATAAAAAAATAAAAAACTAACAAACACAATCTAAACCATTCATACGGTAAATAAGAGATAATTTGAAACGTAATCAGATAATGGTGTCATATAATAAGAACTCGTGACATTTTGGAAATCTGCTGAATTAGCTGGGACTTCATGTGTTGTCAGCGCATGCGGAAAATGTTCCCACAGGTGAGCGACTTTGAGTCCCAAGCAGATACTGCCACATGGAGTGAATTGTTGACGCCTCCACTGCACGAGATCCAGTTTTATGACCTATGCTCCTTAGGGAGGTAAAGGGTATTGACTGATAGATGAGAATCGTACATATAGGCCCGTCTTGCATTTTGCCCTTCCTTTTACTCATCTTTATTGCTAGGTATCCAGACATTCTCCAACATACTTAAGGTATTATTTCAATGGCGATGCAACATTATAAGTAGTATAAAAGCATACATTTACAATATCTGATTACAATTAAGAAAAAAGGTATATTAAAATGAAAATTATGGAGGCTCGCCAAAGTCTTAAATGATGCAAATCCAGCAGGTTTACTTTTACAAAATTTAATGTCATGTCCCTCCTTCCTACAATGTCTACAATATAATCTACCTTGATGAAAAGGTTTTCTTTCATCATTCTTTCTGTCATTGAAATGTGAGGTTTTATTTTTAAAATCATTTCGAGGCCTATCAAAGTTCTGCTTACCTCTGTTATCAAATTTATTATGGTTCTGAGGAGCCTTATACTGATCTACTGGTTTCTTCTTGATGCCAGCTACCTCTGCCTGGGCTGCCTGATACCTCTCAGCGACATTAATTATCTCACCCAGCCTCTCCGTGCCCTGTTCCATGAGAAACGTTCTCATGTCTGGAGCCACGGACTCTCTCATCTGTTCTATGAGTATCATCTCTTTGAGATCTTGGGTTTTCCCCAAAGAAGCCCATTTCTCCATATACGTTTCTAACCGGGCGGAGAACTGGTGATAGGTCTCACCCGACAGTAGCCTGGCATTCCTAAATTTCTTTCTATAAAACTCTCCATTCTTTTCGTATCTTAACAGAAGAGCCTGCTTCAACATGTCATGGTTGTCTTGGTCATCCCTGCTCATTTTGGAAAACACTTCATAAGCTGTTTCCCGAAGACCCTGAGACAACTTTACCCCCCATCTTTCTCTTTCTAACCCATAAGTAGTGGCTAATACTTCATATCTGCTTAAATATGACTCAATGTCATCATCCTTTTCTACAAAATAGTCTAAATGGAACCCCATGGCTGAGTTGGAGACCCCCTGACTAGCAGTAGCATCAGAGGTAGAGGGGCTGTGACCATTGTCCGGAGCAAGGCCTTGCAACTCTAACTCCCTTAGTCGCAACTCATGCTCCCTCTGTAATCTTTTATCTTCTTTTTCTGCCTCCCTCTCGGCAGTCAATCTCTTTTCTTCTGCCTCCCTTTGCAGTCGTTTTTCTTCTGCCTCCAATTTTCTCTCCTCAAATTCGAGCCTCTTTATCTCAGCTTCTCTATCAGCCTCTAAGGTCTTAGCCTCCTTCTCAGCCTCAATCTGTAACCTTTTAATCTCAGCCTCTCTATCTAACTCTAATTTCTTAATCTCCCTAGCCTCTTCTACCTGTATTCTCCTCTCTTCAGCTAACCTATGTTCTTCCCTAGTAATAAATTTATCACATTCTGAAGTGACATAGTCAATCAAGATTTGTCCCTCCATATTCATTTCCCTGGCAGTCTGCACAGCCGCAGAGCGAAACTTGGCCAGATCTGCCATCCTGATAAATACAAAATGTACTAACTAAGTTTCTAACTAAGTACAAATTTATTTAATTAATTCTGGGTTCTGACACTTTCTTCACTTCCCAAATCTTGGGTAATAATATATGGGGATTCCCTGGGAAAAATAGAATGTTGTTAATGCTAACCCAGACCCCAATGTATGTAGTACTAGGAGAAATTCAAATCCCGGACGAGCCCCCAATTTATGTAGCAAAGTTTGATTTGCTGGGGAGGTTATGATGGTATCCTAAAAGAATGAAATCCGTGTCTGTATTAACCGTGTGAGGTCAAGCACATGTAGGCCCCTGACTCTAAAAGATGATGATGAAATATATGCAGGGAACCTAACGCTACCTCCCTAGATCTCACACGGTCACTATTTTGGCTCTGGTGTATGATGTACCTAGTGTCTAGGGGAGAAATGAAATGATGGTACACAACACAAAAACACTTTAATTTTCTATGAGGAAGTGAATAAAACCAGTGGTTAAGTTTTTCTTTAAAATGAATGTTTTTTTCTGTACAATTTAATCTGCCTGTCCAGCCATATCTTTTGGACAGGTCTTTGAAAATGAGGACAAGATAGTTTACAGAAAAGATCAACTAAAAATGCGTGGACAATTTGCCCAATATCTATAAAGTCACTATATATCTTTCCTATTGGAATGTTCACAGCTTACACTTTATTCATCTAAGAGGGAGAGTCACTGTGTATGAGGGGCTGTAGTTTCATCACACCCCATAAACTTCCTGAGTATGATTTTGAAATACCAGAGTTTATTAAACGAAAGTGTCAGATATACCCAGATGCTTAACACATCACCCGGGATTCCTTGTAGAATGATAATACAGTATGAAGTTGCAGAAAATCTCGATCTCTCAAAATGCCCAAGCTCCTCCCGTTATCTTTTGACAGCATAAACGAATGGTCGGAGACTTGATAGCTTTATTCTCACTCAGCCGGTTTCCTGTTACCGGCTGGCAACAGGAAATAAAACCTCTGCAACAAAAGGACACCCTGGCCTTTTATATCTGATCACTTATTATATTTATTATTTTCCTACGGTGATATGGGGTCAGCCTCACGTGTATTACAGGTGCACTCACCCCTAATTTAACATGACACACACCTTGCTGTGACCACACCTCAGGTCCCTATGGCAGATACGCCACTGTACGTTTACATAGTTTTCCTCATTAAAATAATGTGGAGTAACCACATTTCCTTTGGTATGATGTTCTCTTCTTTTCTTTTTTAAAAATAAATGCTTCAGGCATGTTAAACAGTGTTCATGGAACACAGAGGCTTACTAACATATTCTAATGCAATAATTATTAAAACACAATCATGACAACATACATCAGTTAGATACAGTTCAATGTGAGGACTCAACAATGTCTGCTCCCAGCACGTCCTTCACTTTTCCCAATAGCAGTATCTAACTTTGGCAGTGGGATTAAACATATTAAATTCATAAAGCATTCTTACCACAAATTTCAAGAAATATAAACAAATGACGCTGACTTGCAAAGAAGTGGCCTCAGTTTCTTCTGCACTGTGAATACTTCTTTATTTAATTTTAAAATTAACACAGCTGATCTCAGCGTATTTGAATGAAAAGTTTTGTTCAACTGGCAATGAATAATGAAAGCCTTTTGCTAATATTTATTAGCACTGGAAAATCGAAAGCTTGTGACTACCAGAATTCAAATGTAGTTTTTGAAAAACAAAATTAATTCCAAACAAACTCTGCGTCTGGTAGTCGATTGGCCAGTCTGCTTTAGTTATGCCAATTCAAAAAGATGTTTCGTTTTGGATTACATTTTTCCTACCGCTCCCCTCTCCTCCTATACTCTTTTTACCCAAGCGAATTTGAATTACCTCAATGCCTCTTTTCTAAGCTGGCGTCCCCACTAACGTTATGAAAAAAAACAAGCAGGAACAAGTCTGTCTGGTCGCAGGTCTGTAGACATTTAGTATTTTCTCAATAACTTGGCTAATACTTGGACTACCATATTATTTAAAACACATTCTTGCTCAGTGGACTCTAAGCTATACTACCATATGATTTTTATGGTCAGTTTCATTATGGTTTAGATTTTCAATTTTGTCACTGTCAATCGTCAAATAAAAATTTTACACAAGACGGCCATTCCCCCCCCCCCCCCCTTTCATCTCTCGCTAGCATGTATTTTCAAATAACTACTTGTTTTAGTGACGTCGTCGGCGTCTGTTGCCTAATGGATATGAACGCAGTTTCATAATCCAGATATACCAGGTTCGAAACCTGCTGCAGGCGGTTTGGTAGCAGATCGCTTTGTGTGGATTTTTAACAATGGTATAAGCGCCGTACCGTTCAGAAAGCAATGGCAAACTACTGAATGAAAAAATTGCCTAGAAAAATCACAAACAGCCAATAAAAGCTGGGGTTGATTGCCACGTCCTGTAAAGGATAAGCAACTAACTTTTTTTTTAGTGACGTCAGTAATACTACCGCGATGAGGAAATAAAATTGTCTGCGTGTTTGCCTCTGTTGGCTTTGCCGCAGCGTGTATATATGCATGGCACAACGTGTCAAGCGAAGCGGGGTTTTGAGCGGCGGGTATTTGAATAGGCGTTAAATATTTGTATTTTCTCGTGTTACACTACCAAAGAATGTAAGGATTACTACTTATTACCAGCGTTAAAGTTAAATATTACGTTAATTCAGACAGTAGTTTGGCGGCACACTTCCGCAAGATCGTTAATTGTAAGTCTTGCCGCAGTCTCTATCAGATCGAGCAAAATGTTAAAAATGTACGTCACAAGGAAAGCGAGTAGGTTTTAACGGTGGGATCGGTTCTAAGCCTGTCCTTGGCACAAAATTCAGTGCTATGCTGGCGTGTGAGAGGATCACAGTCAGACACAATCGGGCGGGTTTATTTATTATCATTTTATGACTAAAATCTTACTAAAATGAGCGATTATTCTCGCAGATTTTACTACAACCTGCATTAAGTTTACTACGGTATTTATTTTTTTATAAAGGTATAAGAAGAGAAAGCCCTCTCCACCAGCTCAGTATTTGTAAATGGCAACAGAAACTTAAGCGCCTTGTTGGTCAGCTGTTCATATTCTCTGCTGATGTCTCCCCAAAAGTTAATAAGGAATTTTCCTTTGAATTCAGCTATTAAAGTAGTATCAGTCGAAAGTTCAATCAACTTCTCTTTTTCGTTGATTGATAATGTGGCTGCTTGGAAATATTCTTCTTCAAAGGGATTTACAATCCAATAGTTCTCTTTTCCAGGTTTCGGAAAGTACTTCTCGAAAGATGATTTTAGCCCTTCCAAGTGTTCAATTATTTTCTCGCTCATTTCCTGGCAGAGGTGCAGCTCGATCTCAGATAGGAAATTGTGCAGAGTTTCAAATACCTCAGGCTGGCCTTTTTCAATACACGACCTCCAAAAATCTAATTTTTTAATCATAGATTCAATTTTGTCTGAAACATTGAAGATCGTTACCGAGCTATTCTGAAGTGCCTAATTTAGTTTGTTTATTTGTAGGAAAACATCCGATAAGTATGCAAGACTCTGAAGCCAATCACAGTCGTGTAACTTTGAAGTAAGTTGGAAAGGATGGTCTTCAAAAAAAAAGACTTCATGTCTAAGTTCGAACAGCCGGGTAAGGACTTTACCACGAGAGAGCCACCTTACTTGCGTATGAAGGAGCAGGGTAGAATGAAGACTATTCATCTCTTCACACAGTGCTTTGAAAAGCCTCGAGTTTGTGGACTTTGACTTTATAAAATTAACCACTTTCACAGCTTCATCAAGAACGACTTTTAATTCACCAGGGAGGCGGTTAGATGCAATGCTTTGCCTGTGGATGCAGCAGTGGCTCCAGGTTATATTGGGGGCTACCTTCGTGACACGAGTGCGAAGACCGGAGTAGCAACCTGACATAGATTTGGCTCTGTCAGTGCATACTCCACAACAATTAGATCAATTAATGTCCTTTTCTTTGACATAAGAATCAATAACATGAAATATATCATCACCTCTTGTAAGCCCTGACAGAGGATGACAAAGCAAAAGGTTTTCTTCAATTTCATTGCATTTCAAATACCTCACAATAACAAGCAAAACAGCGAAATTAGCAATATCTGTGCTTTCGTCAACTTGAAAAGCAAAGAATTTACTATTTTTAATTCTACTTATTATTGTTGCTTCAACATCGTCAGACATATCCTGCATTCTTCAAGAAATTGTATTGTTCGAAAGAGGGATAGCGTTCATTTTGCGAACATGTTCCTCTCCGAGCATGCACAGAACGGCATCTTTTATACAAGGAGAAATTAAATTCTCAGCTATATTATGATTTTTACCACATTTAGCAATAAGATAACTAAAACGGTAGGAGGCTTCAACCGCATTTTCGTTATCTTTGTTAGCTGACGACAAGTACGATGTTACATTCTGTTGTTTCGATAGGCGCTGATAAAAATTGCATTCCTTGTTTTCATAACTGGGGTGTTTTGTTTGTAAATGCCGCAAGAGTAACGAAGGTTTCATGCTACCATTGGATAATACTTCCCGACACACTACACAGTATGGCTTAGCACAGTCCTCATCTCCTATAAACGAAAACCCATACTTCATGTATTCGTCACTGTATTTTCTCTTTTTAGCTCTATGTAAAACTGAAGATCGTGTCTTTTCACTATCCTGCACCAAAGTCTTAGGCATGTCCTGAGAAGTACTTGGCGATTGATCACATTCCACATTATGTTTCAGCTTTTTTACTGTGCCGGTTTTCAACCACTGATCCATATCTGATAATACACGAATTGAACAATTAATCACTTTAAGTTAAGTTAAAACAATGACAAAAACTACTGTACATAGAAACACTGTCTCACATTTGTAAAATTTGAGTCAAGAATCGACACTATTACTTCTGGGACATTAGACGTTCATAGATAGTGTTTAAGATCAAACAAGTCATATTTTTGATGAAATATTCAACGGCACATCTATAATCCCATAATCATCATAATGAAGACTATTGTGTAAAAATATTGAATTGTGGTCATATGAAACGACATAGATTTTCACACACGCCAGTCCAAGCAGACAGCACGCCAGTGGCGCGCAAGAAAAACGGCGAAGATTGTCTCACATTGTTCATGTTGTATAGTATAGTTGAATTAATTTCACAACTTTTGACTTGTCTTTTACACTGTTGACATAGGTATCTTTTTTCCGCCATTACTCAATTTTTTTTTTGCGTACCCCTGAACGTCCTGTCGCGTACCCCCAGGGGTACGCGTACCACAGGTTGGGAACCGCTGCCATAGTGTCGTAAATTTATTTTGAGAGAAAAGAGTCGTAGAAATAGTAGTCCGGTTTAGAGTGGAAAATGATGATGGAAAGCTCAGTGATAGAAATGTATAGATTAAATATGATGCTCCACAGAGTGCTGGAGGAGAGTAAAGACAGACGTATTTACGACAAATCGTTTCTCTCAATCTTCTCTTCCACTCTCCTGGTCAAACAATTATTTGCCAGTTTTCCAGACACACGTCTGCGCTCACACCGATTTGTTGCTTTCAAACACTCAGACGACGTGGATACAAACTATATTAAACGAATAGGGAATGATTGGGCTTTTGGGTATTCCAACACAGTCCGATTTAAGTTTATGTTGTTTATTTACCGTAAAGATCAAAACACAAAAAAACAATATCAAGTGTTACATAAATTTATCATAAGTACAGAAAAATGCAAATATCAAGGTAGGGAGGGGTGAAGAAGATTGGTATCGACTAAGCCATTCCCGCTTGTGTTATACAAAGATAAACCCAGTCCAGAGATAGATAATATCAGGAACATAGGTAAGTTTAACCTAACAGTAAAGTTAATTACTCTGAAAAAGAGGTGTTACCAAATTAGGTATAGGTGGTAGAAAGAAATCCTGTTCTTCCCAATTGTTCTTCCTTTTACTAAGCAAATGAAAAGGAGGGGGTTTTAAACATAGTTAACAAATTATCAACTATCCCACTTAAAGGAACAATGCCGGGTATACAGAAAACGTATTACCCGGTAGGCAAGTTAACAAATGGTTTGTTGCAAAAAATAAATCTCCTGTCATTCATGCACACTGTGAGGATCCACACTCATATACACCACACACTTACCGAGTTGCAGCATCAGTCAATCCCTTAGAATGATAAACACAATAATTAACTCTTGACGTATGACAAATGTCTAGTCCTTCTATGTCCCGCCCCAGATAATGCGAGGATTCACTGAGAGCAAATATTCCCGCTTATCGCCGGACTTGAAGTTCTAAGAGTTCTTGTGGTTTATTATAAAGAAACGAGTCTATGGGATGGCAGTGACGCAGTTCGACCTAGGGGTGAAAAATGAGGTGATGGTATAATCCTTCACTGCGTGATGATAGCCACTGACCGGGAACGTTTTTAATCCAGTGAGGAAAAACTCTGCTCGGTCACAGTCAGGTAAATCGGTAATCTCTCACAATAGAGCAGTATATAAACTATCGCTACTGGCCCTGTTCATCTTCCAGTTTATCTTACCGATTTAATTTGATGATAATAATCAAATGATCTTGGGTAGGCTTTCCTTCATGTAATTATGCTAGCCAGGCCGTACCGGACCACCACAAGATTTACTTTAAAAAAATGTCTCATCAAACTGTCTGAAAGTTTAAGAACCGAGTATGGAAACTCTGAAAGATTTCGTTATTGCTTTCTTAATGCTGGGATTGCAAAAGGTGATCAATCTAGAGAAAAAGATAGAAAACCCATAACAACATAATCATACTTTAAAACAAATAATCTTCTAAGCGCTCGATAAATTTCCCGTTAAGCCTATTATACACTCGAGTATTTAAGTATGTATTTAATAAACACTGCGCGAATTCTAGTGGTTAAATCACACATCTATAAAACTAGGACTTAACTGAATTTATTAATTATAAGTTCCTTCGCGACTTTAAAAGTTAATTTAAGCATCTATTATCTTTTGAAATAATATAATAGATAGATCATTATATTTACAACTGGAACTATTGAGACGGTTTAATTTAATAGATTTAAATTAACACAAAATCCAATGAAATATAATGAATGAACTCGACCACTGATCGATCACTTTACACAATATATATATTACCGCTTTGCACAGAAATAGAATTCACTGCAAATATGTATAAAATCCATGGGATGATCTAGCAAGATTTCAAATATCGCTAGTGCTTCTATCAAGTTCTGGCCAGGAAGTAAGATAACGTGTCTAGTCTTCATGGTCTATTTAGCTAAAATGGAATGTAAGATGAGTGGGACATGAGAACTTTGACAGCTTTTTTTTTTATCTCATGACTTTGGGGGATCTGACCGCCAAATCCAAAGAGAGAAGCCGCCCCTGGCCTCTCGTATCTTCGTTCGCTCGTTGCGTCAGCTTTCCCCGTTCGTTCTGGCTGCGCTCGGTTCCGTGCTTAACACCGAGATGCGAAATCGTTGCAGGGACCACTACTGTCTTTGATAGCGCCGATAGTCTCCCCTAAAATACCTCGGTCTGTCTCTTTGATCTCGTGCCGCATACTAAATGAGTCCCGGTGAAATCGATTCTCTCTGGCGAGACGAAAAGTTACAACAAATGTTCAGGGGTTCTATTGTTATGAAAAGCTAACAGTCCCTTTAAATCATCCATCATATCAGGGAAAATTTACTTGTCAAACTAGACGTGCGTCCCACATAGTCAGTTATGACTGAAGGGGCTATTATTATTGGAGTGTTATATCTAAGAGATGTTGTTAGTTGCTTATCCTTTACAGGAGTAGTAGGGTATGGTTGACTTAGATATTATTATGGAGGCGCCATGGAGGCGCGCATGGAGGCGCGTGACTTTTATATAGCAAAAACGCCTGGAGGCGCGTGACTTTTATATAGCAAAAAATGGCGGCGCGCTGGAGGCGCAAGATGGCGGACTTGAGCTAACAAGGGGAGGTTATATGGGGCAAGATGGCGGACTTGAGATAACAAGGGGGAGATAACAAGAGGGCGGGATGACTTTTTTATATAAGGAAATACTCATTACGCAGGTGGAGCAGCAGGCGGGGTGACTTTTTATATAAGGAAATACTCATTGCGCAGGTGGAGCATCAGGCGGGATGACTTTTTATATAGGGAAAATGTGCAGGTGGAGCATCAGGCGGGATGACTTTTTATATAAGGGATTGAGGTGGAGCATCAGGCGGCGGGTGACGATATTTTATATAAGGGATTGATGTGGAGCAGCAGGTGTTGGTGCATGACTTTTTATATAAGGAATTGAGAAGAAGGAGAGGAGGTACATGACTTTTTATATATAAGGAAAATGTGCAGGTGGAGCATCAAGCGAGATGACTTTTTATATAAGGAAATAATCAGTGTGCAGGTGGAGCATCAGGCGGGATGACTTTTTATATAGGGAAAATGTGCAGGTGGAGCAGCAGGCGGGATGACTTTTTATATAGGGAAAACGTGCAGGGGCAAGATGGCGGGGTGACTTTTTATATAAGAAATACTCAGTGTGCAGGTGGAGCATTAGGCGGGATGACTTTTTATATAGGGAAAATGTGCAGGTGGAGCATCAGGCGGGATGACTTTTTATATAAGGGATTGAGGTGGAGCAGCAGGCGGGATGACTTTTTATATAAGAAAATACTCAGTGTGCAGGTGGAGCATTAGGTGGGGTGACTTTTTATATAAGGGATTGAGGTGGAGCAGCAGGCGGGACGACTTTTTATATAAGGAAATACTCAGTGTGCAGGTGGAGCATTAGGTGGGATGACTTTTTATATAGGGAAAATACTCAGTGTGCAGGTGGAGCATTAGGTGGGATGACTTTTTATATAGGGAAAATGTGCAGGTGGAGCATCAAGCGGGATGACTTTTTATATAGGGAAAACGTGCAGGGGCAAGATGGCGGGGTGACTTTTTATATAGGGAAAATGTGCAGGTGGAGCATTAGGCGGGATGACTTTTTATATAGGGAAAATGTGCAGGTGGAGCATCAGGCGGGATGACTTTTTATATAAGGGTTTGAGGTGGCGCTTTGTGGTGGCGCGTGACTTTTTATATAAGGAAAAGGTGCAGGCGCAAGAGGGCGGACTTGAGATAACAAGAAGAGGATAATAGGAAGATGGCGGGGTGACTTTTTATATAAGGGAAATGTGGCGGTGCACTGCAGGCGCAAGATGGCGGACTTGAGATAACAAGAAGACGATGTTTATATAAGGAATTGAGGGGGAGGGTAGGAGGAGGCAGATGACTTTTTATATAGTAATATATTAGTGTTTATTTTTAGATAACAAGAAGGCGTTATTTATACACATATATTAATTCTGCAGGAGTGATGCAGGGACAAGATGGCGGGATGACATTTTATATAAGGAATTGAGGAGGCGAGTAGACGGAGCTCAGGAGAAGTGGGTGACTTTTATATACCACTATATTAGCGAGCTAATAGTGTGTTGTGGTCGAGTGGAGGTTTTTTTGTGGTGGGGGTGACGAGGCATAGGTGTAATGTACCAGGTGGGGTTAGGTTAGGGGGGATATTTTTGTGTGATGTGGTATGGTTTTGGAGGTGGAAGAGAGAGATATTTTAGATGTTGAGGGGAGATGTGGTGACGTTGTCAGGATGCATCTGTGTACATTTTTGGGGTGTAGCAGGCGAGTGGACCAGCATTGAGAGGTGGGAGTGAAGAGGCGTCGGTGACAAGGTACCGGTGTAATGTAGCAGGTGGGGTTATGTTAGGGGGATATTTTTGTGTGATGTGGTTTGGTTTTGGAGGTGGAAGAGAGAGATATTTTAGATGTTGAGGGGAGATGTGGTGACGTTGTCAGGATGCATCTGTGTACATTTTTGGGGTGTAGCAGACGAGTGGACCAGCCTTGAGAGGTGGGAGTGAAGAGACGTTGGTGACGAGGTACGGGTGTAATGTAGCAGGTGGGGTTATGTTAGGGGGATATTTTTGTGTGATGTGGTATGGTTTTGGAGGTGGAAGAGAGATATTTTAGATGTTGAGGGGAGATGAGCACTAGATACATTTTATATATTTAATGACAAAGTTAGTTGATCTATGGGTGACATATAACCGCACTTCTTTTTCGTATACCACTAGGAGCCCTCAGAACACAGGCGGTTCGGATTACTTGACGAGTCCCATATGTCACTTTTGTAGATAAGAGTTGTACCGCGAGGATATGACAATATCAAAGAAGGTGTTCGATTATAAGGAACATACTGTTCAACTCGCTGACCCCTAAATAGGCTTTCCGCGCACCATATTTTGAGAATCACCGTTCGTATGTCTTTCCTTATTCAATTACGCGCCAGGTGTGTTTGGAAAAACAATTAAACAAAGCCGACTGCATTCAGAAAGATCGAGTGAGAGACGTACGCGTGTCAGTGTATTTTTTTTCCGGAGTATTTTTAGTTGTTGCTTACGTACCTTAATTTTTCTTCAGTGCCCTTTCTGATGTCTCGAACACACTTATGGCTTGAACATATTTGCAGTTGTTTTCATCGCACTTTTCAGACTGAAAACACACTCGCAGATAATACTACTTGAGAAAAAGAACTTTTTATAAACACTCTTGAGTGAATTCCCATTTTTTTTTTCCTACCAGTTATAGAATAAAGAGGGAAATATATTTTTAAAACTAATACCTGTTATAGAGGCAGATGAGTAAGGGTTGGTATGATGGGGATGTGTGTGTGTGTGTGTGTGTGTGTGTGTGTGTGTGTGTGTGTGTGTGTGTGTGTGTGTGCGTGCGCGCGGGTACTGATTTTGGTAGTAACTTTAGATATGATATGTCTATACGACAGCTTCTGGCTACCTATCTGTCTATAAGCCTGATATTTATTTTACTGGTTAGTTTTGTTATATGTTTAATTTTTATGTTTAATTTAATTTAATTTATTTATCGATGTCTAAACTGTGTCTGTGTATATAACTACCTAGGTATCTGTGTGTGCACGTGTGACTGTGTATGTGTACGCGCGGGGATAATGGGTCACAAGCTAAATCTTTATCGATCCCAGTTCGTTTTAACTAATATAGCCACCAGGAGAATGGTTCGTAGCTCGTGTCTATTTTGTATTTCAGACACGACTTGTGGTAACAGATGGTTTATTACCCAGAAGCCTATTCGATACTCGACGGGCTGTAGAGGAAAATTACAAATATTTAGTGTTAGCTTTTTCTTGGTTTGATAGAGGTTTTCACTATAAGTTATCTGAAAAGTTTTAAATAGTTTTTTGTTAAGCCATTATTTCTATAATAGTGTGTAGACGTAAGCAATAACAGGAGATTTTTGTGTATTTCATGAAAGTTTAGGTACACTACCCAAAAGGGATTTCAACAGGGAGACTATAGTATGACACCAAGTAGATACGGCTTTAGTGTTACACTCTGTGACTGAGACAATGTTGAGGTCAGTTTCAAACATTTTAAGAAAACGCAACAACCACGTGCTTGTAACATCACTAGAAAGAAACAGGCTTGATGACCAGTGTTTAAAAATCCTAGTACCATAGAGGGTTCCGTTAGAACTAAATATAGCTAGCTAGAAAAACGTAATAAAATAGCTAACAGGCAGAGTTTTTGTTAGTATTGGTAGACGAAAAAACTTATCTACAACGAGATTTACATGTGTAAGACTAACACTGTTACTTATTTCTGTTCACGTCATTGCAGACAACCTCAAAACACAAGAGATCAATAGTAGAAACAAACTTTTTAGATATGACTTACCAAAGTTTTTTTTTTTTCGCACGTGTAACAAAGGCTGATCTCGTCAAGAACTGGGAGTGCAGTGTTTGATAGAGGTATATAGTTAATGCTCTCTTTTAAAAGAATACTTGAGTTAAAGAGGAAAATATAAAAAATTCGGATATATGTCATAAAAAGTTAGTTGCTTATCCTTTACAGGACGTGGCAATCAACCCCAGCTTTTATTGGCTGTTTTTGTGATTTTTCTAGGCAATTTTTACGTTCAGTAGTTTGCCATTGCTTTCATATGTCATAACCAGACTAAAATATGACGCCAACTACATATTCATTAGTGTTACAGGTTACAATCGAGACAATATCGAGACCAGTTTCAATCATTTTAAGAAAAAACAACACACACGTGCTTTCTACCACGCGTTGTTAAACTCGATCGATGGTCTGCGCTCGCGAGGAAGACATTATCAAATGTAATTGCTGAATGATTGTGACGTACGTCTAGTTTGACAAGTGAATTTTAACTGATACGATGGATGATTTAAAGGGACCTTTAGCTTTTGTCGTGTGGTGAGTCACTGGGACAACTACGACAGTAGTTTTTGCCAGGAATAGTCTATGAGATATTAGATATAAGGTCTCTAGAAATTGGCTCGTTAAGAAAGAAAAAAAGACCTATTCGAGATAGGGACAAGAAGACAGGAATGCGAATGCTTTCCACTAGACAGTGTTTTCTAATAAATTATGGAAAGAGTTCTGTTTCCCCACGACCTTAGCTTCTGCCCTTAGATCCCGTAAAGAAAAAGCCCCCAACCTCATCTGAGTAGAGAAAGGTTCCTATAGGTGAATATGTAACACCGACAGCACGAGTGATACATTAACAAACTCTTGATAATGATCAACTGATCGTTGGGTTTATTAATGAAATATCCACACATATAGGGTTAGTAATGGTTAGAACGTGATGATGGTGAAAGACGATTCACACAAAACACACAGATGAGATAATAAAATTACAGTTAATTAAGTAATAGTTAATTAAGGATGAACTGGGTAGTGTTAAATG